>CM076574.1:262481732-262873763 GCA_034641835.2 Pinus albicaulis
GGTCTGTGGCACGGTTTTCAGGAAGTCGACCAGGGAATTCAAGTCATACTGACCAGGGCTTTAGAGACTGGAAGGCAGTAATCCTGGCCGCAGCTGAATTAGGTCACCATTACGGAAGCTATATATGCATGTATGTTTCTATTATTGAGTTTTCGTATCACACTCCTTATGTAATTTACTCGGGTCCGCTTTGTCTTTGGCTGGAATTTTTGGTTATGAAACCCTCACTTGGAACCATAATGTTTCTACTTTTATGAGATGTAGAGGTTGGCTTTGTCGTTGGTTTGCTTGGATCCCTGAGGCTTAATCCTAGAAACCCGCTTACCTGACTTAGTTTTGTGCCAATATGCATCTCTGGAATTTCAAGTATATTATTAAGTGTGTAGAAGGTTGGGGGTTTCACCTTAACTCCTACAGTTCTCTCAGCATGACTGTTTCTGGAATGGTATTGAGGGGTTACCTCTGTGATTTTGTTTTTTACTTTATATCTGGGCCCCTAGTTTGTTTGGGATCACTGTGATCGTAAATTTTGAGCGAAACACGATGAAGCGGGAAGACACTTCTTATTTGGATCGTTATAATGTTTTCGCTTCAACTGTAACTGTTCCTCTAACTTATACAGGGAAGCACCTTCATACAGTTTCGTTTCACCCCCTTCTAAGTCGCCTACCAGTATTGTGGTCAGCTACAGGGAAGCGCTTGCTGAGGGGTGAGCTTTTAGGGTCAACTTATATTTGCATTTCTCTGCCTCATAATGGCCAGTCTCATTATATGGCTCGGCCGACCTCACTCCAGCAGCGAAGGGCCATAGGTGGTCATGGTCATATGAAAATTTGTAGGAATGGGAGAGAGCAACCCCGTTTGAGGCCATCCAGAGGCAGGGGCCACAGAATGACTCAAGACTGCATTAAAAATGTTGTTGAGTTCTATCGAACCAGCACGCACCCTCAGGCGCAATAGATAATATCGGATTGGGAGAAAGAAAGAAGTGGGACAGCAAGCTGAGAATCATGAATTGGAACTTGAGGAGTGGAAAAATCTGATTCCGGATTCTTGACATACCATAGGAAGTGGCACACAATATCAGCATAAGTTATATCTCTTTTGGATGATGAAGACCCTTTTAGAAAAAGCAGTGTCTTCATCTCTTGCAGGGATTTTCGAGCCAACAACAGAAATTCACAAGGAATTTTAGCTTATTCAACGCCAGAGCCAGTAGCCAAATGTCCTTTTGGACCACATAAAGATGCACATTCCATGTATCTCTCAGACTGAACTGCTATGATCCAGTGCCAAAGACTCAGCACCAATCATAGTATTCAGATGATTAGTATGATTTGTTGTATAGTTTGGATAGTTAATTTTGATATATATAGATGAGTAGCAAGTTGTTATGTTTTCGCTATTATAGGTATATTGTCAGTGAGAAGTATAAAGACATTCAGGTTTACAATGCTTTACTATGCATTCTCAAACTCTTTTTATTTTGGTTGGCTTATAATGTTGTCAGATAGGACTTGGTTTCTGGATGGATAACAACTGCCTATATTTTAAAATGGAATGAAAAAGATCTGTCAAGGTTCCAAAAAAAAAAAAAAAAAAAGTTACATTGTAATTTTGTCAATTTTTTACATATCATATTAACATATATAACATATAAATAGTAGTTATAAATTAAGATCCATTATATCATATAAATTAAAATTAGTCTTGCTTTGGAATGAGCTAATAAATAAATATGTGAAGTGGACTTGCATAATCTTGCATAAATTTTGGCACTAGTAACCACTAGTAAGTCTACACATTTACGTAATAACCACTAGTAACTCTACACATTTATTTATTTTTTCTCCTACAAAAATTATGAGGAAAACATAAATAATGGTGGGAAGTGACTCATAATAAGCATATTTATTTACATCTTATTTCTATCTATTTTTTATGCAATGGCTTGCTTAAATTATGGTGGGAAGTAACTTATGGTAAATAAAATTATGCATAAATATTAGAACCATATCCACCAAGATCCATCTTAACTCTTCTAGAGGGATCAAATCCTTTGAGGTGCAAACCACTTTTGGAGTGAAAGGAGATTTGATCCCTCTAGGTCAAGTACTCTCAATGCATTTTGAATATATATATATATATATATATATATATATATATATATAAGCACTCTAGGTCCATCTTAATTAGGTATCTGGCAAGCATCTAGAGGGATCAAATCTCTAAATCATTGATCTAGCAAGCATAGATAGAGATAAAATCTCCTGAAGTGTAAACCTTTTTTTTTAATTTTTCATTGCTTGAGAGGTTTGCATATCAAGTGATTTGATCCCAAGTGGCACTCACTAGATCAATGATTAAGATAGATCTATATTGTTAGTAGGGAAAATAGATTTATGTTTAAATGGGTGGATCTCTTCATATGATTATTTCCATTTTTTTGTGAAAAGATTCACTCATTTTCATGGGGATCTAGATGAAATAGGTAACATGATTTTTCTTCCAAATGGTCTCATCACTATTGCCTTCTAAATAAGATTTTTTTCAATACAAAACAATAACCCTTTTATATCAAAATGATTTTTTTAAAATAATTTTGAAATGACTTACAAACCTTGATAAAATCTTAACCTACATCTCTTAACCACCACCCTGAAACCAAAAAAACACCTTTGCAAAAAACCATTAAAATTGTCATTGCAAAAAATAGTCACAACACTTCTGAACATAATCACGGCACTTTACTTTCTAAATGAAATTTTATTTTCATCATAAAAGTGTGATCTTTCCATATCAAAATGATTGTCTTAAAATGATTTTTCACCTTCGAATTCAATGTAATGACTTACAAATCTGAGTGAAACATCTTTTCATCACCACCCTCAAACCAAAAAATAAAGAAAAGGAAACCAATAAAAAAAATGTCAATGCAAAACAAAACATTGAACAATAGTTAAACAAAACATCAAAGAATAGTTTTTACAGAAAACAAGGAGGGTTAAAAACTCATCGTATAACTTGTTTTGTACACATAATTTTGAGTTTTAAATGAATGTTTATTTTATATTTGTTGCTTTTAATTTATTGGTTAATAGTTTTTTATTTTATGTTTTTAATTTATTGGTTAATAGTTTTTTATTTTATTTTTTCTATCTATTACTGCATATACTAGTTGGTATTGTGCAATGAAATTATAGTTTTTCAAGTGGTTTCAAGCAAGATTATGATACTTGACAGAAGTGACTTTACATAATTTTTTTATAATTTTTATAATTAACAAGTTTATGAAATTTCTCGATTTTTATTTTTCACAATGTTTATGTTTTTTTTTTTATGTTTTTGTAAAAGTGTTTGTAAAAAATTATTATTAAAAATTTATGAAATTCATTCAAAATGTGTGTAAAAATTGATGTGCAAAACACATGAATGTAGTTTGCTCCATACAAAGTGTATATAAAAATTATTCAATAAAGATATGGCTTTGTAGTTTAATCTAGGTTTTAGTATGTTATTTAGCATATATTATTTCAAATTTGTTTTGAAAAAGGCTCTATGAGGTAGTATAATGTAGTATGGGGACAATATTGTAATGGTGTTAATGTTTATTTGTAAATGTTTACAAATAATAAAATTCAATTCATTATATTGTAATTTTGTTTTTATAAATAAAATTAAGAATAATGATCTATAGGGACAATATTGTAATGGTGTCAATGTTTATTTGTAAATATTTACAAATAATAAAATTCAATTCGTTATATTGTAATTTTGTTTTTATAAACAAAATTAAGAATAATGATCTATAGGGACAATATTGTATTTTTATTAATAAAATTAGGAACAATTTTTTGGATTGAAAAAATAAAAAGCATAATATACATATCACTTTAAAACATATAACATATAAATAATAGCTATAAATTAAGATCAATTTTATCCATAAACACATAAAAACTTAATACTCACAATAAAGGTACATCTTAACAATGGATATTCACCCTCACTTTCTCATAGATATTATTAACATGTAAATATGCTTTGTTACAATACCATGGCATATCAATACTACATGCCCAAAAACCATAACTCATTTCACAATCAAAATCTTTTATAAATATTTTATTTTAATTTAATTTTATAACACTTTTTAATTGAATCTAAAAGCAAAAGGTTATAATTACTTTTGAGATATATCTAAACCCGCCATCATCACTAGTACTAAAAATATTCCATGAATATTAAATCAAGGTTTTAATAAAATTAAAATGCAGAATACTTTTATATATAGAGATGTGAAATTTATATAATATAATAATATTATTAAGAATCAACATAGATCCATCTTAACTATCAAATAATTGATGTGAAAACATTTTCTCAAGTTTTGCACTTAAAAAGAAGTTTCCATCTTGAAATATTAATTAATGGATGTGCAAACCTTTTTCTCAAGTTTTGCACTCAAAAAGAAGTTTACATCTTAAGAGATTAAATAATGTATTTGCAAACATTTTCTCAAGTTTTACACGCAAAAAGAAGTTTGCATCTTGAGAGATTTGATTACTGTAGGCTCTCAATGGATTTGAAGTTAAGATGAATCTATGTCGGTCTTTACCATTACTTCTTTAAAAGAGTGTAAATCTATATTTTATTTTTTTTATATATGTTATATCACAGGGAGTGTTTTATTTTTGTATAATTGTTAAATTTTAAAATAATATTTCAATCCATAGATGAACACTTACAACAAATTTGGTGTTTTTTCATTAGATGATAAATGATAAAACTTACCATTATAATAGATAACAATATATCTTGTAATAATAAATAATAAATTTGGTAATAATAATGCATTTAATATTTTCAATTAATATCCTATTTTACAACCTTAACCATATACATAGACTTCCATTAAAAAAATTATAAGGATAAAAATCAGTTTATTCCTAATCATGAAATTTAAATGAGTTCTGGACTTACGTTGGGTTGATTGATAACGTAAAATATCATTGTTTATCTTGCATCATTTCACCCTCTTGCATTTTTGGCATTTTCATAGTGCATTTCACTTATAGAATTCACTGTTAGAAATCTCATCTCAAAGAAGATTGTGCTCTAATTAACTTAACATTGGCATTGTATTGGTTCATTGTGAAGCTAATGATATTGATGTTGCTTATTTTCTATTTCTCTTGTAAAGTGATTATAATACTTTTGTAACCTATTGATTCTAATTGATAAGTAACGTAAGGAATTGGTTGCTAATTAAGAGCATTATCTTGTTTAACAATGTTGTGACATTATAATAATATTGTGATATCTTCTTCTTTGAGTACCATTGTGATCTCAATTTGATATCCTATTGCTCATTTTGTTGCATATTAAGTGCAAAGGATTAATTAATTTGGTACTCCTTGATTTTCATTGGTTATTTATTTAGAGCACTTGTTATTTTTGAGATTGCTAATAATTGGATAAATCTTGAAGTGATTTCTATTTGGCACTCTAGTGGTCTTGTTTCATTAGCACATTGTTTTAATTGAGATTGTTCCTAATATTTCTCTCTAAGTATCTTGTATTGAGCATCATAAGCATCTAATCATTTAACTTAAAGTACTTAAGAAGTCATTTGATAATCCCATTTAAGACAATCACTCATATTTTACACTTCATCCTAGGATTAGTTGTGCATTAATTAATTTACCTCCAAGCATAAGCTTGGCTAGAAGAAGATACGACCACCTTTCTCACCCAACTTGAGAAGTTTAGACCCTCTCTTGTGGTTAACATGGTCACCTTGCAGCTATTAGGGGCAAAGTCCCAACAAGGTTGGAGGCATTCAGATGGATGGAACTACAAGGGAGGTATCGTTAATAAAGCCATAGCTTTCTTCCCCTAGGTTTCTCTCCACAACCTACATTTGAGACTAACTTCAAAACAATTGAGAGAAAGGATTCACTTAGAATAGACATTTCATCTAAAATTAACCAAGAGTTTGTATTTCACTTAGTTTTAGTTGTCGTATCTCATATATTATAGTTTTCATTCTAACAACAACTATTCATCCGATAAATTTGGAAATTAATCGATATTGTGCAAGTAATTTTACTTGGAAATTCTTAAATATAATAAAATTGTGCTAAATAATCTTAAATTTCCAATTATCTTCATATCAGGATGGCAGGCCATTCAATTGTATCCCGAACTCATCATTTCATCTATAGGGACTGCAACCTTTAGCCCGCTAAAGGGAGACAAATTAAATAGAGAGGGTTGTTTATTTTTGTAGCATCAGATGTGCTCTAGCCTCAAGAATTTGCAAAGAGGCTAGGATACATGAATTCTCCAAGACCCAGATTTGGGAAATTCCACCTAGAGAAGGTTTAATTAAAATAATTAATTTTAATGGATGCCTAAGTCTAAACTTAGGAAATTAAAATAATTAAAGGGTGTTAATTAAACTAGGTGTGAATCTTCTAGAAAAAGACGAAGGTCGAGTCAAGATGATCTGAGCCATTGATTAATATTTAATCTGGGTCGTTGAATGTTCAACGAGAATATTATAAGAAGAAGCTCGATGGGCACTTGGAAAACACATCGAGTAAGAGATCAAGAGATCGATTTCTCAAGAGACCAACGCAACAGTTGTCAGGGGAAGATCAAAGTGATTTCTTGCAGTGAGGGGCAAAGATTGTTTTCCAGAGGACTTATTCTTGATCCGGTGAATACATTGTAGAGGAGGCAGAGAGAGGTGCAGAAGAAGAAGCACAAATCTGAGGCAGCACATAGCTTCAAAGGGAGTCCAAATATTTGTTGCGGAGCAATTGAGATCCAGTACTGGAAGCTGGGGTGTGAGACCAGGAGGTCAGAGGATCGAGTTTCTAGCCAAAAAAATACCATTCAGGAGGTGTGACATATTCCCAACAACTGTGACGCAATAAATACGTAAGTATGACATAGAGTTGCGTAGAGATTGAGCAAAGACAATTCAGAGGGCTCATCTCCATTCATATCAGTACCAGATCTTCCTGTACCAGTGTGAGGTTATCTCACTAACGTTTTTGCTAGTTGATTCTCTGAATCAGATTGCCAGTTTGGGTATCCAAAAATTTGTATTCAGAAAACTACTGCATAATAATACAAACCCTCCGCTGCTGCACTAGTTTTCCCACATTTGTTTTTTCCATGGACATTGTTCAAAAATAAATGTGTATAGGTGTGTTTATTTATGTCTTGCTCAGTTCTTGTTTCCGTAGTATTTTTTATGTTGTGAAGACTACATTTGTATTTATTTCGATATTTACTATGTAACACCATAAATAACTTGCATCAGTATTAATAAGTAGAATAAATAACATCAGATTGTTGTAGTAGGGATTCCCACTATGGAATTTTCACAACATTTGGGATTAGAGTGACAACGATTTCCCTTAGAGTTGTCACATCCACGTGAACAATTTGAACAACAAAACCTCCTCATAGGAATATACGCTTGAATTAACATTTTGCAAAAAGGCTAGCTTTAAAATTTTTGGCTACGTTGGGCTACTAACATAATACACAGGTGAGGATAGGTTTTGGCTTTTGGAGTGTTCACAATTTCGTTATATTGCGGGTCTGCTATTAAGAAGAAGAGCGAAGTTTTTTCAAATTATATCCAACTCACATCTTGTATTTGTGACCCTGTGAAATATTGAACATCTTAAAGGAGTTCGAAATTTTCTGAGTTTGTGGTCTTGTTTTTGGGCAATAGTTTGGTTTGTTTTTCTATGGAAACAACCTTTCTATTCAGGATTATTTGAAGCTATCTGAATCCCTCTAAAGCGCAAGTTTTTCCCTACAATCTCGACGCCATATTAGGGCATCCTTGAAGCAACAATATAAATCTATATAAGTCTAGTATAGACCCATTTCTATAGAAGCCAAATGTTTAAGTGTTATTGTAACAATGATCTAAGCCATTGATGAGGTTCTCCTCCTGAAAATATCAAGTCATAATTAGAGATCCTTTTCGACCTTGTCTAGTAGAGAGTTTACAAAACAAAGACTTGATTCTATCCCTAAATGATTCGATAGATTTGATCAAGAATATTTTCCTAAATGGCCTCGACATTATAGTTTAATCTCACGACAACCTTTTGTTGAAAGTGTTATCACTCAAAAAATTCAAAACATCATTTTGACAAGGTTACAAAGTTTCATGTGTCAAAATAGGGTTTTAGGAGTCATTTTAAGTTTGATCAAGGGAAGATTTTAACCTTTTTATAGTTTGAAGCTTTCCCTAAGGTTTAAACAAAGTCATTTTAAAACTTTTTTATGTCAAACATTCATCATTTTCCATTGCACTTCATTTCCCAAAGTTTTTGTATCAAAACGACCTAATTAGCCAAGAAACCACAATTTCGTAGCGCATTACATTGAAAAAAGTCACTTTTCCCTACAAAAGCACTGATAGTTTCGTAGACTAAACAGTCAAATTTACACTACCGGCGCTACGAAAGCGTGTTTTTGTAGCTATCTTGTCAGTCGAGTTGTCAAATGTAAACCATTGGGGAAGGGTAAGGTAGATGCCTGTTGAGTCATGTAATGATGAAATCAAAGTACATACCCACGTTTTCAGTCATCATGATCAGTTTAGGTAAGGAAGCTCTTGCTACCTTCAGAAGTTCAGCTTCAAAATTTCGGGAAAATATAATTTTCAGGCTCCTAGAAGACGCACCAAAATGTTATCGCAAAATTGGACCTGATAGGATACTTGATCAGACAATCTCATGTAACTATTTCAAACCAATCTTGTGACTGAGGCTTAGCCTCCTTAGCTTGAGAGGGCTCTCTCAAGGGTTAATGATATGGAATTAAGATATAGATGGCTTACTCTATTTAGGAAATAAAATGATTATGATAGATGAAGGTTGAAAATAACATCAACATGTATTCATTGGGCTTATGGAGTCAAAGCTTTCAATGATTCAATGAGTCTAATTGACATGGAAGTTGAGGCACATCAGAGAACTAATAGAGATCCTTTAAAATTTCTCTTAACCCTAGATTTGAAGACAATGCTACATTTTAAGGGAGAGGTCATGTTAGGATCCCACCCTAATACCCTAAGTAGATATATAGGTTTTTATTTATGGAGGTTAGACATGGTAAATAAATCCCATATAGTAGTGTGAAATAGGGAAAATATTCAAGATCCATACTTACACCAAAAGGGTAGAAACCTTAGTGAATCGTACTAATTCTTAAAATGCAAACCATAAATGGGAGGCCCAATCCATGGAATATGGACCAAGGAGATGTAGCCCAGGAGGGGTGAACTCCTTCATCAAATAAATGTAATGTTATGTATGGTGATGTTTTGTACTTTTATTTCTGTTTTTCATCTCTTTTTTTATGTTAATTTTCTCACTAAATTGTCATGAAAAACACACATGAGACTTGAAAATTTGCAAGAAACCTTGACCCTTAAGCACACATAAGACATTGAAAGTATAATTTGAATGAGTAATTAGAACAAAAACACTAGCATACTCCATTCAAATCATTTTTTTTATTAGATCCCAAGTTCATTAGGTTTTTTTGTGCAAGAGGGGATCTAATTGTTTGCAAGTTTGTGTCATCCTTACAAGATTAAAACTCAAAAGAGGAAAATAGAAGTTGATTGAGAGCCCTGCAGTTGGGTCAATAGGAAGAAGGGAAAGGTTTCCAAAGTCTTCAACACCAACACATCCTCAAGTTGAATTTGATTCTTCAATGATCATGTCTCATGAAGGAGAACCTATCATGACAAAAGATGAGAGAGCATTCAGGAAGGTGTTCTTTGATATGACTGAGATGGTCAAAGTCCTCTAGAGGAAATGAATGTAAGGATGCAAGGAGAGAGTTAAAGGCCTCCAAGAGCAAGGTTAAGAATCTTCTTCACTACAATCAACGTGTCCTTTTATATTTGGTCATCCCCTAGCTCCCAATCTATTATTATGCTAGAATTGTTTTTGTTTATTGTTGTAAGCACCAAGACGATACCTTTTCTGTGTCGAAGAGAAACCTTAGGCGTTATCTTCCTCGAAGAAATTGTCACCCATTGTGGCATGCTAGATGCACTGAAGGTTCCATTAATTATGGTGTGGCATGAACAGAGCCTTGTGTGTGAAACTCTTAGTATAAATAGGTCACAATTTCACTCGAAATATAATATAAATTTTGGTATGATTTTGAGAAAATATGATAAAAATTTTTGAATTTTTTTATTATAGCTATTAAGATTCAAGATTTTGGAATATAATAGAAATTTTGGTATGATTTTGAGAAAATCTGGTGGAAATTCACAATTTTGGGTACCTAGAGATTCTTGATGATGTTGAATCCATTTCCATCATCAACAAACTATTTAAACACTCCCACAATTAAATTTCCTAAAAATAAATTCACAGAGAAATTCAAAAAATTGTGTTATCGTGGCTCATAAAAATTTGGATCTGGCTAGACTGAAATTATTGATAAAAATGGCAAGATCAAATTAATGAGAGCAATACTAGTTAGCTCTACTCTAAGAGACTACACCAGGAGGGATTGCGTCCATAGGTCACTTTGCATTCTCATTACAGATCAAACAATATATAGTTTACATGCATATAGAGAAGTTAGAACCAATACCTAAGAAATAGGAACAAACTCCTAATCTAAGGTTCTCGTGAACCGACTCTCTCTAATTAAGTTTCTCCATTATCTTCAACACTCCCCCTTAATGGAGAAAGGGTTCACAAATATTCCTAACATTTACCTAAACATTTCAAATTTAATTCTACCAAGAGGCTTAGTAAAAATATAGGCAGCATTATCACAAGTATTATAATATTCGACATAAATCTCCTTTGACTGAAATTTCTCCCTGACGAAGTGGAACTGTGTATCAAACTTCTTAGTGTTTTTATGAAACACCAGATTGTTTGCAAGTTTGATGAATCTCTGGTTATCACATCTGATAATTGTTGCAACTTTCTATTCTTCTCCTACATCTTGGAGAAGTCGCCTCAACCAAACTGCCTCACAAGTCACTGCACACATTGCTTGGTACTCAACTTTTGTTGAATACAAGGAAACTGTGTTCTTCTTTTTAATGCTTCATGAAATTACTACGGACCCAATGCTAAATGCATAGCCTGTTATGGATCTCCTGTCATCTACATTTCCAGCCCAATCAAAGTCTAAAAAACTTGTCAATTTAACATCACAAGAATCATTATATATAATGCCATAGTCTAAGGTTCTTTGTAGATACCTTAAGACGCCTTTTGTTGCAATCCAATGGCTCTCAAGTGGCTTGGACATAAATTGGCCCAATGCATTGACTGCATAAGCCAAATCGGGTCTAGTAGTGGTCAAGTAGATTAAACTCCCAACCAACTATCTGTATAATGTTGCATCTGCCTCCTTAGAATCATCATCACTCTGAAGTTTGGTATTCTATTGTAATGGCACTGTTGCAGCCTTACACTGATCCATCTTAAACTTTTTCAGTAGACTCCTAACATACTTACTCTATGATAGAAAATTATGTCTTGAATCTCTCCAGATCTCAAGACCCAAACAGTAGTGAAGCTCGTCAAGGTCTTTCATCTCAAACATTTCTGACATATTCTCTTTGATTTCTTTACTAAGTTTATCTGCATTTCATGTAATGATAAGATCATCTACATATAAATAAATCAAAAAAAATTTCCCCTTTTCATCAAACACAGTATATAGAATGGGGTCATTTTTGCTTCTATTGTAACTGTGTTGCAGGAAAAATGAATCAATTTTATCATACCATGATCTGGGAGCCTGTTTTATTCCATATAAATCTTTCTTTTATCTATAGACTAAATGTTCTTTCCGTTGTTTGACAAATCCCTCAGGTTGCTCTAAATAAACTTCCTCTTTCAGCTCCCCATTTAAGAAAGCAAATTTAACATCTAGCCGGTGCATCATCTAGTGATGTTTAGTAGCTAAGGAAATTAACATTCTGATTGTATTAAGTTTAGCTACAAGGGCAAAGGTTTACTCATAGTCTATACCTCTTTTCTATGAATACCCCTTTGCAACCATCCTAGCTTCATATTTATCTATGCTCCCATCTGCTTTAAATTTGGGCTTGTATAGCCATTTGCAACCTATGGTTTGTTTGCCCTTGGGTAATTCAACTAACTCCCAAGTTTTTTTTTCAAGAATTGATTCATGTTCCTCCTCCATGGCTTCCCTCCATTCATTATATTGACTAGCTTCTTTATAACTAGAGGGTTCAACAACATTTAACATGCTATTTATAAAAGCATTCTCCCTATATCTTGATGGCAGTTGTGTTTGCCTACCTGATCTCCTAGGTGTTGTAGTGCCATCAAGCATGTTCTGATTATCCCTTTATGGACTTGGTTCGATGACTTTATATGCACTTTTTGCTTCTTCATTTTTTTTTTTGTTGCTTATGGATTTCTCCTATTTCACCACTCCCTTCTTCCACCAACAAAGGAATGTCCCATTCTTCATTGTTGTTATCATTGTTTCCATCATGAACATGTTCATGAAAAACTACATCTCTACTCGCAAAAAAATTATGAGTAGAGGGATCAAATAATTTGTAAGCTTTAAATTCAGTAGAATACCCAACAAAAGTGCATTTGATGGCCTTTGAATTCAGTTTCTTTCTATCCTCCTTTGGTACATGAGCAAAGGCTTTGGATCCAAAAATTCTTTAGTGTTTAACTGCAGGTTTAAATCCTAATAAAACTTCAAAAGGAGTTTTAAATTCAAGACTCTTTGTTGAACTCCTGTTTTTCAAATACATTGCAGTGTTTATCGGTTCAGCCCAAAATCCATTAGAAATATTCTTACCTTTCAGCATGCTGCGAGCACACTCCACAAGGGTTATTTTTTTCCTCTCTGCAACCCTGTTTTGCTGAGGAGTGTGGGGTACTGTAAATTGCTGCAGTATTCCATGGTCTTTGCAATATTTGCTTAAATCAACCTTCCTATATTCTCCCCTTGATCCGAGCAGAGAATATTGATGAATTTACCTGTATGCTTCTCAATCATGCTTCTGAACCCACATACCACATATTTTCTTCATCCTTCTCATCACAATCATCCATAAACAGTCTGAGGTCCTGGTTATGGTCATCATCAGCAAAGTGTCATGCATGTCTCTTGTATCTCTGTTGACTTTCATCAAACTTCTTCTTTCGACAGTGTTTATCCATATGGCCAATTTTTACCACAATAGAAACATTTTAATGGTGAATCATTCCTATTTATTGATATACCTTGAGATGGATTCGGCCTTTTTTGTGTTGCGCCTCCACCTCTTTGTCCTCCATTTTCCTTCCCTCTGAAGGGATTTTTCTTCGCCATTAAAGCAAGATCTGAATTCTGGGGTTTCAAAATCATCCGCCTTTCTTCCTCTTGCATTAGAATCCCTATCAAATCTTCAAATCTGGGGGCTGTCTCTATCATATTCAAGCCTGTGATAAACATCTGATAGTCGTCAGTCATACCATTCATAGTAATTGTTACCAGATCAGTATTACTTACTGCCTCTCCTATGTCACCAAGCTTGTCTTTGAGGTCCTTGATGTGTGAGATGAACTCAGCTACTGTTTCATTCTCCTCCATTTTGATGGAGAGAATATTTCTTTTTCAGGAACAATAGGCAATTTGTATTTCTGATTTCGTACAGATCTTTGAGAGTTGTCAAGATCTCGTTTGTTGATTTGCAATCTTTAATGTGATGGATGATGCAGTCTTTGACTGCCATCTTCAACATCATTTTCACCTTGTTCTCCCTCTTCTCCCAATCTTCTACTATCACAGTTGTTGCACCTCCTGCAACTATAGGTTTCACTTCATCACCATTCACGATCCCCCATGAAATATGCCTTTCCAGCATAGTCTGCAACTTTAATTTCTAATTAGAATAATTTGAACCGTCGAGCTTGTTAATCTCATTCAAGTATACTTCCATCAGATTATTCATCTTGACACTTAAAAAAAAAGACTCCCAGCAATTGACAAAAATAAATCGGATCTACAAACTGATCTACCCTGGATCCACAACAAACAATGTCAAGAAACAGATCCACCTTATCTTCGACCACTCTGGCAATCTGCTCTGCGCACTGTACCACGGGCTCACAGACTCCTCTACCACGGCCTCTTCTCCTGCGAGCTCACGAGCTCCTCTGTCACGGATCACGCTTGCAGCGATCATCACACTTTACTAGTGATCTGCTACTACCTCTACTGCTACGGCTCACCGGCTCCTCTGGCATGATCTCTCTGGATCTACAAGCATGAGCTCTCTATCTCAACAGGTACAAGCTCTCTAGCTTCAATCAGTAATCTGTAGCATGAGCTCTCTGGCTCCATGACGCTCCACAACACAAGCTTTTTGGCTCCACGGTGCTCCACAGCATGAGCTCTTTGGCTCCTCCAACACGAGTTCTTCGGCTCCTCCAACACGAGCACACTGGATCTTCTTTCAGGATATCACTAGCTCAATCAGTGTTCCACACCCACTCAGATGTCATGTTGGTCACGCTGGGAAAAATCCCCTATCAACGTTGGTTTTCCAATTGAGTCTGCATTGATTTCAGAGATCGTTGTTGTTCTCTGGCACGGGACTGCGTTGATCGGCACTTCTGTGCCTCCAACGAATGTGTTGATCAGTGTTTCCTCCAGAAAAATAATAATAATAATAATAATAAAAGCCTCACTCAAACCATCAGGGTCTTCTCTTCTACCGCCTGGACAGTCATAGGGATCAAAGCACTCTGGCTTTGATTCGACCCTGAAGCTCTGATACCTTGATAAAAATGGCAAGATCAAATTAATGAAAGCAATAATGGTTAGTTCTACTCTGAGAGACTACATCAGGAGGGACTACATCTACAGGTCACTCTGCATTCTAATTACAGATCAAACAATATATAGTTTACATGCATATAGGGAAGTTAGAAACAATACCTAAGAAATAGGAACAAACTACTAATCTAAGGTTCTGGTGAACCGACTCTCTCTAATTAAGTTTCTCCATTATCTTCAACAATTATGGCCTCGTTAGACAAAGCCTTTGTCAAAGGAGTAGAAGTATTGATCTCGGGAGCCGAGCTGCCACAAACTTCAACTGCAAGTTTCTTGCCCCACTCCAATCCACTGTAGTTGTCTGCACTCTAATGATGATTGGTGGAGAAGGCGTGTTCATAGCTCAATAGGACAAAATGGACAAATCATGTCTGATATATCAGTGACCTGCAAGGCATTTCTTGCTCGTGCTACCGATTAGGAAAATGGACTCGATGGTCGTCTTCCTCAAGGAATTCTTCGGTTGGACTACCTGGGATAGCGAATACTCTTGTTTTTTTAGCCAAAGAAGCAGGCATTCCATTTATAATATTGTTTAGCTAGTGAGTTTGTGGAGTTTTATGCTGGTATGGGAATTTTTTGTCTGTGTAATCTCTTTGAAAGTGTTAGAATGCTAGGAGGCTCGTGGAGGAATCGTTGGAGCAACCATGTGAGGAGCTTCTGAAAGCTTTTCATTTTGGAGAGAACTGGAGTTTTGTGGCATTTTACATTAAGGAGAATCTAGGTGGAGAAATCCCTCAAAATTGATGGAAATTTTGATAGCTATGAAATCAATGCAAGTTAGGTCATAGATTGACTTGGAAATCAATTAGTATAGACCCATCTTAATCATTGATGAGTTGAGAGGGATCAAATTTCTTTGGGTGAAAACCTAGTTTGACAAAAAAACATATAGCTTAAAAAGACCAAATTCTAAAATACTAAAACCTTTCAAAAAATTTAACCATAAAAACTTATTTTTTTCAATAAATGTATATAATATATAAATAAGTTTTTAAAAACAATCTATAACAACTTATATGATATATAAATAATTTCATATAAATAAGTTTTCTTAAACAATATAGTATATATAGTTGACATTAAAATATTTTGCATAAATGGTTGATAATTTTTTTGTTATTAAAATAATTAGTATTAAAATATTTTATTGATAATCCACATTGAATATTTTATTAGATATTTCATTTTTAAGAAATACAAGTGTCAACTCCATATTGAATACAAACAAAATTACACATGACCCTTATACTAGGTTGTAGAATAAACCACTCAGCTCAACAAAGTACAACATTTTACACCACACCCTCTCTAAAACTTCAATTATGTTTCGAGTGTTTCGAGTTCACTTTACAAGAGAGATACCCTGCAAAGAAGATAAGGAAGATAAGGATGGATGGAAGACTCCCATTGTTTATTGTTCAAGATGCAGTGAGAAACACCACCCACTGGAAGTTTCCCATGCAGAAAAACACCTAAAGGCCATTCTCTCAGGTTCTCAATTCTCTGAGTCTGAATGTCTTGCTAGGTGCTGGAGTTGAAGAGGCTTTTGTGTAGGCTCAAACGATGCCCATTTCTCCAGGATTCATAGCCGATTGTGTTTGAATGGCTCATTTAATATTTGGCCAGGGATATTCATAGCTTATGTGTATTACTTTATATCTCACCATCGGCCTCAATATGTAAAATTATTAGAGCACAAATATGGATCTAGTTGAAGAATAATCACACAAACTTGCGAAAGTTGAAAAAGAAAATTTGAATTGAGAATTAATTTGATTCATCAATATTATTTTTAGAATCAATATATAAAGCAACTAAGTTAAGCTTAGTTGTACATGCAATAACTATGGATAATTAAATCTAACTAAAGCTAAGTGTGCTTTATGTTATGTTAATGTGCACATGCACCACATGCAAGCACTAGAGTTAACTACATAAAGCCAAGTGCACACCACATGTAAACACTCAAGTTAACTAGCTAAATACAAGTGCACATCGCATACAATATGTAGAGTTGAACTAAAGCTAATTAAGGCTGCCTATGTGCATGTACACCAACACCCCCCCTTAAGCATAACTTAGGTGAGTGTGACGCAAAATGAATGAGTCTCGGCAACACGGCCATTTTAGGTACCCATATACAATGCATGAAAAGAGGAAAGAGGGAAAACCTAGTGGGATGAAAAAAACCCCCTCAAAATATAATGCAAAAGTAGAGAAAAGACAAATGCTAAGCAGTCATGTCCTTCACCCTGAGACGATCTTGCAGGAATCGAAACTTCTGCTCAGTGAAATTCTTGGTGAAGATATCAGCAGTATGCTCGGAACTAGGACAGTATTGAAGATCGATGATCCCATCATGAATTAGTTATCTAATGAAGTGCATGTGGATCTCGATGTGTCTGGTCTGATGTCGCTGCACTAGATCTCTGCAAAACTTTATCGTACTTTGATTATCGCACTAGATGACAGTTGGACGATGAACACTGATCCCAAGCTCAGATAGGAAATTTTGCAGCCAAATGCCCTGACTAGTGGCATTAACTGCCCCTCTATACTTGGCCTCTGTTGATGATAAAGCAATGGCAACATGTTTCTTGCTTGACCAAAAAATTGGGTCGGATCCCAAACTAAGTACATAACCGGAGGTGGACTTGTGATCAATGTTGTCGTCGGCCCAATTTGAATCTGTGAACCCAATGATATCCAAAGAAAAATTTGTTGCATAATGAATCCCATAGGTGATTATCCCCTGGACATATCGAAGGATATGCTTTGCAGCTTTCTAGTGTAACTCATGTGGCTCCTGCATGTATCTGGAAACTGCTCCTACGGCATATAAGAGATCAGGACAGGAGTGAGTGAGATAAAGAAGACTTCCCACAAGCTGACGGTACAATGTGCAATCAACCAATGGTGTGTCTTTGTCATTCTCAAGATTTATCCCTGATAAGAAAGGTGTGGTTGCTGGCTTGCAGTCGCTCATGTGAAATCGTGCCAAAATATCTCTAGCATACTTTGGTTAAGAAATGGTAATCCCATAACCACTCTATTGATCTCCAATGCAAGGAAGAAATTTAGCAAGCCCATGTATATCATAGAAAACCGCTTATGTAATGCAGTTTTAATCTCAGTAATGACAGACGTTTAACTACCTGTTATCAAAATATCATCTACGGAGAGTACTATGATCAATAAGGAGTCAATTTTCTTCAAAAAATAAACATTGGAATCATATTTGCAGCGTACAAAATTTTGAGATAACAAATAGGAATCCACATGCTCTAGGTGCATGCTTGAGGCCATAGAGGAATCCACATGCTCTAGGTGCATGCTTGAGGCCATAGAGAGACTTCTTTAGTTTTCATACCAGAGATGAATTTTGCATGCATCCCTATGGTTGCTCCATGTATATTTCCTCCTTGAGATAACCATGAAATTATTCACATCCATATGATGCACCTCCCATCCTCTTGTTGTTGTAATGGAGAGAGTTAGCCGAATAGAATCCACTTTTTCCACTGGAGAAAAAGTCTCATCATAGTTAACACCATGTACCTGTTGAAAAAATTTTGTTATCAAGTGTGACTTATATCGACTAACATGGCCATTTGCTACATTATTGGTCCGATAAACCCACTTGCACCTCACAAGTTTACGATTTGAAGGTAGCATAACCAAATCCCAATTCTGGTTCTCAATGAGAGAGTTATATTACTCATCAATTGTTGCTTCACATTCATGATGCCTAGTTGCTTCTACATAAGTCTGTGGATCAGATGCATGCATCATATAAGCATGCATGGCTCCATAGCAAAGAGTGCTTGTGGATCTTCCTCAAACTGAGGTATAGAGGCAGGATCATCAAGGAGATCACTCATGCTACGCCATGTTTGTGTTGAAGGTGATCAAGATCTTCCGAACTACATGAGGAAGTATGATATCGATGTTCAACAACTTGTGATCCAACAGGTGTCACAGGAAAAGGCTTATCTTCATCAGAGTTCTAATCTGAAGTTTCATCTGCATACTCATCAATGAGTGGTGATGGAAACTTGGTAATAAGTTCATCTGTTGGTGCATGCAAAACATCTTCGTCAAACTTTACACTCCTTTCAATAAATAGCTCTTTAGTGTTGATATAACGCAATTTTTGCCCTTTGACTTCATCAGAATATCCAACAAACATGCATGCTTTACTTTGAGGCTCCAAAGCCTTTCTCTTCTATGTAGGAATGCGGGCCCGTGCTCAAGATCCGAAAATGCAGAAATGACTGACTTCAGGTTGCATGCCATTCCAAGCCTCAAAAGGTGTTTTTCCAATAACATATTTATGAGGAGATCTATTCTGGATGTATGAGGCACAATTGATAGCTTCAGACCACAATTTTGACAAACGAGATCTTGCATTAAACATGCAATTGGCCATCTCTTTCAAAGATCAATTCTTCCTTTCGACCACCCCATTTTGATGTGGAGTGTAAGGAACTGTATGCTGCAAATGTATGTATGTTTCATTACAAATATTCTTGATATCTTTGTTGACATATTCCGTCCCATTATCTGTGTAGAGTATCTTGATACGTTTTCCAGACTGATTTTCCGCATGTGCTTTGAAAATCTTTAAATGTTGAAAAACTTCAGAATTGAGTTTCAAGAAGTAAACCCAAGTGAATCTCATGTAATCATCTATAAATGACAACACATATATTTCTTTTCTCATTGAAAGTGTTGGAAATGGCCCCATGAAATCACTATGTACAAGTTCCAAAGTTGAAGAAGCTCTCCATGCATGCCCCTTCTCGAACTTGTCTTGTGGATGCTTTCCAAGAGCACATCCATTACAACCACCATTTGAAAAGTAAATGGTCGGAAATCCTTTGACCATCCCTTGCTTGCTAAGTTGTTGCATATATCTGAAATTCAAGTGCCCAAATATCTCGTGTCAAATCCTACTTTCTTCATTTGCATGCGTAAGTAGAAAAATAGAATTTGATTGAGGAATAAAATCAGAAAATGTATACAGACGAAATTGATCATTTACCTTTCCAGATGAAATCTTCAAGTTGGTTTGCATGTCATAAATGCTCACAGAATTTGGGGTAAGTTCCACTTTCCTTCATTTTCCTGTGTGTGTCATCTGATACACTGAAAGAAGATTCACAGAAATCCTTGGAATATGCAAGACATTCTCAAAACTTTCATCTTCGAATTGCACTTTTCCTTGTCGAGTTGCTTCAACTGCAGAATTGTCCCCCATGAGAATAGGAGGTCCTGAGTATGCATGTAGAGAAGAAAAGGATTCCTTTGAAGAAGCCATATGATGTGAAGCTCTTGAATCGATGATCCATTCTTGTAGTGTATAATGAAGAGCAATCAAAGCATGCCCATTACCCCTTGTTTCTGATGGTTTTTCCTTCGTCTTCTTCATGGCATTTTCTGGAATGTGATGACCAAGATTATTTTGCTGAAGATTCTTTGCCATCATATCAATAGTCTTCTTCATGCAAGAGGATTCAGGATGATAACCTCTATTACAATAAGGACACTTGAAGTTTCCTTTGTTTCCCTTCTTACCCTTGGAGTTGGAAGAATCATCTGGGGATTTCCTCCCTTTCTTGGATCTGGATCTCTTGCCTTTCCTTTACCTTTGTATTATTGATTTGGTTTCGAGTTAGACTTTCCTTTCTCATGCATGGCAAGTGCATGTGCATTTGGAGACTTTAATGAAGCCATTTTTATGAGCTTATCCTGCTCATGAATAAGAGACTCAATAAATGCATCAAATTTGGGCATTTTCCATTTTTCTCCAGTTGCAAGTCTAACTGTGTGAAATGTGGAAACAAAAACAGCATATTCATGGCCTAATTTAGACAAAATAGAAAGGATCAATTGACCTTCCTGTTTTGATTTATCGATCCCGCAATCATCTAGTTGTAGAAGCAATGATTTAAATTTCGTAAAGAAATCTTGAATGTTATCAAAGCTATTTGGATCTATGGAATTTAGCACATTTTTGAGAATATGAGCCCGCATCTCATCCTACTTTCCAAATAAATTCTCCAAGGTTGTCCAAACCTCATTTGGAGTGTTGTATGTGTCCACATGGAAACGCAATGTTGGAGATATGGACAACAATATAAGACCAAAAGCCTCGTCCATCCTGTTAAAGTATTTGGATTTTTCAACGGCAAAATTGGGTTCAACTTCTGTATTCATAACTAGCTAATACAAGCCTTTTCCTCTGAGGTGAAGTAAAATCTCTGGATTCCATTGGAATTAGTTATACGGAGTAAGAATCGTTGAAGATGGGAACTCCATTTTTTTGTCACCTTGTAGTTGTAGCAACAATTGCGGTAGTTCTCCAATATTTTGATCTGGAAATCAAATCTTCAAACAATTTCCAATTCTTTGCTCTTCAAACCTGCAAAAAATTGTTCATGCAACTTATCCAAACCTTTGTAGCTCTAATACCATGTAAAATTATTAGAGCACAAATACTTATCTAGCTGAAGAATAATTGCACAAATTTGCGAAAGTTGAAAAAGAAAATTTGAATTGAGAATTAATTTGATTCATCAATATTAGTTTGAGAATCAATATATAAAGCAACTAAGTTAATCTTAGTTTTACATACAATATCCATGGATAATTAAAGCTAACTGAAGCCAAGTGTGATTTATGTTATGTTAATGTGCACATGCACCACATGCAAGCACTAGAGTTAACTAACTAAAGCCAAGTGCACACCATATTTAAGCACTCGAGTTAACTAGCTAAAGACAAGTGCACATCGCATGCAATATCTAGAGTTGAACTAAAGCTAATTAAGGTTAACTACGTGTATGTACACCAACACGTTGAAGTAGCGACTGGTGTCATATCCTTGTGATCGATATTGGCGAGACGCCTACAGAAAAGAGATCGTTATTTTCATTTCTGATTCAATGATTTTCTCCCAACTGATTCTCGATTCCACGAAGGTGAAATTGCGAGTGAACCTTCACATTGAATTGATACATGAGAAAGGAAATGGAGTCCATTTGTATTTGAAGGTATACATTATTTTTATTAAGCTGTTGATTTGCAAAATTTTGGGAGACATATTTTGTTGGCCATGTAAATTTATTCATTAAAAAGGTGTTACTTGAAATGCAAAGGAGTCAAATTATTAGTTTTCGAAATTATTTTGCTAAGAGTTGTTATATGTAAACATTTACATGTTTGTTTAATTAAACAATAATAAAAAGTTCAAAGTAAATTAGACTTAAAAAAAAGTTGTAGTATCTGAAAATGAATTTAAACATTTTAAAATAATAAATTCAATTTGTTATATTATAGTTTTGTTTTTTTTTCAACTAAAAAATTCGAAGAGCTCATAGGCATATATAGTCCTGCCAAGGATTGGACCACAAAACATGTAGAAAGAAACTCACCTAACCATTTGGCACTATTATGATGATTGCTTTTATTTTGTTCTTATTAATAAAATTACAAGTAAATTTTTATATAAAATAAAACCATAATATATCTATATCACATTAAAATATATAATATATAAATAATTTTGTGTTTATTTTATTTTTATCAATAAAATTGCAAATAAATTTTATATAAAAAAAATATATCATAATATACATATCACATTAAAATATACAATATATAAATGATAACTACAAATTAAAATCTATTTTATCATATATATTAAAATAATGATCTACAACCATATTTAAATTTAATTAATAAGCACATAAAAACTTAATATTTACACACACAAAAAAAAATCTTAATCATGGATATTCACCCTAGCTTTATCATGGATATTATTCTAAATAAGCTTTGTTACCATGCCATGGGTTAATACCATGACTTATCAATACCACCTGCCCAAAAACCATAACTCGTTTCACAATCAAAATATTTTATTTTAATTTAATTTTATATTTTTTTAATTAAATCTAAAAGCAAAAAGTTTATAATTACCTCTGAGATATATTTAAAGCCTCTATCTTCACAATTACTAAAAATATTCCAGGGATATTCTATAGAAATTAAATCAAAATGTTAATAAAATTAAAAATGAGAATATTTTTATATAGAGAGGTGTGAAATTTGTATAATATAGATAATATTATTAAGAACCTCTTAACTAAGAATCTACCAAGCTATGAGAGGAATCAAATCTCTAAATGCAAAAATTTCTCAAATTTTACACTTAAAAAGAAATTTGCATAAAGATTTGATCTCTCAATACTTAGAAAATCTAAATCCAGAATTAAAATTAATATACATTCATCAATAAAATATACCAATTGTTTTCACTAAAATGATGATTTGAATTTAATTTAATATCTTTAGAATAATATAAATAAACATGCTTAGATTCTCTTCTAACACCATTACTTTCCAAATCAGTAGCACTCTGGCATAATAATTTTCATATACAAACTTTGTTTTAGACTATCACACAATGTTGGAAGGCTCTCAAGGAATTCTAGTCTGATTATAATTTGCTCTCAAGGAAATCTACTGTGATTATTAAAAAAAAAAAAAATTCAAATTTTACAATAAAACCATCAAATTATCAAAGTTTTAATGCTATAATTCATTGATTTTTTTTTAAAATTGTTTCGTTTGTACCGATCAGAAAACATCAATATATCAACATTAACAACGCAAAAATAACCTTATTTATAATATGACATTAACTCCAAAAATGAAGATACTAGAGAAATAACAAGTATTTTTATGTCGATCCAACATCAACGATTCAACGTGTTATGTTCATGTAAGACAGTTTATTATGTTCATGTAAGACGGTTTATTAAAATATAATAGTTACTGGAAGCAAGGAAGAATTGAGACAAATTTCATTCACTGCACCATGGAGAAAAATGTATTTTGGCTTATCAAGATGATTTGTTTTCTAAAAAGTGAATTCACTTTTTTTTAATGATTTGAAGAAAAAAACTCATAAAAGAACAGTCTTCCATTCATCTTCCATTCTTCTAAATTTTCAAGGACTTCAGATCTATTATTGTTTAATTTGAAAAGTCATACTTAGGATGATTTTGTTTGACAATGCCCTTTGCACTGGGTGATTTTTGTACCTGCTTGGAGCTGACCTAAACTTAGCGTCATTGTCCTAAACTTAGTATCTTTGTTCAACGACTAAATTGAAAGGAGTCATCTAACGAGCCGGAGGAATTGCCCGGACGGTCAAAATTGGCCGGAATCCGGGCCAAAAAAATTTAAAAAATCTTGCAGACGCAGTGTTTGAATCCTGATTTTGACATTGGAAATGGATTCAGCACCATCAAAAACATGTAGGGCACCCAAAATATTAAACTTTGATAGTTTTAACATGGATTTAGAAAAAATCCTGCCGGATTTTCTGAAAATCTTATCGGAATTTTCATGATTTTCAGGGCGATTCCTCTGGCTAGTTAGACTACGGCAAATTGAAAAGGTTGGTCTTTTTAAATTTTTGAATAGTTTTTGGCAAAATGTCTATAAATATGATCGGAATTGCACTGAAAATATTGCTGCAAGAACAGTTTTTGGCAAAATGTCTATAAACATGATCGGCATTGCACTTAAAATGTAGCTGCTCATAGTTGAAGCTCTCGATGACTCCACCTGCTCAAGTTGATTTGCAAAGTCTCTTTAGAGTCCTTCCTCAGGTTCAACTCCATATATATATATATTTATTGTGAAATGTAACAACTAATCATATAATTATTATAATTTACTCGTCAATCGGTTTGTATAACAAAGAAGCAATTATGTAACGAAGTATCCCATATTAATTGGGATGGCCCAAAAGGCTTGTAACTATGGAGAATCATTCTTGATTAATAAAAGTTTCTAATCCCTTGTCCCATGGAGGTTTCCTTGACACTTTGTCAAGGTTTTACCATGTAAATCATTGTGTATTTACTTGTGTGTGCTTGTTTCAGTTTTATTTAGTTATATATACATTTATTTCTTCATTAATCTGTTCACGAGCTTAATAAGTGGTATGAGAGCAAGTTGGAGTCAGAATCACGAAATCACATTGAGAAACCAAGAAGAAAAAAATGAATGTCTTTGTTTGAAAATCATGGTGTATTGAGTCGTCATTGTTGAAGTGAATTGAGACGTTGGATATATTGTTGTCAAAACTAAAAAGGAGAGAAGTCGTTCGCTCAGCCGTCGAAGGTTCTTCCTTTATGCCTGTCTGCAGGGCGCTTGTCTAAGCAATAACCAGTAGCCAAAAGTTGTTAAAGTGTGGTTATGTCTGAGGGAGAAGCCGACAAAGTGCAGTAAATGCAATTGAAGATTGTGAAAGTGTGGTTATGTTTGAGGGAGAAGTCGATAGAGCGCTTCCGCCCCTGTCGTTGCTTGTTGGTAAAGCAATCGCCAAGTTGTCTTAAGTTGAAGAGACCATGTCGTCATCGCAAAGAAGAAGAACCAACCCATGTCGTGGAGAAGAAGAACCATCGCTAAACCTCTTTGTCACGTCTCTGGAAGGTTTTCTATGAGCTCGAGCAAGGACATCGAGTTTGGGGACCAGATTACTCCCGAAGTGGAGGTGAGAGTGGCTGAGATGCCTGAAGGAGAAAATTCGGAGAGACAAACTGTTGTCCATCATGTTGGAGAGACAGAAGATTGAGAGCAAAACCCCTGAGAGCACTGAGCAAAGCCGCTAAGAGCACCCAGGTAATTTTTTTAGTTTTGACAGCAGAATGACTTGTTGTTTGAAAATAAATTTTCTAAAAAAAATTTGGGAAATCTCATAAAACCAGTGAAAATTCTCAGAAAACTGGTAAATTTGGTGAAATAAAAGAGTAGGGTTTCTTGAATAAAAGATAAAAAAAAATTAACTTTGGAAAGGAATGTGAAAATTCATAGAAGTGAAATGAAGTTTTAAAAAAAAGGGGGGTGGGGGCACTCAAATTTCTGAAGAAGGGTAACCAAGTTTATTTTAAGAAACCCTAGCTGGAAATTAAGAAAGAGGGGAAACCATAATTTGTGTTTAAAAATTTTCGCTGGAAGAAGGGCAACAAGGAAACCATAGTAGGAAGATTTGTAAAAAAAAATGGTCAAAATGACTAATACAAAGTTCGAGGCAGAGAAATTAATCGAGAAGAAAAATTTCGCATTGTGGAAACTAGAAGTTAGGGACTTGCTGGCGCAACAAGGGTTGCACAAAGCATAAGACGGGGTTAAGAAAAAACATGCAAGGATGACAAATTCGGACTGGGAGGACTTGGATGTCCGAGCTCTCAGTACCATTAAGTTATGTCTGGTAGATGAAGTTCTCTTTAATATTGTTGAAGAGAAAACAGTTGCAAGTTTGTGGGAAAAATTGGAAACTTTGTATATGACCAAATCATAGACCAACAAAATCTATTTGAAAAGACAATTGTACAGTCTTCGAATGAAGAAGGGTACAAAAGTTGCAGAGCATTTTGTTTTTAATACACTTGTTTGTCAGTTGTCAAATATGGAAGTTAAAATTCAGGAAGAAAACAAAGCCATAACCTTGTTGTGTTCTCTGCCCGAGTCATGGGAACACTTCGTAACTTCAATTTGTTTGAGCACCGCTAATTCCTTGAAATTTGAATCAGTTGTGGGAGCTCTGTTATCTGAAGAAGTACGAAGAAAAATTAGTATTGAAACAGCTGCACCAGAAGCCATGGTAGCCAGAGGTCGGTCAAAGGAAAGAGGGGGTTCTTCCCGATCAAAATCAAAGGGCAAAAAGTGTAAATCCAAATGTTCGTACTGCAACAAAATTGGAAACCTCAAGAAGGACTGTTGGAAACTGAAGGCGTCTGAAAACCAGAGTAAAGAAGCAAATCAAGTTGATTCAGATATGATTGATGAGGTTTTATCTGCTAAAGTAGGAATAGTAGATGAAGTTTTACTTGTTTGTAATGTCTCTCAGAATGTTGAAAATTGGTTGTTAGACTTTGGTACTTCTCATCACATGAGTCCACACAGAAATTGGTTTACTTCGTATGAAACTATAAATGGTAGTTCTGTGTTTATGGGAAATAATGCATCTTGTAAGATGTATGATGATATAGTTTGAAAATTAACTAATGTTAAGCATGTACCTGAATTGAGGAAAATTTTGATTTATTTGGGAATTTTGGACTCGGATGGTTATAAGTTTACAGGTCAGAATGGAGTGTTGAAAGTCTCAAAAGGTGCCCTGGTTGTTATGAAGGCAGAAAAGGTTGGAAATATTTACAGAATCAAAGGAAGTACTCAAGTTAGTAAGGCAGTGATTGTATCAGAAAAAATAGAAGAAATTTTTCGCCTATGACATCAATGGCTAGGTCACATGAGCTCTCAGTGCTATTAGGTTATGTCTGGAAGATAAAATTTTCTTTAATATTGTTGAAGAGAAAACAGTTATGGGTTTGTGGGAAAAACTGAAAACTTTGTATATGACCAAAACATTGACCAACAAAATTTATTTGAAAAGACAATTGTACGGTCTTCAGATGAAAAAGGGTACAAAAGTTATAGAATATTTAAATGTTTTCCACACACATTGTAAACATTATGTGTATGGAAAACAATGTAAACAGAGATTTAAAACTAGAAGTCATAATAGTAAATAATTTTTGGACTATATTCATTCTGATCTTTGGGGACTATCTCCTACTATGTCTTATGGAGGTGCATTATATCTCTTAACATTTATTGATGATTTCTCCCAGAAAGTTTGGTCTTATATGTTGAAAAAGAAAGCTGATGTATTTAATGTTTTTAAACAATGTAAAGCTATGGTGGAAAAGAAAACATGCAAATCAATTAAATGTTTAAGAACTGACAATGGCGGTGAATTTACTTTTTTAGAATTTGAACAATACTACAAGGATGAAAGGATTGTTAGACATAAAATTGTTGTTTTTACTCCTCAACAAAATAGCATTGCTAAACGTATCAATTGGACTCTTATGGAAAAATTCGAAAGCATAATCAGTGATGCTAACCTGCCAAAGGAGTTGTGGGCAGAAGTGTTGATCAGCGGTTGTCATTGATGTCAACCCAAACAGCACCAGGGGCTAACCCAATATTGAATGGGAAGTTTGACCTACCAAATTAATATATTCTGGGTCAATATTGTTTTTGATGGTTTCTACTTGTCGAGATGTTTCCATTGATATATGGCACGCCATGTAATTCTTCACGGTTTGAGAGATATTCATGTTTGAAGTTTGTACCCCAGTTAGTGGGCTAAAACCCCATGGGGTTGTGGCATGGGTCATTTAAAAGTCATATTTAATATTTTTTAAGCTCCTAAAATCCCTCCCATGCTCACTTGTTGAAACCCCTCTCAACTTAAGCATTCATATATATTGTGATCTTCATTTCCTCCTTAGGCAAGGGATTCGGCCATCTGAAATAGGTCATCGTGGCATTTTCGCTCTAACTTTTTTTCTACGAAGGCTCAGAAGCTGAAATTTTTATGAGGCGAAGCCGAAATCTTGAGGAAGCTACAGTAAAACTTTCAGATCAAGTTGCACAATTTTTTTGGAGATATGATCTGTGGAAGTAAGGGTTTTTGCAGGCTCCTAAAATTCATCTCAAAGAAGTGACCTTGGTAAAATCGTCATAATTCTCTCTCTGAGTATCGGATTGGAATTCCGTAAAAAGTGGCAGATAGTGCACAGTCTATAGTTTTCGCTCTATCAATTTCAGAGGCAAATGAAGAAACAGTGACACATGGAATGCCGTACAAGTGTGCTCTGCTGAAATAGTCCATAATTAGGGCAGTGTGAGAAATTGGGTATAACTCTCTCTTGAAAAATCCAAATTGGGTCAGACCTATGGCATTGGAAAGACAACTCACAGGACTACTACAGGACCAAAAATCAGATATTGAAGATTTGAAATAATAGAGATACATCAGATTCAATATCAAGCTCCTAGAAGACAAAAAAAACTAGATCATGTGTTGTTAAGGGTTGCAAAGGACCAGAATTTCTACCGCAGAAAAGCAAAGCAAAGTGCAGCAGAGGGTAGCATGACAAGAGCAGCAACCAAGGTGCATAACAGCAGCAATAAGTTCATCATATGAAGTCTTCAAGTGGGCAGCACTGCATACAATCATTGTAAAGGTATCATTGTACTTAGTCATTGTAAATACATTATTGTACAAATTGTAGTAGTATCTATCTGCCAAGGGTTGAAGAGGCAGTGTTGGGAGGTCTAGGATCATCATTAGATGGTTGTGTCAAAGTTGGGGTTATGGTCTAGTATATCTTCTTCTTCTGCATCATTCTATATCATTGTAAAGTGGACCATTTTCCCTGGTACGGGAGTCCATTCTTCTTTTATTCTTCTATAGGGTGGTAGGGTGGTGCTAGGGTGAGTTGTAGCTCATTGGGTGTTGGGGAATCCGTTCAGTTGATTACTGAAGAATCTCGAGTGTTGGAGAATCCATCTAGTGGGAGCTGGAGAAGAATTCTTTTCTATATTCTAGGAAGTTGGAGTTTTATTTTCAATTGGAGTTGAATATTAAAGAATTATTAGAAAAGCATTAGGTGGTTTTTGTCCCGGAGTGGGTTTCCACCTTAAAAATTGTGTGCATTTGTGTTCCTCTTGTTTACTGCTATCATTGTACAAACACTGATAATAATTTAAGATTAACTAATGCTCTAATTGAAAGGAATACTGATTCACCCCCCCTCTCAGTATTTCCAACAATTGGTATCAGAGCTTGGTTCCTTCAATAGCAGTTTAACAACTGGAAGGAGGTCATGGAGCATACCAAGAATGGTGTACCTCTATTCAATGAAAATAATTATGCACTCTGGAAAGGAAGAATGGAGGCCTATCTCTTGGCGCAAGGTTACAAAGTATGGGACACTGTTCAAAATGGGGATTTGCATCAACCATGATGAATAAGTAAAAAGAATTTGTAAATATGCAAAAGAAAGAAATATTATTATCAAGGACTTATTGAATCGCTTATCATAAGGTGTTGGTTGTAAACCGCCAAAAGCTGTTGGGATAAACTTGAGAATATATACGCAGTGACTCAAAATGTCAAAGAAGAAAAGCTTCAAATCTATAGAGAAAAATTTGAGCAACTCGTAGGAAAGAAGATTGCAACATTGCCGCATACTTTCAATACGTTGATGAAATAACCAATACTCGGGAAGGATTGGGAGAGCCAGTGGGACGAGAAGACTATACTAATATTCTTAGAACGCACAGTGAGATTCAACCCAAAGGACTCGCATTAGGAAATATGGCAGCAAATCTGGACAAACTCAACAAAGAGGAATTACATGGAGTTCTCATAGCATATGAAATGAGACTTGATGAAGAAGAGGGTACTTTGCATCTAGAAACTGCGTTCGTTGCATCTAAGAAAACCAATAAGGATAAACAACCTTCAATTGAAAAGACATGCACCTGCAAGTGTGAAGAAAAGGGAGATGATGAAGAAGGTATTTCAAATGAAGAATATGCTTACTTCACGAGAAAACTACAAATTGGTAAGGGACAATTCAAAGGTAAACTTCCATTGATATGTTTCAGCTGTAATGAGGTTGGGTATTTTGCAGCGAAATGCCCAAACAAAAGTAATGGCAACTCAAAAAGAAAGAAAGGCTTTAAGAAATTCAACAAGCAAGGATCCAAAAGGAACTTTCTCTCTAAAGAAGATAGCTCATCATCCGATGAAGACAATGATAGTGAAGAAGAAGCCAATGAGAGAGTATTGTTTATGGCCAAGCACAATAAGCAAGAGGTATCAAACAACGAAGAATAAAGATGGACCATGGGCGAATTTTATGAGGAAGCAATCAAGCTTATAAAATATCTCAAGGCAAAGAAGATCCGTTCCAAAACTCTTGAAGAACAAGTTCAAGGTCTCAAAATTGAAGTTGAAGAACACAAATGCATTGAAGAGTCACTTCAAAAGAAGTTGGAAGAAAGCAACCAAGAAAGGGAAGAATTAGAAGTCGAAGTAGTCTCACTACGTGAGGAAGTGAAGAAAGGAAAAACTATCCAAAACTATGCCAACAGCTCAAGGGCATTGGAAGAACTCATCAACAATCAACGATCTTACAATGACAAAACTAGCATCGGTTACAAAGAAGAAGAAGCAGGACCTTCTACAACAAAATACAATGAACCTATGAGATCTGACATGCATGTAGACTTCATTGGACAAGATTCGCAAGAACAGCCTTGGAAGACAATTCCTCGACGAAAATTTCAATCCAGGTACCAACATATTTTTTATGGCTACTGTTATTCATGTGGAAAATTTGGTCATAAAGCTGTAGAATGTCGCACGTACCCTAGGAACGAATACAATTCCAGGAGATATGTCAAATATGAACCTCCCAGGGCTCAGTGAAACATCAATAGATTTGAACATTTAAGAAATAATATTGAATGTTACAAATGTCGAAACTTTGGACACATAGCCAAAGACTATAGACTTGAAAATCCTCCAAAAGAATCTTCGAAGCCACAAAATGAACAAACATGGAAGAAAAAGAAGAAGAATGATAATTGTGCTCTCGCTCTCAAGGTTCAAAAGAACAAAGATGTGTGGTATGTTGATAGCAGTTGCTCAACGCATATGACTGGAGATAGAAATAAATTCGTATCTCTGAAAGAGAAGAAGGATGGAACTGTGTCCTTTGGAAATGATGGATCTTCAAATGTTATAGGATCAGGTATTGTCACTCTCGGAAGCAAATATTCTCTAGCCAATAATGTTCTATTGGTTGAAAACATGAATCACAATCTGCTCAGTGTTGGACAAATGTGTGATCAAGAACACACAATACTATTCAACTCCACGAAATATGAAATCAGGAAAGGCGTGTATGGTGAAATTGTGGCTACAGCAATTCGAGCTCCAAATGACATATATGTTCTAGATGAAGCAACTAACTCATGCCTAATAGCTAAAGAGGATGATACAGCATTGGCCTTAATGACTAGTAAAATTTTTGCTAGAAGTTGAAGTGATTTCGAGATGTCTTTGCCAGGCCTGATGAGCATAGGCTTGACTCATCGGGATGTGAGATAAAAGGTTGTACGGTCCCCTTGATTTAGTAGTCTTCTATATGTGACCTCCCGACCGAGATGTTATACGAAAAGCGGTTGGACAATGTAAGATTCCAAGCGACACCAAAGATACGCCTTTAAATATTCGCTAGCGATGAATGTCTAACGAAGCTTGGGATTCTCCCAAGATTCTCATTAAATTTTTCTTTTTCAAAAAATATAAAGGGGTAGAAAGTGTGTACGAGGTTTCGAAACGATTGTCAGATGATGCGAGTGGAAAGTGTGTTGGGTGCTGCCGAGGATAGTTTGTGTTTCGAGAGGGTCGCAAGTGAGTGATGTCAAAGAGGGAGAGAATGTTGTAGGAAGAGGTGTCATGATCGCAGGGGGAGTACTTGTGTTGCCATCAATGCCAAAGGGGGAGATTGTTGATCAGCGGTTGTCATTGATGTCAACCCAAGCAGCACCAGGGGCTAACCCAATATTGAATGGGAAGTTTGACCTACAAAATTAATATATTCTGGGTCAATAATGCTTTTGATGGTTTCTACTTGTCGAGATGTTTCCGTTGATATATGGCACGCCATGTAATTCTTCACGGTTTGAGAGATATTCATGTTTGAAGTTTGTACCCCAGTTAGTGGGCTAAAACCCCATGGGGTTGGGGCATGGGTCATTGAAAAGTCATATTTAATATTTTTTAAGCTCCTAAAATCCCTCCCACGTTCACTTGTTGAAGCCCCTCTCAACTTAAGTATTCATATATATTGTGATCTTCATTTCCTCCTTAGGCAAGGGATTCGGCCATCTGAAATAAGTCATCGTGGCATTTTCGCTCTAACTTTTTTTCTACGAAGGCTCAGGAGCTGAAATTTTTATGAGGCGAAGCCAAAATCCTGAGGAAGCTGCAGTAAAAATTTCAGATCAAGTTGCGAAACAATTTTGGAGATATGATCTGTGGAAGTAAGGGTTTTTGCAGGCTCCTAAAATTCATCTCAAGTAAGTGACCTTGGTAAAATCGTCATAACTCTCTCTCTGAGTATCGGATTGGAATTCCGTAAAAATTGAAAGATAGTGCACAGTCTGTAGTTTTCGCTCTATCAATTTCAGAGTCAAATGAAGAAACAGTGACACGTGGCATGCCGTACAAGTGCGCTCTGTTGAAACAGTCCATAATTAGGGCAGTGTGAGAAATTGGGTATAACTCTCTCTTAAAGAATCCAAATTGGGTCAGACCTGTGGAATTGGAAAGACAACTCAGAGGACTACTATAGGACCGAAAATTAGATATTGAAGATCTGAAATAACAGAGATACACCAGATTCAATATCGAGCTCCTAGAAGGAAAAAAAAAAAAAAAACTAGATCATGTGTTGTCAAGGGTTGCAAAGGACCAGACTTTCTATAGCAGAAAAGCAAAGCAAGGTGCAGCAGAGGGTAGCATGACAAGAGCAGCAACCAAAGTGCATAACAGCAGCAAGAAGTTCATCATATGAAGTCTTCAAGTGGGCAGCACTGCATACAATCATTGTAAAGTTATCATTGTACTTAGTCATTGTAAATTCATTATTGTACAAATTGTACTAGTGTCTATCTGCCAAGAGTTGAAGAAGCACTGTTGGGAGGTCTAGGATCATCATTAGGTGGTTGTGTCAAAGTTGGAGTTATGGTCTAGTATATCTTCTTCTTCTACATCATTCTATATCATTGTAAAGTGGACCATTTTCCCTGATACGGGAGTCCATTCTTCTTTTATTCTTCTATAGGGTGGTAGGGTGGTGCTAGGATGAGTTGTAGCTCATTGCGTGTTGGGGCATCCGTTCAATGACCACTGAAGAATCTCGAGCATTGGAGCATCCATCCAGTGGGAGCTGCAGAAGAATGTTTTTCTAAATTCTAGGAAGTTGGAGCTTTATTTTCAATTGGAGTTGAAAAGAATTATTAGAAAAGCATTAGGTGGTTTTTGTCTCGGAGTGGGTTTCCACCTTAAAAACTGTGCATTTGTGTTCCTCTTGTTTGCTGCTATCATTGTACAAACACTGATAATAATTGAAGATTAACTAATGCTCTAATTGGAAGAAATACTGATTCACCCCCCCTCTCAGTATTTCCAACAAGAAGCAGTGCCTACTGCTTTTTATTTAGTTAATAGATCACCTTTTGTTGCCATAAATTATAAAATTCCTGAAGAAGTTTGGTCAGGTCAGTCTTATTATTATTCACATTTAAAGATATTTGGTTGTGATGCATATGCTCTTATTCCTAGGAATCAGAGCTCAAAGTTAAATCCAAAATCGAAATGTTATGTCTTTGTTGGATATGGCTATGCATTGAAAGGATACAGGTAATGGGATCCTTCCGTGTATCCTTCTTCACGGAAGACAATCATTAGTAGAAATGTAACATTTGATGAATCTTCTCTTCTAAAATAGGATGTTGGAAAAGTTGAACAGGAATAGGTATCGCCAAATCAGCGAATTCAGTTGGAAACTAAACTTTTTCCAAAGTCGAAAGGAAGGAGAGACTTTTGATGAAAAAAGTGAAGAAGCAAAGGAAACTATAGAAATTTTAGAACCAATCCAACAACCAATCACTCTAAGAAGGTCTACAAGGGAAAGAAGAACGCTCAAAAGGTATGAAGATTTTGCTTCATCTTTAGCGTTGATTATTGGAGATGGGGAACCTTCTTGTTATCAGGAAGCAGTGGATGATGCAGACAGTGAAAAATGGAAAAAGGCTATGGAAGAAGAGATGGATTCCTTAGCCAAGAACAACACCTGGGATCCTGTAAAACTTCCTGAAGGGATAAGTGTTGTTGGATGTAAATGGGTCTTCAAATTGAAACGAAAAGTTGATTGAAGTATCGAAAGGTATAAGGTGAGGTTGGTTGTGAAAGGGTATTCTCAAGTTGAAGGTATTGATTTTCATGAGATTTCTTCACCAGTCATAGAACATGGATCTATTCGTACTGTGTTAGCACTAACTACATTACTTGACCTTGAGTTAGAACAGTTAGATGTTAAAACAGTTTTTCTTCATGGTGATTTAGATGAAGAGATATATATGGAACATCTAGAAGGTTATGTACAAGATCACGGCAGAAAATTAGTTTGCAAGCTCAAGAAATCATTGTATGGTCCGACGCAGTCGCCCACGCAACGGTACAAGAAGTTTGACTCCTTCATGATGAACCATAATATTATCAAAAGTGAGTATGATCATTGTGTATACTTCAAAAGTTTCAATGGCATATTTATTATCTTGGTGTTGTATGTTGACGATATGCTTATTGTAAGCAAAAGCATGGAAGAAATCAACAGGTTAAAGGCTCAACTATCTAGGACTTTTGATATGAAGGATCTTGAAGCAGCGAAACATATCTTGGGCATGGAGATACACAGAGACAGGAAGAATGGTAAACTTTGGAGAGAATACTTGAAAAGTCCTAGAACTAATGAAGAAAAGAAGTATATGTCTCGTGTACCATATGCAAATGCGATAGGCAACTTAATGTATACGATGGTATCTACAAGACCTGACATTTCACATGCAATTGCAGTTGTCAACAAGTTCATGGCAAATCCAGGGGAAGAACATTGGCGAGCAGTGAAATGAGTGCTTCGGTATTTGAGAGGCATAAGTAACCATTGTATTATCTTTGATGGTCGTGAAGGATCAATCTGCGGATATGTGGATGTTGATTATGCAGGTGATTTGAACAAAAGGAGGTCTACTACAAGTTATGTTTTTACTCTTGCAGGTGGAGCAATCAGTTGGATGTCAAAGCTTCAAGAAACCGTTGTTTTGTCCACTACTGAAGCAAAGCATATAGTTGCTTCAGATGCCTATAAAGAGGCAATTTGGTTAAAAGCTCTGCTTGATAAGATTGGAAAGTTGCAGGAGAAAGTGAATGTGTTATGTGACAATCAGAGTGCTATTCATTTGGCTACAAATCCAGCGTATCACAACAAGACCAAGCACATTGATGTAAGGTATCACTTTGTAAGATATATGATCAATGGCAACAAAGTAGCTCTCAAGAAGTTCCGTACAGAGGAGAATTGTGCACATATATTCACGAAGCCAGTTACATTAGAGAAGCTGGGATGGTGTCTAACTTTTCTTGGCTTGCAAAAGAGATGATGAATGGGCATGGGCAAGAGATTAGGAAAATTGTTGTCAAGATGGAGTTTTTTTGAAATGTGAGAACTAATCATGTAATTATTGTAATTTACCGGTCAATCAGTTTGTATGACGAATAAGCAGTTATGTAACGAAGTAACCCTTACTAATTAGGATGGCCCGAGAGGCTTGTAACTATGGAGAACAATTCTTGATTAATAAAACTTTCTAGTCCCTTGCCCCGTAGAGATTCCCTTGACACCCTATCAAGATTTTACGGTGTAAATTATTATGTATTTATTTGTGTGTGCTTGTTTCAATTTCATTTAGTTATATATACATTTCTTTCTTCATATATATGTTCCTCAGATTGAGGAAATGTAATCTATACCAAAGTTGAAATCTTCTTTTCTAGATTGACATCAAGAGTCCAAGGAGTTAAATACATTCCCCATAATCCCATGAAATGGAGTCCAAAACAAATGTCAAATTTCTCTCTTTACTAATAAAACGACACAAACTTCAACTAAAAGCAAATTGATACACTAAACCCTTAATCATGGATAACCAATGCTCTACTATCGATAATTGCATACACAAACTTCAACCAAAAGCAAATTGATACAAGAAACCCTTAATCATGGATAACCAATGCTCTACTATCGATAATTCCATAGGTCTAAGGCTAGACCAGCTTCCTCTAAATTTCCCAATTAGAAACAAAAATTAAGGTTTTTCTTTACACTAGACCCTTAATCATGGATAATCAATGCTCTATTATCGATAATTCCATAGGTCTAGGGCTAGACAAGCTTCCTCCAAATTTCCCAATTAGAAACAAAAATTGAGGTTTTTTTTAATGTTGGATAACTGATGTTCTACTATCCATGCTTCTTCTATGGATTTAGGGCTACGCCAGAATCCTCTAAATTTCCCAATCAAAACACTCAGACAAGAATGTAGACTTTTCTTCTTGAATATGGTGAAAGATGAAAAGCTCCAAAACACACTCAGACAAGAAAGTAGACTTTTCTTCTTGATTATAGTGACGAAAGATGAAAGCTCCAAAACACACTCAGACAAGAATGTAGAGTTTTCTTCTTGATTATACTGATGAAAGATGAAAGCTCCAACAAACGAGCGTAAATTATTTCCCATTCTCACCCACTACACCTGCTAAAAACACTTCTACAAAGCACGGATCACAGGACTTCCCCTTACACTAAGACCGAAATGGATGACGCAAAACCTGCAACCGATGAAAAAACTCCAAACCGTGGAACAAAGAAATCCAACGAAGGCACGTGCATTTCCAAACGAGGACTCTACATACAGGAACGACGAAGAGGCAGAGCTGCAAAGCATCTCAACGACGACTAGATGGCTTGAGAGCATAGGAGGCCAGCAGCAACTAGAATGAACCCTAGCAGCAAGAGAAGCATTTGGCTTCCTCGAGCAACATCTTCTCCCTTCCATAAGCCTAAGATAATGTTTACGGTTGTTATTCAAAGAACACCGTCCTATGACTTTATGTTCATGAGATGTCATACATTTGACACAAGTACCTAGTAACATTGTTGGTGTATCTATTAAACATGAGGCTGTCTCTATTAGCATTTGCACTTTGCTGTAAGTGTTATTTCATCCCTGTTATAAGCGGTAAACAGCATTATTTAGGGGGGTTACCAAGTTATTTTGCTTCATAGTTAAGTTCTATGAAACTTACCTTGCTTTGTTAATTTGATATTTGTCAGAGGTCTCTATTAGCATTTGCACTTTGCTGTGAGTGTTAATTCATCCCTCTTACAAGCGGTAAACAGCATTGTTTAGGGGGGTTACCAAGTTATTTTGCTTCATAGTTAAGTTCTATGAAACTTACCTTGCTTTGTTAATTTGCTATTTGTCAGAGGGTATACAAGACAAATTGGCTAAAAATACGATACATTGAAAACTAAAAAAAATTATGCTTCGTCAATTTAATACAAGTGAAAATCTGAAAATTTTCTGCTTTGTCAATTTTATATTTGTCGAGGCTTAAAAGACAAATTGGCAATCCTTGTCAATTTGATATTTGTCAAAGGCTTTGAAAGACAAATCGACAATCTTAGCAAAGAATCCCCTTGTGCTATATATTAGATTAAAAAAAAAAAAAAACAACAACAACAACAACAACGAAAAAGTAGCATAAAGGGAAGGAAACAACCACAGAAGTTACAATGGGCACTGTTCCTATTATACCCCTTCAATGTGTGTTTCTATGTTGGGCTTGAATAATTTGTGTATATTTCTATAAAACCAAACTAAAGAGAAGGAAATAATCACAGAGGTTACCCCTTTAATGTGTGTTTCTATGTTGAATAATTAATTTGCGAGTGTAGAAATCAATAAAACCAACCTAAAGAGAAGGAAACAACAGCTTAGTTTACAGTCGGCCCTGTTTCTATTTTACAACTTGAATACGTTTAAAAATCACCAAAATTCTATAGATACCATATAAAATCATCAAAAATTTGCATGCTTATATAAAAATATCACCAAACATTTTGTAGTATTTTGCAGATTAAAAACCAGTAAGATTTGCCAACGTTTTTCCACCTAATATTGGCCAAGGTTTCTCTACTTACAAATAAATTTCCATCCTAAAATTTTAGCTGCTCTGGCCTCTCAATTTTTTTTCCTTTGTCATTACCCTTCTCTTATTTCCTGTAATTATTGTTCCATTGTCATTTCTCTTCACTCATTTCCTGTAATATAGCCAAAGATCAAAAAAAATAAAAAGATAAATTTTGTACAGAAGCCTTAGCTCCTAAATTTCCCAAAAATAATAAACCAGTTGTACAGAAGCCTTAGCTGCTAAATTTCCCAAAAATAATAAACCAGCCACCTGTTCGATCCAAGCTTCCCACTCAATGAGGCATTTTAACTGCTGATCTAACGGCTAATGAATCAACTCTTACTATTTTCACATATTATGTAATTTTAACACTCACTGAAACCACCACTGTTTCCATTCAGTGCGATAATAAAATGCTAATCTCACTATCATAAACAACAAGAGTTTTAGTTAAGCACATCATATCCAGTATTTACAAAGCAAGCAATAGGTTTCACAATACTCCCAATCATGAAATATACTTCAAGTTCCCTGATTGTGGTGTACAATATAGAAATAGTACTGGTATTAGCATGTATGATATCTTATTTAAACATGCTTAAACCTCGAGGATCTTTAGGGATTTCTTCCATCAAAAACGGCCACTGCGAAACTATCTGCAGAGTTTGAAGCACTGTTGCAGGGCGATGCTTTACAGAACAAAGTGGCAAAGCACTCCATCGCAAATTAAAGTCAAAAATGGTACAAGTTAGATACCAACTACGGATCATGATCATCTTCCACCTCCGCCTCGCATGTGCTGCTCTAGATCAATGAATTGTGCATCATCTTCTTCAGTTTCTGGAGACAGCCGAACTGTTTCAAGTTTATGTTTAAGAATATCAATAGCATTAAGAAGCATCTGAGGAGCTTTGAGTGCTCCTGTGGATTCAATAGTGAATATAAAACTGTCATCTTTAGCATTAATGCTCACAAGTCCAGGCTTTCCCATTGACTCAGCTTTCTTGATGACCTCATCATCATAGGAATATGCTTCAGCATCGGCCACTTCAACCTGCAAAATAAACTCCACCATAAATTGGTACCAAAAAAATGTTTTAAAACTGGGATCAGCCCGCAGGCACATACATAAAGACCTATAAATCAATCTCACTTTTACAGTGTGACATGACAAAAAGCTTTAGAACAAAAAACTAAAAATGTTAAAAAGGAAGGCTGTGGATACGAAGAATTACCAGACTAACAATAAATATAGTTGCTATCTTTAACCACTGCTTCCAAAAGAGCATTTGTAGAACTAGCACAAATGGAATGACAGTACGTAGGAAGAGAATTGTAAGATAGATATACATAAATGACAGATGATATGTATTACCCGGCTAATCATAAGCAAGAACTCGTCAATATAAAAATATGATGAAAAACACTCACAGCCTGGGAAAATTCAGAGTTCGAAAGAACTTCGGAAACCAAAAAGAAATAAAATAAAATAAAAAAATCATTTGATTTACACCGGGGCAGTTTCTTTTACTAATCACTAGATTCTGGAACTCAGTTGCATATGGTTTTAACGTTTTGAAAGGCTAGGAAACTTTCCCATGAAATTGCATTTTTATTCAAATGTGATGTCAAGTAATGGTTGTAGAGAACACCGTGGGCCTGATGCAGCATTAAAGCTTGATAGTGATCTAACAAGGATAGGAAGAAAATGGCAGCACAAAGAGATTTGTTCGTTACCAGCAGTATCGGTGTGGCAATTCAGGCGAAATTTCCTGCCTCACCCTTCAGGATCAACTGGTTTCCCTCTTGCACCAAGTTCAACGATTTGCATTCTTTAGCAGGCAGGGACCACTACCCTTATCTCACCTACTGCTCTTTCGAGGCCATAGCCACCACACCTAATACCTCTGGTTAAGCTAGTTGCTGATTTGCAGAAGCCTCTTGTCTAGTTTGGTCAGTTGTGTCAAAAATAATAGCAAGAAAGGGTTCCTTGATTTGTGCCTTAATCTAAGGAACCACAAGTTTTTCCTTTGCATGCTCAAGTTTCTTATAATTTAGGACGATTTCCTAAAATTTAGGAATCGTTCCTGAAAATCAGGATGAGTTTAGAAAACAGTTCACTAATGTGTTAAAGTGGAAAGCCGAGTTATTAGCCTTCTAATGTGAGTTAATTGAGCAAATGACGTGTGATTTGTTGACAATTCTATAGGGCAATGATTATAATTAATTCCCTTTACTTGATAACTGCTTGTGATGTCCTTTTTACTTATTAGCTTTGTTCCTAATCTCTTCTCTTCCTTATAGATTCTTCAATTGACGAATTCCATGACCTTAAGACTGAGACCGATACCCTCCAAGACCAAGACCAACCTCTTTGGATGATGTGCTAACCTCGATCCATCAAACCCAGTCAAATCTCTTCCAATAGCATTGCTTTGACCTCTTGTCGCAAGATTTTTGGCCTCCTACTGCAGATCAGAAAGGCAGAAAGATTCTCTTATCTTGATAATACTTGTGATTTTTCTTACGTTCTTATTAACTTTCTTGTGTTATTGCATAATGAATAAAGTACCTTTTGATCATAAGGCCAACTTCCAACATGTGCTCTTCACAAATGGGCGAGAAAACATATGATTGATTCAAGTGGTTGAGATATGAATGGCTCGTCACATCGACTACAAGGTGGCTGTCAAGGATTGTTTTCTACTGGCTGGAAGAGATGAATAGGAGAAAAACCTAGACATCAACCCTAGAAATATGACTAAAAATTGCATAAAAATAATAATTTTCCTTTTTCAATTTAAGAGATGCAAAGCCTAACCTTAAGATTATGATGTTTAAGTTATTTAATGCTATTTTATGCAGATTTTGCATAACTTAACCCTAATTAACCATGAAAAAGAAAATTTAGAATTTTAAAATATTAACACACAAAGACTCATGCCTTTATCAATCATGGGTATATGGAGTCAAAGAAGGGGAGGAGGTCAAAGGGGAAGACCTTGATTGGAGTAAGTAAGAGAGAGAAAACCTCTTAATCAAACCATAATGGCTTTCAATCATCAAAAATTTAAGATCAAGGAATGTTATTCTAAGTTTTCTTTGATGGATACTAGATAACAAATCTTGCAAACAAGATTTTAGAGTCATAAAGTATTCAATATATCATGACAACTTCATAAAAACCCTAATTCTACAACATTGCAAAATGGAAGAAGATGCTCACAATAAAATAGCACAATTCACCATATCATCACTTTATCAATCCAAGAGAAAATCCCTTCAAGCAATTCCATCCCCTAAGACAATTTGCTATCTTTAGTGATCCATTGCATCCAACAAACAAGAACAACTAGTGCACACTCTTTCACAAGAGAAATATTGAGTGTGTGTAACAATGATCCTCCTCAATCAACTTCCTTCTACGTACATGAGAGCAACCAAACCAATTCAGTGAAAATTTAGACTAAAAGCCTTAAAAATAATACTAAGTGTTTACAAGTTAAGTAGGTCACAAGCTGACCTAAAAGATAGTTATCTCAATGAATAAACATAACAAAGAGCCCTAATTTTATCCCACCCCTGTGAGCAAAAGGTCCTCCAAGGGTGACGTCATCCTCCAAAAAGGGTGTTGAGGATGGGTCAAAGTGTGCTCCTCACTCAAAACAATCTCCTTATCAACAAGAATGCATCATCAAGTGAAACCCTCCTCATCATCATGTCGTCATCAATCAAGCCCACATCATCACTCTAGACCTCATGAGGGTGACATCATAAGGCTAGGGCATGATGTCATCATTCAGAAAAGTGAGCCATCACTTCTAGAGGAACCTCAAGTCATCATCACTTTTAGGAACTTGGCAATGTCCATAAAGAAGATGCAATGTCAACCTAGGGGCATCCTATGGTCTCTCAAGTGCATCTTCTCTCTAGGCAACATGCCTTCAGTGAAGGCAGTGTTTCAGGTTCTAGAGGGGAGGAGGATGTCATCATCAATATCAAATCCATCCCAAGGTCAATGCTCTTCTCTAAGTAGTCAATGTCTTAGCCATGGTGCCCTGAAGTGGGGTTGGATGTCCTCTTTGAAGTGCTAGAGAAGTCTCAATTAAATCTTCAAGGGATAGCAGCTCTACCAAGGAGAGAACATCTGAAACATACCCTCAAAATCAAGTGAGATCATCATCATAGGCAAAGTAACCATAAGAGTATCATAGTGTGCCATATATAATGCAAAAGGAACAAGGGTATTTCACACAAGTATTATCTTCAAATGTTCAAATGTCTTTCTAGCTTAAGGTATGTAAATAAGTTATCATGCTTAGATATGGGAGGATTATCCAAAGGCCCTATTAGGTGCTTCCAACCCTAAGGGGAGGCACAGTTCCTAGGTCAACCCATCAATCAACAGGTGTAAATGGATAGTGGTATGGTGGGGGCTTTACTTTGTAGAAGATACCACCATATGTGTATTTGCTATAAAATACCATCATTCTTAAGCATTATAATGTGAATAGAGAGCAATCATGTGACCTAAGTTACCCATTTCCTCAGCTTATTTTTACCACCACTCCTGTGTGCCTTTTCCTTTAATGATCCTCCTTTATAGCTCACGATCTTTCATTTATTATCATTTACCTCTAAAAGATGAAGCAGTTCATTTATTTTGATTTGCTCATGCATTAGCTAGGAATTGGATGAGGGCTAATGAGAGTAGAGCTCAGGCTAAACTTTTGTCCACATACTTTATTATATCCCAGCTACTTTTTTGCATTTCATATTCATGGCTCATGCTCTTTCTTTTCTTTTCGTTACCTCAACCTCTTTGGGAAAATTTTCCATGCCCTCCTACGAAATAAGGAAAACAGTAAGCCAATACCGTTTTAAACCTATGACCTCTTAGAAGGAAACACGTGTTCTTAACCATTAGACTCACTCAAGCTATACAAAAACGAAAAAAGGGGCACTCACTATGGAGTTGCCAAGGACACTATCCCACTCTTAAATACTTTACTCGATTATGGAAAAATAACTATTAATCATACTAAAAGAATGGAAACCCTTGTCTTCCTAGTGGCCAAGTATGTAGCATAGTCCTAACAATCATATAGGGTTGAGGTTTTTGCATAACCTAACCCTCAATCAATATTAGGGTTTTGAACCCTTTAGAATCTTCTTAAAAGTCCACGCATAACTAGACCCACATGTGTGGGTAATGGCGATAGACAAGGCACCCACTCTATATCATGGTACTCAAAAATGTAGGTCAACTTAGGGGAGGTGTAACTTCCACATTCGAATATTGATCAAGGTAGTTGTCGCTCTAATACAAAATCTGATTAAGGTGATTTTCACATAGTTATCAAGCTTTTGATGTGTATAACAACATCCAAGCCTTAAGAGCTATGCTGACAAAAATTTTACCCAAAAAGGCCGACATTTCATGCCTCAAACTAGCTATGGAAGGTTCTGAACCCCAAATCACCAAATTAGGACATGCCCTTAAATGGACCCTGCAAGTCGATTCCTCCAACTTTTCCACCCAAAAAAGTACCAAGATAGATGGTGTATTACATAATGATCCATTTTGAATCATACCCCTCCCCCCAATTTCAAGAGGCTTTTGGTCCCCAAAAGATTTTATTGAATGAGGTGAAGAAATTTTTCCTCTACCTCCCTGGAGTACCATTTGACCTTTGCCAAGAAGTTGTCCTTTCAACCCTCCCTTTCAGAGTTCATGCTTTCCCTATCTAGTACTTAATAGAGTTCTTCTGCAAAATTGTTATCTTTTGCCTATCTATACCTTTTTATTTCTTTGTAAATTCTCTTGGATTTTCTATAAACAACGTATATTTAAAACTCTATCTTGCAAGTACACACATGAACTAAAAACATATATTTAGCTAACATTCCAAAGCATCTTCATTGGCATGGCTGCACTTGCACATTGGACAATTAAACCTACAAACTCAAGACAGGCTCCATCACATCTAGGGCAAGGGGGGTATTACCCCCTAAAAAGCACTTGTGTCTCTCCATGTAGCATTTCAATTGATATATCTTTTCTAGTAGTAGATCTAGCATTATTTGCAAAGATTGATAGATATCTTTGTATAGGAGATTCAGTACAAGCCTTGTTTTGCAAGAAAGTTGAGCTACATGTGTAGGATAATCTAAGACATAGTCCATCTTGGGGACTTGTCACAACTCCCTTCTTCAAGCCAAGTAGTTTCAACACTTGAGAAACGAATTTTGTTTGAGTTCCTTTGAGTTTGAGTTCCTTACTTACCCTAGGGTTTCTCAATATGTCCTAAAACCAAGTGGCAACTTTCACTCTCTTTTCCCCTCTTTAGTAATTTGTGTGTGGTACAATGATCTTCCAACCCCACCTCATGTTGCATACGGTAGCATAGATCTAGCTGTTTACTATACACTACCATAAAATGGTACTCTAAAAAAGTATATAGATAGGTCCTTCGTGTAAAAAATACTTTAAAATAAGTATATAACTAGGTCCTTGGTGTAAAAGAAAGTGTGTAGCTTCTAAATTTCTTAGTTGGCTTTCAAATTGGCAAATTCATCTTGCCAAAAAGGCTACTTATGTGTGTTCAATTGATACCACTCAATCTACTTAGAAGTTGCAAACAATCCACGACTCCATATGCATTATGTGGCCACATACATCATGCAGTTTCCATTGGTTTTGATGGGTGCCATATCCATATTTAACAATGGAGAGCTAGTATAAGTTGTCCTTCATTTTGTAGTGTTTATTATCTCATTCATTTTTTGAGATGAAAAACTAGATATTCCATAACAAGGATACAAATGTATGTTATAGCCAATAAAGCATTGCAATAGCTTTTACATGTATTCAATAAAAATATTGTCCTGACTTCTTATGGCCAATAAAATATTCGCAAAGATTATCTACAGATCAACGACTACTCTTGTCCTTGTAGGCTTGTAGCCAGCAAAACATTACTAGCACTATTCTAGGATTCAAAGGATATTATTGTCCAGCAATTGAAAATTTGCATCATAATTTTCACAAATCTGATTTGTCTCAAGAAAGTTTGAACTGTTTCCTTAGTTAATTTGACTCTAAGAAAGTTTGAAATGTTTCCTTGATTCTGCAATAATCCCTCGCTGCACTAGGCCATTAGTTTGTATCATTCTTATAATACCAATTAGAATAATTTCTTCCTTAGATACAATTTATACCATTTCCTTAATATTTGTTTAGGGAACCTAATAATAGTAATTACAGTTCTCTGTTAGTTGTTAGGAGTTGTGTAGAACCCCCAAAACATTGTTTCAAGCAAACCAACTTAAGGCATGTCCAATCAACTTATCTAACCACAGTAACTTCATGTGATTACCTTTTCTTAAATAAGGATATCGTTATGGGAATGGAAAATATAAGTCATTTGCCACTTTGGCCATCCTGTCTTGGATTTAAATCTAATTTACATTATAGTTTACATTGAAATTAAACATCCTTGTTTTCTATGGTAGATGCCAAGGCAACCTGACACCAAGTTTCCTAAAATATCAAATGGAGCAACATAAGTTGCAAGAACTTCTGTAACCTTCATAGACTCTAACAAGGAAAAAATATGAATACTTCCAAAATTTCTGAAGAATGCATTCTCCACACTGTCTGAAGTTTCTGAAGTTTGAACAAATTAAAGCAAATTCACAGAAGTTTGAATAAATTAAAGCAAAACACTGACAAACCTGTTGTGTATGTGGATTAATTTCAAATACTTTTGTGGGACAGCTCTCAACCCACTCCCGCTTCTCATCAAGGGTTAAAGTCTCCATCAAATTTTCATTAATGTGAATATCAGGCTCATACATGAAAGTAACTGTTGCCGCTGGTGACCATTTTGCATGGTCCTTGCCAATACCCTTTCTGGCTATTGCACGAAGCCTCAATTCCTGGCCACGTCGAAGTTTCACAATGATTATGCCCCTGCCCAGCAGTTAAAAATTAGTTGTTTTCCCTGCAACCAATAAAAAATAAATTGCAACATAGCAGGACAAACTACAACATTGCAAACCAAACACTTGGACTGTAATCAATTACACACACAGACATATAAGACATGCAAATAAGTTTTATCGTTACAAAAGAATAAACACTTTCAAGTAAAAGACCTCAATAAGAGTTTCAAATATAGTGAAAGAAATCAACACAGTAAATAGCAGCAAATTGCAATAGTTTTCATTATGCTATCCTAGAAAGGTTAAAACTTAAAAGCCAATTCAATCTGAAAAGAGACCCCAGAATACTTTAAAATAACCATATTCAGTCAGAAATTTCAATGTTTTAAAACTCCGACTCAGGTTCAGAATCGGCCGAGGGTCAACTCCGACTCAGTCGGTTCAGTTTCAATGACTCGGTCTTTGTAAAAAATACATTAAATATTAATTTTTTTATAAAAAAACATAATTTTAAATATTTTCATTTATGTTTCCAAACCCAAACCATTACAATATAGACAAAAGACAACATAGGATCAAAGTAGGCTCCAAATTCCCTAACAAACCCTAACAGCAAGCTGAAAACCGGTTTGGAGTCCAAATTTGGGCGTTTGTGTGGTCAACGGCCTGGTGACACTGGCTCGGCTGGTCTAACTCAGACTCAGTCGAGCCAGCTGGTTTGTGACCGAACCAGCCCGAGTCGGTGACCGAATCGACCAACCGAGCCGATTCGGTCACAAACCGGCCGCCGGACTGGTTTGTTTTTCTACCAAGTTGATCCGGCCAGGGGGTTGGCTCGGTCAACTCGGCTAATTCCGAGTCAGACCGGCCGATTTTTAAAACATGTTAGAGTGCATAATTGTTTAAATTTATCCAAAAAAGGTTGAAAGTCCATTCATTATGGGAAAAATCTGAAAGAAATAGCCATATACCTCAGAGATATCAATGCTATTCATCCATTCTCGCTACCTGTGTGGCCTATATATTCTTCCAGTATACAAGTATCTTTTAAACAATGACGAAAGAAAAAAACATAAACTATACTTTCCAGATACCACTTTTAGCCCAACACATACTATCCTCTCTGTATGAACTTTTAACATCAGTCAATCTTACAGTAAGATTTTCACCCTCTCTAACACAGCCAAATAATGCAATTTTTGGTTGTTGGATCATCCCTTCAACTCGATGGAACATGCATGCTGATGCGTAGAGGACAAAACTCAATTTCAAAAATAGTCCAAGGACTAACTACCTCTAAGTCATGTAGTAAGACACTTAGAAATGGATAAGGTCATGCACATGCCCATCTGGATTCTGTTTATTTTAACCAACAATGACACCACAGTGGCATAAATGGAACCTTGCAACTATCAATGAACTACTGTCAGTATTCACATTCCGTGCTTTGTCCGGCAGCATAGATATCTGGAAATTTAGAGCAGCAATGGATTTCTCCAGTTTGAACAAATTGTATGCTGTCTGTTTCCTTCCAAAACAATAAAAAAAATTACTAAAAATAACATTGGTACCGCTCTGGGTGGAGGGGCAGGGAATTGCTATGCTATGTATAAAGTGTAGGTTAATAGTTGCTCCCTTTTCATGTTTTTACCACTTTGATAAGGTCCGTTCTAATGACCTTCACGACCTGTCAACTGATAGAGAAACATATTTTTAAGAAATTGGTAGTTGAATATGACTCTTTCATAATTATTGTTTTAACAATAAGCTTTCAATTATTATTCACTGCAGTAATTGTGCCCTTCCCCATTCTGGTTGTATTACAATGAAACGTCACTGGCTTACAAAACTTGAAAGCATCCCTTAAGCTGGGATGCCGGGTATTCAGACAAATTCGTCTAGGACTTGCACTGGCCCAACCACAACATGAAACGGCTTGCTTGCGTAAGCAAGACAGCAATCTAGAGGGAAAATGTGAAAGACAGCAATGTATCTATGGGAAATTTAAGCTTTGGTGAGGATATGAAACACCCCCACTTTACCATCAAACCAAGACTTGCACCTGGTCCAACGTAAACAAGAAACGGCATGCTTAAATAAAATGTGGAATAAGAGAGCAAGCTAGAGGCCAAATAAAATGTGTCTCAGAGGATTTGAGCCTTGGGGGGTACATGAAACGGCGTATTAAACACCCCACTTTGCCATCGAACTAGGACTCCCACCTGGCCCGGCCACAACATGAAATGGCCCCTGTTTACCTCTTTTAGATCAATTTTGTTGTTTTAACTTGGTGGATGTTGGGGCAGTCCACCGGGGTTCAATTATCCCTGTCGTCTGCCCCACGGGAATAACATAAGTTTCAGAGAAAGCGATTGATTGCCATAGTATTTCAAAAAATGCTTAACAAAACATGAGGGATGACATGAAATTCAGAGGAAGAGATTGCTATAGTATTTCAAAAAATGCTCAAGACAAGGTTAATTACAGCGTTTGAGCAACAATGCTTCTTCTCTGGTAAGAATACCTTTTTACACGAAGTCTTCTGGATTTAAAAGAAGGGATGAAATTTAATGTCAAAAATCCATCCAGACCATTGACCAATGGAGTGTATGTTGTTGTGAAACAGTGGCAATAGTCTATTATGTAAAAATTTATGAACTTAACTCTATCCATTTTTCAATAACGAGAAGAACAAGAAGACCAAGTAAATTTGAGCCCATATTTCACAATTTAAGCTAGTTTAATCCCCCTCGGAACCAGATAAAGAGTAATGCATTCCTCGGAACCAGATAAAGAGTAATGCATTCTTTTATACTTCAAATGCTTAAGATGGAGAATGTTTAAAGAGCCATTTGTTCAGAGGCATCGATTTAAGCGAGTTCAATGCCCTTCAGAACCACACGCATTCCTTTCTACTTGAAAAACTTAAGATGGAAAATGTTTAAAGAGACCTTTGTTCAGAGGGATCAAAGACGTTCATATCGGCAGCACGGTCCACAGCGACGACGGGATTCTCTCTCATGTCGGAAGACACGAGATCTAAGCTCGTGACATCTAGGGTTTGATCACTATCGCATTTCACGTTGAGCTTAAACTCCACCGAGCAATAATGGCACCTGAAAAACCAGAGCATAGCGTTAATAGGTATCATCAACACCATTCCAATGAGGGAGACAAAGGCAAAAAGAATGGAAGGTGAGCATTGTTACTGGGCATCGCCGTCACAGGTGTCGCAGTCACGGGAGAATCGCATTTCCATGGCGCGTTCGCTGACAAGGGGAATCAAACCGAGCCTGTGCGCAAGAAACTCATCGTTGAGGACCGAGGAGTTGCTCTCGATTTCGACCAGGTCTATGGCGATGGTGGGTACTTCTCCAATAATCACCCTGCGAAGGGCGTTGGCGATGGAAGGGTCCGTGTTCTTCAGCTCGAACTTCATGTAATCATCCTTCGATTCTCGAATTTTGATTGTTGGGAAGCGTTGGTAGGTGGACGACATTTGCCCTTGGCTCTCCATGTTTCTCTGCCCAAGTCGCTGCCCTTGCGTGCACTGTCACAACTGATTTTACAAAAGGGGTAAGAGCGTTGAGCGAAAATATCAGTGTGGAATGGTGTGTGAGAATTTATAGATCCAAATGGTGCCTCGCTTAGTGGCACCATGAGCTAAAATTAGTGTACCGCGTGTCAATCGGACCAATATGATCATAATTGAATAGTTTATGTTTATTAGTAGTAAGAAAATACAAAAGCGATATTTATGTGTTAGAATTGAATTGAATTGAATTTTTTAAATGTTTTTTTTGGGAAAACCGGGATTGAGCTGGCGGTTTGTATTTTTTAGTTGAATTGAATGTGTTCGTCTTTAATTAATTTATTTTTACGGCGTAAAGCGTTTTTTATTTGTTCTTATTTGAAAACAACTTACAAAAGTGCCACTGTGCCATTATGTATCGTTGATGTTCATGATGAGCAGTTAAAATGATTTCAACCTCTCATTGATTACGTTATTCGAGTTTTAGCGCAGCTTAGAGCCGCGGATGGGGAATGAGCGGAAGTGAAATAATGGACGCTTTGGGCTTCGGCAAATTCATGTAAGCGAGAGAGGAGAAATGCGGAAGGTTGAACTTCAAATGTAGAACGGGGATCTGGAAGCTGCTGCGGCTTTGGTTCGGGTGCCGGGGTTTCTCAAGACTCCTCAGATCTTTTCTACGTTTGGTTTAGGAGCCTCGGCCTGCTTCAGACCTCCGTCTAGCCTCAGTGGGGGTTAAGACCAGCAAGAAATCTCTTGTGCAATCGACAGCCACAGAAAGGTTAATGTTGCCCCCATCCTTCAATTCTGCCTGCACAAAATATAATCGTTGAACTCCAGGAGTATTTCTACTTGCCTTGGATGGTTTCCCTTCTGCTGTAAGATGATCTTCGTGGAAGTTTGAACCAAGGGTCTTTGATCTGCTCCAGGTGCTTCACTCTGCTCCAAAGAACCGCAGTCTATTCTAAGAAACTGCTTCGGAGATTTGGTCAATTCGTTTTAAGGAGAAACTGCTCAGAACTTTCATCCATTGAAATTCCTTCATCACAATCAGTAAGTGGAAATTTTCTAATGTCATCTCATTTAGTTTTCTTTTTTCATCCTGATGCTGTCTACCAATTGGGTGCAGGTAAGGTTCATGGTTCCCTTGCCTGAGCAGGGAAAGTTAGAGGGCTACGCCCAAGGTGGCTAAACAGGACAAGAAGAAAAACCCTAGAGGCCGCGCCCACAAGTGAATGCAATACAACTGCCGGTTTGTTACCGCAGGTAAGTCTTTTTTCTGATCCATTTACCTTGTTTTTCATTATTCAGATGCACCACGATATTCCTTTGATTCAGTAGCTCTTGCAATGTAACTTTGTGTTGAATCAACAATAGCGTTACGAATCAAACCACGGTGATATATATAATCATAAACAGAGTATACCCAGTCCAAACAGGGGATACACTCTGAGTGGTTGCCTTTAGTGTAGTATTCTAGGGGAATTTTCACCCTAGTTTTTTTTCTCTAAACAACTAGGGTTTTCAACAGCTTTTTCTGTTCAAAAAATGATATAAGTACTTTAGTATAACTGTAACAATCTTTTTTTCAACAACACGGCAATTCATACAGCACAGGACTGTAATTCAATCATTAAAATATTCAACTGTGATGATATAACCCGAATCCAACATTTCAGATAAAATTAATCCATTCTAGTAGAGTTCTAGATTCTTCTAGCCTAATTTTCTTATCACCAAGCCATGCAGATGTGGAAAGAGAAGAATTCTCAAGCAGACACTCAACACACAGTAGCAGCAGTGGCTTGACATTGCCTCGTCGGAATTCAGTAGAGATAAATAATATGTTAAGTGTATCAACTGACTGTGCTATACTAATTTAACCAGAGAGACTAGCTGTCGGTTTAGTGACATTTATAAAATTGTTGTTCTTGGTTGCTCAAGTCTCAAAAAAAACTCCATGCTCATTAGTTTTCGATGAACCCACTGTGCTTTGGGATATCTGTATCAGACTTAGTCAAGAATTCAAAGATCTCTATCCTTGCTCAAATTGAAAGATCTTTATGTGTGAGAAGCCTCAGCCTTAGGATTTGCACCTAGCTTTGAAAGAAGATTGTCCATGGTGGGAAAAGCTGGTTTCTGAGAGATTTAAATCTTCTTCACGGGAGATTCAAAATCTAGCTTGTCCACACAAAGATCACCATACTAGCTCAAATCAAAAGATCCCTGAGATTGAGAAGCAGCGGGTGAATTATCTACCAAATTTGCCCAAGATTTGTAGTTGACCGTGATCTTTGAACAAGTAAAATGGTCCATGAGTTTGGAAACTTGACTATTTGGAATTCAAGACAATGTTAGTTTTGAAATGCCCCTGCTTTAGAGTTAATCAAGTCCCTGTTGACTATATTTTGTTTATTTTTCCTCATCCAAATTCTCTAGGCTTCAATTTTTGGGCATATACTTGGTCCAATCATGCTTACTCTTTGAATGGGAGTCTTAGATAGCTCCAATATATTCCATGTTGCACCTCATTTTTTTACTACATAGATGTCATACTGATTTGTTTGCCACCGACCTCGTGTTGTAGCTCTGATGGAATTGTTACCACAGATGTTTGCCCCAACCTCATTTTTATCAAGAGTTTGCTTGCTCTTTATCCACGCACTCTTTTTACTAAAGGTTGGATATAAACTATCTTTAGTACATAGCTTGCATATAGCTAGGTCGCATCCTGGGATGGAGATTGGCTGGCTCAAGTATTTTCTATGTAGCCCCATTTTTTATGATCAGAGCTTCCTTTTCATGCTGCTATAAATGAGGGCTTATGAGCAATTACCATGACCAAACTTGTCTTTATGAATATTGAACAAGAGATATCCTTAGGCTGAAAATGCTATAACCTGTTTTGGTTCTATCTTTTATGATCAGGGCTTCTTTTTTGTGTATCCATACAGGTTTTAGTTATATGTCTTAAAATTAATTTTCTTGATCTATGATATATCCACTTCTGAAGATATCACGAGGCATCTATCCAGCTTGAACAAATCAGTCTGGTTTGTTCTGTATTTGAATTGTAGGTTAAAATCCTTTGGTATTGGTATTAATATTGTCTGTTAGATATCCTGCCACTTATGAAGGATTTTAACATGTTCTTTCCCTATTTGCATCTACCGAAATGCAAGACACTTGTCCCGAAAATGTTTTAACCTGTGCGCAACTTGTTTGAATGCACCTTCATTCTTGATAAAAGCTAGTAGAAGTGTGAGACACATCGTTCTTCCTTGTTTCTATTCAGCAAGACCACAAGTTACACCAGATGTTATTCACTGCTATAGCAGGTTAGGTTTTGTAGTTTGACATGTACTAAACTTTGAAATGCTTTTATTGTGCTGCTTCTCTTGTGGAGAAGCTCATTTTTATGTTAGATCTGAAGGTAGTTGCTTATCTATTTATGCAGTGGGGGAAGTGTGATTGTTTTTACTGAGACAAAGAATGACACATCTTAACTCGCTGGATCTTTGCAAAATGCTCGTTCTTTGCATGGGGATATACAACAATCACAACATGAAGTAGGTCATCTTAACAGCAAGCATCATAATTTGTTGTTCTTAATTCTAATGTTATTTTAGTTGCTTGAACTGAATGTTGGTAATTATTAGAAGCGAGGCTTTTAAGGGTTGAACTTAGCTATCCAAATTGTTGTCTTCAGATTTTCTTTACAATCTTTGTGAAGAAAATCATGATGGTTAGCTCACTGCATTTATTTGGTGTGATGGGAACTAGCCTAATGTCCAAAACACAATGTCGTGTTGCAACTTAGAATATACAGCAATTGTGCTCAAATCATGGCTCATGTATTCTTATTGATACTAATCATAAGCTGTAGTTACTGCCTTTATTTGGTGTAATGGAAACTAACCCAATGTCTGAAACACAATCATTGAATGTTGAAACCTAGAGTATGCAGTAATTGAGCTTAAACCAGAGCTCATGTATTCCCTACTGATACCTATCACAAGTTGCAGTTCACTTCTCCTCGGCGCAGGATACCTGATATGGTTATCATCATTATTCTACTTCTGGTATTTCTTGATCTGTCTTTGTCAAAGGTGGCTTTGTTTGAAAGAAAAGTAGAAACAGGCTCCCCAAGTTACAGGATTTCTGAAATATGGTGTAGACTTACCCAACTATGAAATTGTGTAACCTCTCCAGAGTTGACATATGCCTTCATAGGAGTATGTCAAAACATAAAGTTTTCTATATTGTCGGCAGGCCTATCACAAAAATGACTATCTCATTTAGTTTTATTTTTTCATCCTTACATTGTCTCCCAATTGGGTGCAGGTAAGGTTCATGGTTCCCTTGCCCGAGCAGGGAAAGTTAGAGGGCAGATGCCCAAGGTGGCTAAACAAGACAAGAAGAAAAACCCTAGAGGCTGTGCCCACAAGCGAATGCAATACAACCGTCGGTTTGTTACCGCGAGTAAGTCTTTTTTCTGATCCATTTACCTCATTTTTCATTATTCAGATGCACCACGATATTCCTTTGATTCAGTAGCTCCTGCAATGTAACTTTGTGTTGAATCGGCAATAGCGTTACGAATCAAAGCACAATGATATATATAATCAAAAACAGAGTATACCCAGTCCAAACAGGGGATACACTCTGCGTAGTTGCCTTTAGTGTAGTATTCTAGGGAAAGCTCATTTTTATGTTAGATCTGAAGGTAGTTGTTTATCTATTTATGCAGTGGGGGAAGTGTGATTGTTTTTACTAAGACAAAGAATGACACATCTGAACTCGCTGGATATTTGCAAAATGCTCGTGCTTTGCATGGGGATATACAACAATCACAACATGAAGTAGGTCATCTTAACAGCAACCATCATAATTTTCTGTTCTTAATTCTGATGTTATTTTAGTTGCTTGAACTGGGCTTATGAGCAATTACCATGACCAAACGTGTCTTTATGAATTTTGAACAAGAGATATCCTTAGGCTGAAAATGCTATAACCGGTTTTGGTTCTATCTTTTATGATCAGGGCTTCTTTTTTGTGTATCCATATAGGTTTTAGTTATATGTCTTAAAGTTAATTTTCTTGATCTATGATATATCCACTTCTGAAGATATCACGAGGCATCTATCCAGCTTGAACAAATCAGTCTGGTTTGTTCTGTATCTGAATTGCAGGTTAAAAGCCTTTGGTATTGGTATTAATATTGTCTGTTAGATATCCTGCCACTTATGAAGGATTTTAACATGTTCTTTCCCTATTTGCATTTACCGAAATGCAAGACACTTGTCTTGAAAATGTTTTAACATGTGCCCAAATTGTTTGAATGCACCTTCATTCTTGATAAAAGCTAGTGGAAGTGTGAGACACATCGTTCCTCCTTGTTTCTATTCAGTAAGACCACAAGTTATACCAGATGTTATTCGCTGCTATAGCAGGTTAGGTTTTGTAGTTTGACATGTACTAAACTTTGAAATGCTTTTATTGTGCTGCTTCTCTTGTGGAGAAGCTCATTTTTATGTTAGATCTGAAGGTAGTTGCGTATCTATTTATGCAGTGGGGGAAGTGTGATTGTTTTTACTGAGACAAAGAATGACGCATCTAAACTCACTAGATCTTTGCAAAATGCTCGTGCTTTGCATGGGGATATACAGCAATCACAACATGAAGTAGGTCATCTTAACATCAACCATCATAATTTGTTGTTCTTAATTCTAATGTTATTTTAGTTGCTTGAACTGAATGTTGGTAATTATTAGAAGCAAGGCTTTTAAGGGTTGATCTTAGCTATCCAAATTGTTGTCTTCAGATTTTCTTTACAATCTTTGTGAAGAAAATCATGATGGTTAGCTCACTGCATTTATTTGGTGTGATGGGAACTAGCCTAATGTCCAAAACACAACGTCGTGTTGCAACTTAGAATATACAACAATTGTGCTCAAATCATAGCTCATGTATTCTTATTGATACTGATCATAAGCTGCAGTTACTGCCTTTATTTGGTGTAATGAAAACTAACCCAATGTTTGAAACAAAATCATTGAATGTTGCAACCTAGAGTATGTAGTAATTGAGCTCAAACCAGAGCTCATGTATTCCCTACTGATACCTATCACAAGTTGCAGTTCACTTCTCCTCGGCACAAGATACCTGATATGGTTATCATCATTATTCTACTTCTGGTATTTCTTGATCTATCTTTGTCAAAGGTGGCTTTGTTTGAAAGAAAAGTAGAAACAAGCTCCCCAAGTTACAGGATTTCTGAAATATGGTGTAGACTTACCCAGCTATGAAATTGTGTAACCTCTCCAGAGTTGACATATGCCTTCATAGGAGTGTGTAAAAACATAAAGTTTTCTATATTGTCGGCAGGCCTATCACAAAAATGACTATCTCATTTAGTTTTCTTTTTTCATCCTTACACTGTCTCCCAATTGGGTGCAGGTAAAGTTCATGGTTCCCTTGCTCGAGCAGGGAAAGTTAGATGGCAGACGCCCAAGGTGGCTAAACAAGACAAGAAGAAAAACCCTATAGGCTGCACCCACAAGCGAATGCAATACAACTGCTGGTTTGTTACCGGAAGTAAGTCTTTTTTCTGATCCATGTACCTCGTTTTTCATTATTCAGATGCACCACGATATTCCTTTGATTTAGTAGCTCCTGCAACGTAACTTTGTGTTGAATCGGAAATAGCATTTTAAATCAAAGCACAGTGATATATATAATCAGAAACAGAGTATACCCAGTCCAAACAGGGGATACACTCTGAGTAGTTGCCTTTAGTGTAGTATTCTAGGGAAATCTCATTTTTATGTTAGATTTGAAGGTAGTTGCTTATCTATTTATGCAGTGGGGGAAGTGTGATTGTTTTTACTGAGACAAATAATGACGGATCTGAACTAGCTGGATCTTTGCAAAATGCTCGTGCTTTGCATGGGGATATACAACAATCACAACGTGAAGTATGTCATCTTAACAGCAACCATCATAATTTTCTGTTCTTAATTCTGATGTTATTTTAGTTGCTTGAACTGAATGTTGGTAATTATTAGAAGCGAGGCTTTTAAGGGTTGATCTTAGGTATCCAAATTGTTGTCTTCAGATTTTCTTTACAATCTTTGTGAAGCAAATAATGATGGTTAGCTCACTGCATTTATTTGGTGTGATGGGAACTAGCCTAATGTCCAAAACACAATGTCGTGTTGCAACTTAGAATATACAACAATTGTGCTCAAATCATGGCTCATGTATTCTTATTGATACTGATCATAAGCTGCAGTTACTGCCTTTATTTGGTGTAATGGAAACTAACCCAATGTTTGAAACACAATCATTGAATGTTTCAACCTAAAGTATGCAGTAATTCAGCTCAAACCAGAGCTCATGTATTCCCTACTGATACCTATCACAAGTTGCAGTTCACTTCTCCTCGGCGCAGGATACCTGATATGGTTATCATCATTATTCTACTTTTGGTATTTCTTGATCTGTCTTTGTCAAAGGTGGCTTTGTTTGAATGAAAAGTAGAAAACGAGCTCTAAGTTTCTGTGAGTTTGCAGAAATATGGTATGGGCTGCAACTATGGTGTACCAACCTCTCCAGAGTTGACATATGCCTTCATAGGAGTGTGTCAAAACATAAAGTTTTCTTTATTGTCGGCAGGCCTATCACAAAAATGACTATCTTATCTGAAGTAAACTCATGAACAACTAGAATCATAAGTGCACTTACCCAATTATGAAATTGTGTAACCTCTCCAGAGTTGACATATGCCTTCATAGGAGTGTGTCAAAACATAAAGTTTCTATATTGTCGGCAGACCTATCACAAAAATGACTATCTTATCTGAAGTAAATTCATGAACAACTAGAATCATAAGTGCTGCTGATGAAATTCTCGAACCAAATACCATTTCTAATATACTCTCACTGATCCAATTATTTATACCAAATCCAGAGACGTAATTATACAAAATTGAGAATTGGAATTGTGCTTAAATTGTAGGAGTCGTGTTATTATTTTTCTAGGGTTTTCGATATTGTAGAGCACAGTGGACTAGCATTAAAGTTCTGTAGCAGGATATGATTATGTGCCTATATGGTCAACTGACATTGACAAGTGTCTGATGACCATTGGTCTTCCAATGGTCATGTTTGCAACAATTCCCACTAATTTGGAATGTTGATGGAAGCACATGTTCTGCAAATTTTGATGGTTATTTTGTTTCAATGGTCTGGCTAGCTGTTTTTCCTCTGTGTCAGGTTCAGATTTTGACAGAGGTGCATGGGTTTGAAGAATGTCATATCTGTATATATATTCAAATATTTTGAAGGACGTTAAAGCCATATCATGCCATTTTCTTCTGCATTTTAATATTTTGCAACACAGTGGTCAGATATATCATAGAAGGTTAATATGTAAACAGGTTTTATTTCCATTTTTGATATGCTGCATTCAGACAATCTAAAGTAATGTGTCTCAGCTTTCATTTCAACTCTGATGTTTCTAGGTGATTCTTGCTGGATTCCGTTCAGGAAAGTTTCCACTCCTAGTTGCGATAGATGTTGCGGCACGCGGTTTGGACATCAATGATACAGCTTCATTTATCCATGCTACGGGATCATTGATCCAAGAGGTTGCTGCAGTCTTGCATAATTAAGCCTAAAGCATACATTTTTTTAGCAGCAAGCAAAATCTGAATGTAAACCATATTTATTGTTGAAAGTCATTTTTTTTTAGCAGCAAGCAAAATATGAATGTAAACCATATTTACTGTTGAAAGCAAATTAACTGGTATTTGTACATATCCTATTCCTCTATGTAAAATCTGCCCAAACACATGCTTTTAATGGCTATGCCAACTCAGTATAATTACTTTTTCCTGTTAACATTATTTGTAACTTAAAAACATACACAAAATCCAGGTATGGAAAAGACCCTAATTCAAGTGGAAAAGACAAGAAATGGACATTCCTGATTGTCGGGTTTTATGAATTCCATCTGTCCCTACATAAATAACACACAATGGGCAACAGAGGTCCCCTCAAAATTGATTGCCTACTGCAGTTAACAATGGTCAATGCTTCTACCTATGTATCTTTTTTCTTTCTTTTTTTAATGTTGATATGAAATTATATTATGTGGACATCCAAATCTTTTTTTTGGTATTTGCAAGTAGGCCTGCCTAAAAACCAATTCATCTGCAAAATTGTTCACTCTTTGGTGTTCTATATTGTCTGAACTTTGAAGTTTAAAGTCTACCAGACCTGATAATTGACATAGATTCATATTTAGGGGAAAAACGTTGCATGAGGGAGCTACCCAAGGTGCCTTTGTTGACATTAAAATCTGGGATGGCAGCATCCAAACCTTTTTTTGGACCGGTGAAGCATACAACTAAGCGACCTCAAGACAAAAATTACAAAAGTGAGACAAAATTTTCGAAACAGGGCACTTTATTGATTCAAATAACTAATCTCCCCAAATGAGGTTGGGATAAACAGGTGACCTTTTCCTCTCTACTACTCTTTCCTATGTTACTGCTTTACAGCGTTTCCTTTGCAACATATGGTGCAATTACTAGTTATTTTTTTAAGTCAAACCCAGCAGATTGGTAGGTTTTTTAAAGCAGAAAATTTGTGACAATTAGTAATCACAAGTTGTGATTTCTAAATAATTTTTTGGATGGTTACTCTATCTATTATGGGATTATAAAGCTTCATGAATTACTTGGAATTATGCCTTAGTGGTCCCTAAAAGCAGTCATTAGCTAAAATTAGTGTATTGTGTCTCAATATTAGAGCTTCATGAATTACTTGGATTTATGCCTTAGTGGTCCCTAAAAGAAGCCACTAGCTAAAATTAGTGTATTGTGTGTTAATCGTAGATGTGATCATAACTGAATTGTTTAAGTTTATTAATAGTAATTTTATTTTTATTTTTATTTTTCCTAAACAAAGATTGTGGGTTTTTTAAGTGGAAAATTTCTTGTAATTTTATTGTCAAACCAATAGTGAGGATAGCTATTATTAATTGTTTTTCGTAAATGTACGTTGATCTATCATTATTATTCCGAGAGAACCAAATCACCTAGAATTATGTGTTAGTGGTCCATAAATAGGCATAGCAATTAATTGACCTATCATTATTATTCGGAGAGAACCAAATCACCTAGAATTATGGGTTGGTGGTCCATAAATAGGCATAGCTATCATTAATTGACCCATCATTATTATTCAAAGAGAACCACCTCACCTAGAATTATGGGTTGGTTGTCCATAAAGAGGCATAGTTATCATTAATTGCTTTTTGCAAATGTGTGTTGACCCATCATTATTATTGGGAGAGAACCACATCACCTAGAATTATGGGTTGGTGGTCCATAAAAAGGTGGGGTTTCACTCCTACCAAATGCCTTTGAGTCTTGGGTCATTAGCTTGTTTCCTTTCTTACTATGAAGACTATTGGTGATTGTTAAAGCAATTAGGATTATATTTCCATTAGAATTGATTAGTCAATATATATTTACATTAATTTTAGATTTATTATGGTTGTAGTCTATTTGTTATAAGTTTTGGAAGTTTTCAAGACATATTTATTAAGCGTTGAGAGGAATCAAATCTCTTGAAATGTTTACACTTGGAAAAATATAATCCATGGATCTTTTAACACTTGATAGCTCTAGGATTACCATGGATCTATGTTAGTTTTGAGTATATATATGTTAATTTCAGATCTATCAAATCTCAAGAGAAATCAAATCTTTTGAAGTGTGAACCTATTTTGGAGTGTAAAACTTGAAAAAATATTTGCACATATGATCCCTCTTCGGACAAAGATTTATGTTGGTTTTGCATATATGTATATATATACACACTCCATGCTTAGCATGGAAATAATTATACATATTCTTCATCTTAAGCAACTAATAAAATGTTTTCATAATTTCTTTCATTTATTGTATATAATATACATAATTGACATTGAAATATTTTATATACCAGCATATATCCATCTTAAGCTCGGATATATTAAGAGCCAAGAGGAATCAAACCTTTTGCAGTCCAAACCTCCTTTAAAGTGCAAAACTTGAAAAAAGGTTTGCACTAAAAGATCTTGAGTCCGAGCTTAAGATGGATCTCTCTATGTGTGTGTGGTTGCCATGTGTAATTATTTGTCATTCCACAACTCCTTGATTTTGAGAAAGACACTAATATATACATAATTGACAATAACATACTTTGTTTAAAATGGTCGTTGAAATATTTTATTCACATTGTCCACATCAAAATGTTTTTTCGTTATAAGTATAATTTTAAATAAATGTCTCCCTCTATTGGAAAGTAAAAATTATATATCCATGTAATAGAATATCCATCTCTTTCTTTCTCCCAATATATATGTGTGTGTTAATCAAGTCATACCCAGGTTTCCTTATGATTGATTTGTTGGAACTGCAGGGGTTACCCATGGATACGAGGACCTGGGTTAGGGCCTATTGCAGAAGATAGATACATAATTTGCATCATAGAAACTCATGAGCATGAAGGGTGCAAGACACGTTTGTTTGAAGGGTACTGGAAGATGGCAGTATGGAATAAGGCGGCAGGGAATGGAAAAGGACACGAGGGTATCATGGTATTAGTGAGAGGAAAAGAAGGTTGTTTCATTGAGCTAGAAAAAACAGACTCAAATAAACAATTTGTTTGATTTAAAATATCATAAAATGGAAATCACATCAAAATTGCAACTTGTTATTTTGCATTGCAAGTTCAAAAAATCTACAAAAGTAGAGGGCTTGGCCACAAAGATCTCTTTGCATCCTTAAAAGCATATATTACAACATATTCTCAGCTAGGTGAAGTCCTTATAGTTGGTGATTTCAATGCTAAGACTGCAAGTGAGCAAGCTAGCATTCTTTATCGTAAAGAAGATTGCAACCTTATCTGGCTTACAGAAGATAGTAATCATTAATGGGAAAGAATTTCAGAGGATAAAGGCTGCGATTTCTTTGGTGAAAAATTTCTTACTCTATGTGGGGCTTTCGATTTAGTCATTTGTAATGGTTTGACTAGATGGGAAAAGTTTGGTAATTTTACTTGTAATACTTACAGTGGAGCAAGTGTAGTAGATTATGTAATTTTCTCACATGGTTTATGGGAGAAAATGGATGAGGTTTTGATTGGAGATCAGCTTTGGGACTTAAAATCATATCACACGCCAATTTATTTAGGTTTCTCTTAGACCCGAAAAAAACAATTAGGGTCAAAAACTCATGGTGTTCAACAAAATCTTCCAAAGGGCATAATTCTTTTGACTCCAAAAAATTGTAATACCTTAAAAATAACACTAGAGAGGCTCTTCGAGAAGGAGAAAATCCCATTTCATGGCCTTCATAGTCATGAATTAACACATTTAATTCAAAGCGCACTTGCAAAGTGCAAAAGAGAAAAAATTAATAAGTTTGAAACAAATTGTTTTTGAGTTAATGTTTGGTTTGACAAGGAATGCAAAAAGGTAAGGAGAATGTGGAAAAATTCAAAGAAGGATAACATAAAGCTAAAAGCTTATAGACATATATTAAGAAAGAAAAAGCTTGATTTCATGGTTTCGAGGAGAGAAGAACTAATCTTCCTTGGGAAAAATAAGCCAAAATTATTTTGGAATGAGCTCCAGCCAAGAAAGATGCAAACTAAAAATCGTATTACAACTTCTAAATGGTTCGAGTATGCAAGACAACTTTATGAGCAGGATCCCAAGGTTGACCCTCCTCCCTTGGTCAACACTGATACAGAACTCTTCAATATGAAAGAGGTAGAGATGGGTATCAAGAAGTTGGGTGTTGGAAAAGCAAAAGACTTAGCTAAACTCTAAGTAAAGTATCTAAAGTGGGGCTTAAAAATCCTTGCACCTCACATTACAAAAAATTTCAACAACATCATACAACAAGGGTTCCCCATAGATTGGACAACTAGTCTGGAAATACCTCTTTTTCAAGAGTGGTGACGTCAATAATCCCTCCAATTATAGGACCATAATGATAAACCCATTGTTTGCAAAGTTATTTGGAGGCATGTTAGAAAATAAAATCAGAAAGTGGGCAGAAGAAAGAGATAAACATGCTAAAGGCAAGCAGGTTTTGGACCTAAACATTCCACAATTGATCATGGTATAACTTTAAGGCACATAATTGAAAAATTTTGGGAGAAAAAGGAAGAAGCCTTTTGTTGCTTTGTTGCTTTAAAAGAATCCTTCGACACGGTTCATAGGGATAATATTTGGCACATAATGGAGGAACTTGGGGTTCCCAGGAAGCATAGGCTGTATGAAGAGGTGAAATTCAAAATTATAACTTCAATAGGCATCTCTAAAAGTTTTAGAAGCAATATCAGGGTCAAGCAAGGTTTCCCATTGTCTCCTACCCTTTTTGGTTTATATATCGACAAGATTGAAGAGTGGCTAAATTTGAAAGGGAGTGACAGTATCAATTTGGGCAAGTTTTTCATAAGGCCCTCTTTTGTACGTAGATGACCTTGTTCTAATTGTTAAATCTGCTCTTGTTTTGCTAGAGCACTTACTTTCCCTTGAGCATTTTTATAGAAGGGTGGGGATGCAAGTCAATACTAGCAAAACGAAAGTAGTAGCTTTCTCTAACAAAAGAAAACATAACTAGCATAGGTTATACTTTGAAGGCATCATCCTGGAAGAATTTACGAATTACAAATACCTCAAAATTGACTTCAACATAAATCTAAGTTGGGATGGTTGTAGAAAGAAAATAACTTTGGGGGGTTGGAAAGTGTTTTATGCTTTTCAAAATATATGTAGAGAGGCAGAGTTATAGGACTGGAAAACCACTCTTAACTCTTTTTGGGTTTTTAGTGAATTAGGTGATTCTCTACAATTATGAATTATGGGCCAGCAGTACATCCGAGCTGCAGTGGAAACAAATTGATAAAATTTTGAAGCATTTGATTACAAACAAACTCAAAATCAAAAGTGTAGAACCTTATGCTATCTTATTAAGTGAAATAGGGGTTGCTCCTATTGAAGCAATTGTTATGGTGTGAGTCATAAGGTATTTTTAAAAAATTGAGCAAATGGAAGAGGGCGGATGACCTAAGGTTGTGTTTAATGACATATTGTGCAAAATAAAGAAGACTTGGATGCGGAAAAATAACAATTTGTTTAGTAAAGAGGTATTTTCTTGAGCGTGTGTCCCACAAACAGTAAAGAGATAAAATGTTTTTTTATGGATAATTTCAACAAACGCACTTGGGAGAAGGAGCCAGGGAGAAAGAAGAAGTATTAGATCGAAGAGTTTAATCCCACTCATAATCATCAACAAAAAGCATACATAGGGGCCAATATTTCTTGGAGGGCGAAAATTCTTATTTCTCAATTAAGGACTAATTCTCATCAACTCCATTGTGAAACATGGCACTGGAAAAGGCCAAAAGAAGTGTGGGAGGAAAGAGTATGTAATTTTTTTCTCTTTCGGAAAAGTGGAAACAGAAAATCGTTTCATTTTAAAATGTAAGGCCTTCAAAGACAATAGGGAAAGCTATCCTGATATTCTGACAACTATCTCTTGGGATAATTTATTCAACGAGGGGTTTGTCGAGAAGCTGGGAGTGTTTATTGTGAGACTTCACAGGAAAAGGGTTGAATACAAGAACGAGATGGAGAATAAATTTGTCCCATAGGCTATCTTTATCCTCATGGACATTAAAATAATTTCATTCATTCATCCTGAATGGAATCCTTATCGCCTAGGTTCAATTCCCGCAAGTGATATGATGTTTACACCATCGATAATATATGTATGTTCATACCTATAAAAAATATATGTCTATATTGAGTTTTTGTAGTTATTTTTAAGTTTTTTCTATATGTGTACAATGTAAGTGAGCATTATTGTTTGATGAAATTAACATGGATATTCAAATTTATTTTTTTGATTCCATTATTACATCGGGTACAATTATTTCAAAAATGCCACAAACTCAATTGTTCACCAAACCACTCGAGGTAAGGTATTTTGAATTTTGCTAAGGACATGGCGTGGGCTTTGATCTACCTACATGTGCACTAGAAAAATAAGGAAATACACATCTTGCTCACACTGGAAAAGTAAAACTATAGGAAGATTTATACTTTCAATTTCTTCATCTTTCAATATAAAATTGATATAAATTTATGTTACTTATATCGAAATTGAAATATTTTATTTATGGTTGACACTGCAATGATTTTTCGTAATTAGAGTTATTTTTAAGTACCACTTGTGAACTTTGTCTTGAGTATAGAAGGAATTCCAGATCTCCTTTATAGTGGATTGTAATATCAATATTATTTTAGATCTTATGGGTAAGCTCCATGTTGAATACTAAAGGAATCACACATCTCCCTTATACTTCACTCAGTAAAAAATAATTTATTTTTTTTACTATCAATTACTTTATCTGTGAGACATTTATTAAATATTTCAATGGTTATATTAAGTAACGCAATTTTATATCAACTTTATATAGTTATAGAGTATATAAATAGAGAGATAAAGCAATCTAAAGAAAACTAGCATAGCTCCATCTCAACTCCAGATCTACCGATCAAAGCTAACCTTTTTTTTAGTGTAAAATTTGAGGAAAGGTTTGCATCTCTGGAGATTCGATTCATCTCAACACTTAGTAGTTAAGATGGATATATGTTAGTTCTTAATAATATTATTTATATTTATACAAACTTGAAAACTCTATATATATAAATATTGTTATTTTTAACTTTATTAAAACATTGATATATATATCCTCGATGGGGGTGATGAACCAAAATTAAACCAGGTGCACGAGGCACCACGTGGTCCACAATGGTTAACAGTTGGCAACCGGGTCGAGGACCGACCTCCCTGCCCTATCATATCACCTTGTGTATGGGAATGGAGTTATGCCATCCATGTGAATTCCTTTAGTGCCCCAATCAATGCGAGAGTCATAGTTCCAAGGCCAAGGATGGTTGACGACGAATTCATTTGCATTTGTGTTTCGTTTCAGCTTCTTGCTCTCTATTGGTACTCTGCTCGTTGGCGAAGGAAGTGTCATTTGTTTCTATGGGAATGATGGTGTCACTAGAAACGATGCTCTGTCCCAGGCTTTTGGCTCTGCAAGTTACTGACTTTCTTGTTCCAGGGGTGGTATTCAATGTTTCTATGTGAATGTGAGATGTGGTTTCCGATGGAGTCGACCATTTGGAGCTTTTGGTTTATATGGGAATTGGTGTTTTCGTGTTATTAGTTTTGTGGAGGCCATAGTGGGAAGCATATGCGACATTGCACCTCGGAGTGGTGGTGGTTCTGTAAGTGGTGCTCCTTTTTCGGCTTTTAGGAAAGCAATTTGGTTAGCGTTTTATGCTTTTTAAAATAGGTATAGAGAGGCATATTTATAGGACTGGAAAACCACTCTTAAACTCTTTTTGGGCTTTCAGTGATTTAGGTGATTCTCTATAGTTGTGAACTATGGGCCAGTTGTACATCTGAGATGCATTGGAAACAAATTGTTAAATTTTTGAAGTGTTCAATCACAAACCAATTCAAAATCAAAAGTGCAGACCCTTATGCTATCTTGTTAAGTGAAAAAGAGGTTGCTCCTATTGAAGCAATTGTTATGGTGTGAGTCATTAGGTATTTAAAAAAAAATTGAGAAAATGGAAGAGGGAAGATGGCCTAAGGTTGTGTTTAATGACATATTGTGCAAAAGAAAGAAGACTTGGATGTGGGAAAATAACAAATTGTTTAGTAAAGAGGTATTTTCTTGAGTTTGTGTCCCACAAACAGTAAAGAGATAAAATCTTTTGTTATGGATAATTTCCACAAACACACTTGGGAGAAGGAGCCAAGGAGAAAGAAGAAGTATTATATTGAAGTGTTTAATCCCACTCATAATCATCAACAAAAATTGTACATAGGGGTCAATATTTCTTGGAGAACCAATATTCTTATTTCTCAATTAAGGACTAATTCTCATCAACTCCATTGTGAAATAGGGCGCTAGAAAATGCCAAAATAAGTGTGGGAGGAAAGAGTATGTAATTTTTTCTCTTCCGGAAAAGTGGAAACATAAAAGCGTTTCATTTTAGAATGCAAGGCCTTCAAAGACAACAGGGAAAGTTATCAAGATATTCTGACAACTAGCTCTTGGGATAATTTATTCAACGAGGGGTTTATCGAGAAGCTGGGAGTGTTTATTGTGAGACTTCACAGGAAAAGGGTTGAATACAAGAACCAGATGGAGAATCAATTTGTCCCATAGGCTATCTTTAGCCTCGTGGACATTAAAATAATTTCATTGATTCATCCTTAATGGAATCATCATCGTCTAGGTTCATTTCCCGCAAGTGACATGATGTTTACACCATCGACAATATATGTATGTTCATACCTGTAAAAAAATATATGTCTATATTGAATTTTTGTAGTTATTTTTAAGTTTTTTCTATATATGTACAATATAAGTGAGCATTATTATTTGATGAAATTAACATGGATATTCAAATTTATTTTTTTGATTCCATTAGTACATCAGGTACAATTATTTCAAAAATGCCACAAACTCAATTGTTCACCAAACCACTCGAGGTAAGGACTTTTGACTTTTATTAAAGGACATGGTGTGGGCTTTGATCCACCTATGTGTGCACTGGAAAATTATGGAAATACACATCTTGCTCACACTGGAAAAGTAAAACTATAAGAAGATTTTTACTTTCAATTTCTTCATCTTTCAATATAAAATTGATATAAATTTATGTTACTTATATCAAAATTGAAATATTTTATTTATGGTTGACATTGCAATGATTTTTGGTTATTAGTATTATATTTAAGTACCACTTGTGAACTTTCTCTTGAGTATAGAAGGAATTCCAGATCTCCTTTATAGTGGATTGTAATATCAATATTATTTTCGCTCTCATGTGTAAGCTCCATGTTGAGTACTAAAGGAATCACATCTCCCTTATACTTCACTCAGTAAAAAAGAAAATTACTTTTTTTTACTATCAATTACTTTATCTATGAGACATTTATTAAATATTTTAATGGTTATATTAAGTAACACAATTTTATATAGTTAGAGAGCATACAAATATAGAGATAAAGCAATCTAAAGAAAACTAGCATAGCTCCATCTCAACTCCAGATCTACCGATCAAAGCTCTCAAGATGCAAACTTTTTTTTTAGTTTAAAATTTGAGGAAAGGTTTGCATCTCCAGATATTTGATTCATCTCAACACTTAGTAGTTAGAATGGATATATGTTAGTTCTTAATAATATTATTTATATTTATACAAATTTTACATCTCTATATACAAAAATATTGTTATTTTTAACTTTATTAAAATATTGATATAATATATATCCTTGATGGGGGTGATGAACCAACACTGAACCAGGTGCACGAGGCACCACGTGGTCCATGATGGCTAACAGTTGGCAACCAGGTCGAGGGTCTGCCTCCCCGCCCTCTCATATCACCTTGTGTATGGGAAGGGAGTTATGGCATTCGTGTGAATTCCTTTAGTGCCCCGACCAACGCGAGGGGCATAGTTCCAAGGCCAAGGATGGTTGGCGGCGAATTCATTTGCATTTGCATTTCGTTTCGGCTTCTTTCTCTCTGTTTGTACTCTGCTCGCTGGCGAAGGAAGCGCTGTCAGTTTCTATGGGAATGGTGGCATCCCCAGAAACGATGCTTCATCCCAGGCTCTTGGCTCTACAAGTTAGTAACTTTCTTGTTCTAGGGGTGGTATTTAGTGTTTCTATGTGAATGTGGAGTGTGGTTTTCGGCGGAGTCGACCATTTGGAGTTTCTGGTTTATATGGGAATTGGTGTTTTCGTGTTATTAGTTATGTGGAGGCCGGAGTGGGAAGTATAGGTGACATTGCACCTGGGAGTGGTGGCGGTTTGGTAGGTGGCACTCCTTCTTCGGCTTTTGGGCTGCAATTTGGTTGTTCTGTTATTTCTTGTGAGGTTTTCTGTATTTCCCAGGGTGAAGGGAACTAAATTCTCGGCAGTTGAAGTGGTTACTTGTCGCTAGTGTGGTTGGGGGGGTGTTCCCTAGAGTGTATTGGGAAATTACATGTTTCGTTCGACCATACTGCTTTTGAATTATCTAAATTGCAGTGATTTTATATGTCAGAGCCTAAGGTGGCACGACCGGTGGGGTGGCAGGTTACTTGCAGTCGTGTGGCGCTTTTTCGTGGAGGGTGGTGTGAGTTTACAACTCCATCTGGGCGGCTGGTGGTTTCAGAATTGGGTGAGGCAGGTTTGGTGGGCGGGGAGCAAGCATGCCTTGAAGGCTGTCAGTGGTGTATGCATTCTTGTCTCCTGCATTGAGAATATGTGCCCAGCTCTGCAAAGAGGGTGGTCCTCCTTCCCGACAAAGCCTGGCTCGACTAGACGAGGGGACCCAAAAGTTCAATTACATCCCTTGGACCTGGGGGAGGATGCGTCACGAACTCATAGGGGTGGTAAGACGATGGGGTGCTCTCAGCGGATGGTGGCTGGTGTGCGGGGTGGTCAAGGGTGTGACAGCTCAGCAAAGGTTCACGGGGGTCGGTCGTCCCAACCACAGCCAAGGGATAAGGCGAGGCATTGTGGTGGCACATGACTACGAGGGAGTCCAAGGCACTCAATACCTAGTCCGAGGGAAATTCAACATTGATGTTTGGATAATTTTCGAGAGTTGATCCAGTCCCTGTTGGAGTGGTTGGAAATAGCGGAACAAATTTGACGGGAGGAACATGTTGAACTTGTAGCTAACTTGGACAAAATTTACTACTTTCAATGCCGCGTCCAAGAAGGAGTTGTTGTGGTCTGGTAAGGACAGAAATTGCTAACGAAGAAGGTGGAGAAGCTGGAGTCCTGGATAGCTCACTTTAAAGAGCGTGTCCAATGCTATTTTCGACCTCCGCCTCCTCCTGGGATAGCCTCGGACAACCCAGCCTCAATCACATCAGATGACTAGCATGATTACAGGTGTTCGCTTTGTGTTACTTGTCTTCTGGTACCTTTGGTCTTCCCAGTTATGGATGATGTCCTTAGTTTCCTTTTTGTTTTTTTTTTCATTTGCTGCATGTGGTGGTCAACAAACTTGGTCGGGGTGAGACTACCTGTTTTTGTTGTTACTCATGATGTATATCTTTTTTTAAGAATGAATAGAATCTCAACTTACAAAAAACACACACACACACACACACACATATACATATTTTAATTTATAATTTTAATGTAATATGCATTGCATTAATGATATATAGATAGATATATAAATGAGAAAAAAATAATAATATTAAAATAAATAAATTGTAAATATTGAATTTTTATATACTTGTTAATTAAATTTAAATATGAAATTCTAAAATATAATGATTATCTATATGGACCATTATTTTAATTTATATGGTCAAATAGATCTTAATTTATAACTACTATGTTTTTTTTCAACAAGAATTTATAACCATTATTTATATTTTATATATTTCACATTTCTATATGTAAAACTATTTTTATTTTTAATTATACATTTATTAAGTTTATATATATTTATTAATTATATGTTTTGGAATCCTTCGATCAAGGCGAGACAAGACAGAATGGTGATAGAGGGATTTGTGCCTCTGACATGATATTGAATATTGGGCAGGGTTGGCTGGCACGGAGCTTCCCACACACAATATTTCCCATGCACAAGGTGGTGAGGGGAGAAATTACCACCAAGCGTCGGAATTTGGATAGTCATGCACCCTAGTTAATTGGATTTCCCACAAGGAGTAAGGCAAGTTTTAGGAGAAGAAGCTCTGGAAATTCAGGTTGTTTTGGCTAGGGATACTAGGATAGGAAGGTGACGCTTCAAACGACCTTGGGTTCAAACCATCTACACGGAAGCACAATCAATAGGTATGTTAACACAATGAAGCCCTCATATCATAATTCCACAGTAGTATGCATATTTTTTCCTGATTTGTTGTGGGTTTTATCGACCTTGAGTCTTCCGCTAAGAGATATCATATATATGTTTGAAGTTAATGTTGAGCCTGATATTATTGATGGGTTATTTGGTACCCGCTGATTTAGGTCTAGCTATTTTCTTCTTCGTAGTGGTGTTTTGTATAATTATGTCCTCAAGTACTTATGGTCAGTCGAGTCTATCATTGTGGTAGGAGAGATTGGGAGGCTTCAACCCAACTCCTCGAGTACTCCCCATCTTACTTGGTATGAATGTGTTAGGAGGTGTTTTCAAGGGTATTATATATGTTTCCTTTATGTAAATTTTAACTGGAACCATGGTGTGTATAGGTACTCTATCGTTGGTCCGTATGGAAATTATATGGACAAAAACGAGGAATTAGGAAGTTGGTTATCTCAGACTTTGCCCTAATGTTTTTATCTCAAATGTATTTGTGCCCCTAACTTTCATAGGTTTTCTCCTTCCATCCCTGTGGTGGCATCTACTCCATAGACACCCTCCATTTTGAGGGTCTGCTACAAATAAACGTTGGCCAAGGAGGGAGTCAGTAATCTCAAGTAGTCGATGTATTTTTGTATTTCTCAACAGTGGTTTCATAATATGGTCTGAAAAGAAAACCTCTTGCAACTAAGAACTAGGGGGGGATGACGATGTAATAAAAGTGATGGGAATGGTCACAGAATGTCTCAAAACTGGATCAGAAACATTGATGATGCCTTCCAGTCACAAGCGCACCCTGAGGCAAGACAAATGATAGAAAGATGGGAAAAAGAAGCGGGTCAGTAGATGGTGGAAAATGAGATAGATTTGGAGGAATGGAAAACTCTCCTTCCATACCCTGGTCATACTAGAGGTCGCAGCACCCAATACCAACATACATTTCATCTATTTTGGATAACAAAATTTATCTTAACCGAAGTAGTTTCATCACCTCTTGCAGGAAAAGTGAAGACAACAACTGAAATTCAGGATATTCATAAGGAATTTCAGATTATCCAACATCAGATACAACAAAAAAATGTTTGGTTAGCCCACATTGAAATACATATCCCCTATATGCCACAATCTGAGCTGTCGGGATCTAGTGCTAAAGATCCTGCACCAATTGAGTCCTCATATGAATAACTTGATTTTTTGTTTAGTTATGTGAGTCAATTGTGATACATATAGATGAACAATCATTCAAAATATTTTTTCGGTCACATGGATATTGATAATAGGAGGTATAAGAACATTCAGGCTCATAGTGTTTAATAGGACATTCTCAAACTCTTTAGATTTTAGATGGCTTATAATGTGGTGAGACGGCCAACTGACCTAGTTTCCCAATGGAAAAGTTGAGGCCATTTGACCATGGATGCTTAATTTGTAATGTCTGCCTATTTTTTGAAAATGGAATGAAAAGGATCTGCCAAGCTTACAAATATATGTGTGTGTGTGTTGAAATAGAATGGTCACGAATATTAATCATTATTATTTTAATTTATTTTAATGTAATCAACATATTATGAGTTTTTGTTGGAAAAACATTGTTTGTATTTTTATCAATAAAAACAAAATTACAATATGAAAAATTAAATAGAATCGATTTATTATTTTGACTACTTTTTTAATTGAGCGAATATTGTGTTTATTATTATTATTATTTTCCAAAGAAAAAATTGAACCATCTATTGAGTATATAGAAAGTTACATAGTATATGCATATAGCATTCAAAGAACTGCATTTTTCCGTTTTTGCAAAAGAGGGAAAAAAAATGGAGTTGCAGCTGATTAGGAGGAAGAAAAATCAATCCTCCCAGCCCTATAAAAAAGATGAAAAAACATCTCCTTTCAGCTCCCGGGCTTCCCTAGTGATAGGAAAGTTATTATTATTATTAATTGATCTAACACTTCATTTTTTCTCAAGAAAATAAATAAATAAAATAATATAAATAATAAATAAATAAATAATTAATTAATTAAAAAAATAGAAAATGAAAATATTACATTATGTTGATGCATTATCATATATTCTGATAAAACAATCAGTCAACAATAGAAATGAATATATGTCGATAAACCACCCATGTTCAAATATATTGTGTCTTTGTACAAAGTATATATATATATATATAATCATTACAAACATAACATAATCCAAAACTATCCATGATCATGATATATGAGCAAAAAAAAAGATAAATAGCATAGCAGAGATATCATATCCTCCTATTATAGAGTTTATTGAAAACCATCAATGAAGGGCATGTGGAAATATTCATGAGATTCATCCCCTAGTTGTTCATATATTTTCCAAATGTCCAAATCCTCAGCACCAACTCAGCTTAAGATAAGGCAGCATTTCTAGTGTTGAGTTCCATGTAAATATGACAACAAGAAATCTTATCAAAAGCATGTTTTAACTCTAGTGTCCCTTTTAGATTATGTAGCATTGTGCGACTCTGGAATCTTTGAGTCTCATTAAACCAATTAATAACAACCATGGAGTCTCCTAATATTTGTAAAGTACGACATTCTTTTTCAATAGAAAATCATAGGAGTTTAAGAGCTAACAGTTCCACAAAGTTACCTAATGCTTCATTTTACAGACACTACACCTCTTCTATATTTTAAATGTTTACATTCATTTACACATACTACAACATCTGCCCCATACTTGGATATAGAGAACCTTTGGGCTCAAAAAATTCTTATATTTCCACTTTCAAATTTGAGGGAAATGTGGTATTTCTTCATTGTTTAGAGATATTTCAATGTAAGCCTTAAATAAAATATTCGAATGTCCATGTTAATTAATAAATCTCAATATCAACTTCATATATACCAATATACGGTCTTAAATAAAGAGAGTAGTATATACCTTCGAAGAAATGGAGTGGTGTGACCCACCCTCCGGAATTTGACTCCATCTCTGGTGTTCGACTTCATCCCCGGTTGTTTATGGCCCCCCTCCTCTCGTTTTTCCTGACCCTTCTCCCTTGCGACCCATCTCCGTGGAGCACTCTTAGAGCTGTATGTCCCCTACCATCACTTGCGAACTAAACTGAGGTATTCTCGACAAATTATCTCATACACTGATATTCGAGAACTAAGTGTTAGAGGAAGTTTTTGTGTGAGTTAATCATAGTTATTCCAAGTTGAATTTACAACGTAGCTCTTACCACTCCTTGTAACATAGTCATAACATCAATTTTTTTCATCATTAACGATAATCTCAACCATCCTTTATCCAGAACTCATTTTAAATATTATTTAAGTGAAATTTAAACACAATGGAACAGGGATATGGTAGCAAATGCCTTATAGATTATCTACTCCTTGTTTCTTGATCCCTTCAAGAGAGCACAACTAATTGTAACATAATAATAAAAAATTCCATGACACCAGTGATTAATTGTATTATGATGCCATCAACATTTGCATATTGTATCAAGCTATGAATTACATATTTTTCATAACATCTAAACTCATAGTCTTGATTCACTAACAAACTGTAGAAAAACTAATCTTTCAATAACAAGAAGACATTTGCCCATGTAACAACCTTGGTTAAAAATTCACGTGATAAAGTTAATAAAGATAAAATAATAAGACCGTGGTCATGGGACACATACTCCAAGCTGAATTTTGGGGGAAAACATAGTGATGGGGATCACTGGTGATTTACTAATGGCTATGGAAATTAGCAAAGGTAGTGGCAAAGGCTTTGGAAAGGTAAAGTGGCATTAATTGGCATTAATTGGCATTTATTTATGAAAATAATGGGAAAAGGGAGAAAAGGAAGGTGAAAGGTCACAGGTTGCATGTGAGGAGGAAAATGAAGGAAAATAATGGAAAATTGAAGAAAATAAAGGTCTCATTAATAAAAAGACTTGCGAGGATGAGTTCATGGCTTTTGATCAGTTCAGTTTTGGAGCTCTTATTCTTTTCTCTGTCTCATGATCTCAGACACTTAGAGTTTTCTTGGAGCACTCTTGGAGGAGTGTGGCATACTTGGGATTTGTAGCAAGAAGGGAAAGGAAGAGCAGGAAAGTGCAAGAGGACATCAGGATTAGTAACAACAACGTGTTTTGGTTGCAGGTATTGAGTTGCATGTATGATTTTCTTGCTAGTTTTTCCATGCATGACATATGCATGTGGTTGATTGGTTATGATCTATTATTAGCATGGAGGATTATCTGGATTAATAGTGGTTTTTCCTAGCCTTGCCATTTCCTAGATAGCCATGGTGTTGTGGGTTATACTTTTTATTTTCTTTTTTGGTTGGTTCTTATGTCCCTTTGGTTGTGGGTTGATTTATTAGTTCATGGAAGTCTTGGTTGGACAAATGCTCTGGAAGCCATTGGTGGGTTGAGTTACTAGCCTTGGAAGCCCTAGATGGACAAATGATCTAGAATCACGACAACATTTGTGGGTTGAATTACTAGTCCTGGAATCCCTGGTTGGAACAAATGCTCTAGAGCCCTGGACAACTTGGGTAGATACTAATCTAGTGATGGTTAGTGATGTCCGACCGTGAGGTGGAAACACTAATTGAGGGTTGAGGGGTTTGGCCTCTAGAAGCCCTGGTTTGGTTTTGTTTGGTTTGTTCCATGAGATCCCACATTCATGCTTGGAATATGGCACGGGGGTGACTGGATGAAAGAAATATTTGGTTCAACCTAGTCTATGGTCAGATGGTGCTTGGAAGTCCCATACCTAGTTTCATTTTACACATGTTAATAAGAGATCGTTACCTCTTGTATTTGATGGGTAAATATACTTGCTCATGTTTGGCTTTTATGGTTGTTATATCCTTGTTATTTATGTTGGTTATATGCTGGTTATGAGTATATCTTATGACAGACTCAGTTTATGGCTCTCATCATGTTTTGATTAGTAGATGAATGAACATTGAATATATGACCTATTAGATGATAATGCGGCTATTTTGATAAGGCGTCAATGCTTCCTATCGATTCTCATATAAATATAATACCCCTATGCTCAGATTGTTGTTATGGCATGTAGATTACACATTTGTGACATGTTTGACAAAATATTTATCATGGATAGTAGGGGTCAGATCAAGTCCTTGATCAAATGTTTGCATTAGTAACCTTGTTTCAGTGTTAATTATCATTTTTGGGATTTTCATGAAGTTCTGGGCAGTGGCCTCAGACCTACCCCTCAAAAAGTGGCCCAAAATTCGGGTTCATTGGAACATAACTACCTGAAAAAGTCCATAGTTGCTGGCGTGCCTTGTTGTGGGAGCGATTGGAAGGCCTCAGTCGCATGCATGGATTTTCATGGGAGCGGCTAAGGCTCTAGGTCTCAAGTTGTCTCCGGGGTTGATCAAATGGAAGGGTTGGTTGTCTACTGAAGGTTATGTAGCATGTATGGAAGGTCAAATTGGTTGTGTCATATTGGTTCCACTTCCTTAAGTGTACTTTTGGAGTTGAATCACATCATAGTAGCCTCTCATCACATGTTTACCCCAGTGCATTGGTTAACTTGGGTAAATGTGGGAGGAGGGTGGTATTATAGAGTGGTATCAGAGCATGGTTCACCCCTTGTACTACATGGGCGGTGTGTTGGTCATGCATACATGTCGGTTTCATATGTGTTCCTAATGTTTGTGATACATGTGATTGTTGTGTATGCATGGTAGTGGTCATGGTTGCAGTTGTGTCACCATGTGAAAGTCAACAGTGTTAATGTTGGATGTGTTATCACGAGTATATGTTGGTTATGCATGTCCGTGTTTGTATGTATTGTGTATGTATATGTGTCATACATATGTTGCTATGCATGAATTGTGTCTATTTTGTGTGTGGTTATGGCATTATGCATGGTAACTAAATGAGGATTGAGACGATGTATATATATTGTTATGATTATGATTATACATGTATTGTGTTAATTTGGTTGGTCTTGCAAATGAGATATCCACCCCGAATTATGTTGAGGTACGTTGGTTTTTTTATGATTTGGTTTAGCTAACATACTATGCCTTGCAAGAAAATAAGAACAAAGATGGCTAGTAGAATGGTAGAATATAACTCATGAGATTCTCCCTATGGATCAGATGAGCAGCATGGTGATGCGTATTCCCCTCACACAACAGTCACTTTGAGAATTTTAAAGGAATAAATAAGGATTTGCAAAGCAAACGATGACAAAATCATTCAATCACAAGAGAGACTTTCTAGGACAAAAGAGAAACAAGTATAAGTGAATATCATTATTCTTCAGATTTTGTCGGACTTGTAGAGATAGGGACTACTTAGAATCAACCATGGACATGAGGATAGGACTAATGGGGCATATGGAAGTTGGTCTCACGGTGGACATCAGTCAGATAGAGATGAAACGATCAAAGATGATAGGTTCATGGATACACTAAACAAGAGAGGTGATGGACACATGTTTTATTCTAGTTATGGTTCTTACAGGTATCATGATCATCACCATTATCATCCATGTAAGAGGAATGACAGGGGATATTTGCCAGATGAATTCAAGAAATCAAAGCCACCCACCTTTAATGGATAAATGAAGAAGTCACAAGATGAAAAAGTTCTTTTGGTTGCATGATTACTTAGAGAACATGAAAGCCATAATAAGTGTGTTTAGTCTTAAAGGTAAAACAAATATTTGGTGGGAAGATGTAAATAATGTTAGAGATATTCATGAAGAGGAGTTGACTTGGAGTGAGTTCAAGACACTATTCAGGAAGAAGTACCTGTCAAAGAGATACTATGACGACATTTCAAAGGAATTATATGCGCTAAAGATGGGATTTATTATTGATAAGGAGTATAGTGACAGATTCTTGGAGTTAGTGAGGTATGTGCCTTATTTGAAGGAAGATAAAGAAAAGATTCAAAGATTCATCAGTGGGTTTCCAATAGAATTCAAAGATATGATTGAGTTCGATGAGCCTAGATCATTAGAGGAAGCCATTAGCAAGCTAAAGCATTTTTATGAGCAATCAAAGCACAAATCTGAGACTGAGAAGGATTGGAGAGGTAATGCAAAGAAAAAATGGAAATGGGATAAGAAGTGAGCAAGGCCTTAGGACATAGGTAACAAATAGAATGTAGCACCAACTAAGAAGTTCAATGCATCTGACAAAAGATAGGAATTTCAGTTTGAGGAGCAGAACAAGGGTGCAAGTTAGAAGCCTTTATAGTGTTGGAATTATGAGAAGTATCATCGCAGGTGAGATTGTCCGCAACATCAGGGTGGTAGTCTGCAAATTTACAGTGCTCAGGAGGTACAAACTTTGGGAGATTTTGGACAGAGTATTCCTCGAATTTATGCAACATTGGATAAATGATAGGTATATCATCACGCATCTATCATTGAGATGGATGGTAAGCTTTGTGATCAAGTTGTTTCTATTTTGATTGATCCTAGTTTAATTATAGTTATGTTATCCTGACTTGATGGATAAGTGTGGTTTGAATAAAGAAGTGCATGCAAAATCTTGGTTAGTGCATTTGGATACAGGTAAAAAGAAAAGAGTTTATCAGTGGGTAAGAGCTTGTGAATTTGAGTTGAATGATATGCCTACATCAACACATTTCAATGTATTACCGTTGGGATTGTATAATATGTTCTTGGGTATGGATTGGTTATATATTCAAAGGAGTAAGGTGGATTGTTATGTCAAATATATTGAGTGTTTGGATGACAGTGGAGAACAAAGGATCTTGTAGGGTAAGAAGAAAGCAACATCAATCAGAATGGTTACAACTATGCAAGTAAAGCGCAGTCGTAGGAAAGGGTGTGTGTTATTTGTAGCGCATATTTCAAGTGATAAAGGTAAGGATGTTGAGGATGCATAGGTATAGAACAAGTACCTGGTTCTACAACATTTTTAGGATGTATTCCTGACAGAGATTTCAGAGTTGTCACCTCACAGGGAAGTGAACTTTTCTATTGAGTTGGTACCAGGGGCATCACCACCATTAAAGGGACCGCACAAGATGAGCACTCCAAAGTTAGTAGAGATAAATTTTCAGTTGAAGAAAATTCTTGACAAGGGATACATTAGGCCAAGTGTATCACCGTGGGGTGCACCAATGTTGTTTGTGAAGAATAAGAATGGTACTCTCAGGTTGTGCATCGATTACATGTAGTTGAACAAGGTAACTATTAAGAACATGTATATGTTGCCGAGGATTGATGACTTGTTCAATCAATTGAAGGGAGAAACAATGTTCTTGAAGGTTTATTTGAGATCATGATACCATAATGTACGTATCAAAGAATGGGATATTTAAAAGACAAATTTCAGGACCAAGTATGGGCATTATGAGTTTGTTGTAGTTCCTTTCAGTTTGACTAATGCTCCAACTACTTTTATGTGCTTGATGAATAGTGTATTGTGTCCTTATCTGGGCAAGTTTGTTATTGTATTCATTGATGATATATTGGTATATTCTAAGAATGAGGAAGAACATGTCAAACACTTAGCAACAATGTTGAGACTGCTAAGAGAGAATTAGTTGTATGCCAAGCTTAGAAAATGCAGTTTCTTTCAGACAAAGGTACATTACTTGGGGCATGTGGTTTCCAAGGAAGGCATTGCAGTGGATCCAAAAAAGCTAAGCATTGTCATGGAGTAGGTAGCTCCTATAAATGTTGACGAGGTAAGATCATTCATGGGATTATCAGGTTATTGTATGAGTTCCATCAGGAACTTCTCTCAAATTTCCTACCCCATTACATCATTGTAGATGAAAGGTAAGAAATTTGAATGCTCCAGCTTTAAAGATTGCATATTCAGAAAATGAGTTCGTGGTATGTACAGATGCTTGCAAGAGAGGACTTGGTGGATTCTTGATGTAGGAAGGATATGTAGGGTGCTATGAATCAAGGAAACTGAATGAGCATGAGAAAAACTATGTGACACATGATCTTGAGTTGGCAGCAATCGTTCATGCATTGAAGATGTGGAGGCACTATCTTCTTGGAAAGATTTTTGTATTGATGAGTAATCACAGTGGATTGGGGTACTTATTTAATCAACTGAATCTGAATTCCAGAAAAGCTAGATGGTTGGCCACAATCATTGAGTTTGAATTTGAGATAAGGTACATTAAAGGTAAAGAGAAAAGGGTTGCGGATGCCCTTAGCAGGCTGATATAGGTAAATCGTATAGAAGCTATGAGTTCTTATGGGACATATTTATAGGATTATATCTTACCGGTAGGACAACAGGATGACAAGTATAGGGAGCTTATGCACAAGTTACAATAGGGTATAGGTGATCAAGATGTGGACTATTGTCTCATGACAGATGGTTTGATTAGATTTAGAGAGATGATATATGTGCGAGACAACATTGAGCTCAAGAAGCTTATCTTAAGGGGATTTCATGCTAAGTCATATTTAGGTCACCGAGGATATCAGAAGACATTGACAACAATAAAGAAGTTTTATTATTGATCGAATATGAAGAAGGAAGTGGTAAAGTTTATGGCTAGATTCTTGGATTTTCAATAGGTAAAAGAAAAGAGTAAGAATCCAGGTGGATTACTACAACCAGTTTTGATTCCAGAGTGGAAGTGGGAGGTCATTTATATGGATTTTATCAGAGGTTTTCAGAGGACATCTAGACATCATGATTTTATCATAGTTGTGGTGGACAAGTTGACAAAGGTAGCACACTTCATTCCAGTAAAGTATACATATTTAGCTAGTGATGTGGCATAGGCATTCATCAAAGATGTGGTGAGGTTGCATGGTGTACCGAATAATATTGTGTCATACAGGGATGCCAAGTTCACTTCTAGGTTCTGGAAAGAGTTATTCACAGGTTTGGGTATAGAGTTGGCCTTCAACAAAACTTATCATCCATAGACAGATGGACAGACAGAGAGGGTCAACAGGATATTGGAGGACATGTTAAGGATGTATGTGATGCATCAACAGAAGAGATGGGAGGAGTTATTTTCGTTAGTTGATTTTGCTTACAACAATGGGTATCATGAGTCATTGAGGATGAGTCCGTTCGAGGCATTGTATGGGCGGAGTTGTAATACTCCAATCAGTTGGAGTGATCCAGTTAACATGGTATTGATTGGACCAGACATGTTAGTAGAGATGGAACAAGAAATGTAGGTAATCAAGAAGAATCTGAAGGTAGCATAGGACAGACAAAAATTTTATGCAAATTAGAACATGTTGTTTAAGGAGTTTCAGATTAGGGAATAGGTGTACTTGTGAATCAAGCCTAAGAAGATCTCCTTGAATATTGGGGTTTGTGCCAAGTTGGCACCTCGATATTGTGGACATTTAAATATTCTTGAAAGGATTATACCAATAACCTATCAAATTGCACTTCCTCTGACAATGAAATTCCATGATGTGTTCCATGTGTCATTGCTTAAGAAGTATGTTAAAGATGTTGATCATGTGATTTACTGGTCTGTATTGTAGGTGGAGCCAAAAGGAGAATTCCAATCGGAACCTCAACATATTTTGTAGAGAAAGATGTTCATGCTCCAAAACTGAGCAATCGAGCAGGTTAAAGTGCAATGGAAGCACTTTGGGCTCGATGAAGCTACTTGGGAGAAGGCAGATCGGATGTGGGCTATGTATCCTTCTTTATTCACTCATTGAGAACAAAATTTCGGTATATGTTTTGGTCTGATGTTTTGGTTTATGTACATATGTATATGGATGTAAATATTTCCATGAGTTGTGTTATAAAGCTCCAATAAGTGGTATGGGTGTCATGTCGTTATGGTTGTTATGTTGTCATGTTGGTTTGCTTCTCAGCAGGTTGATCATTGTAAATATTGCAACGAGCTAAGTTATAAAGCTCCATCGGCAATATGTTTTTCTTTCAGCAGTATTGTTGGTTGTAGGTGTCATAGAACACAGAGGATGGTGTTCCCCCAAGGGGGAGGGTTCTGTAACAACCCTGATTAAAAATATATGTAATGCAATTAATAAAGGTAAAATAATAAGGCCATGGTCATGGGGAACATATTCCAAGTTGAATGTTGGGAGAAAACATAATGATGGGGATCACTGGTGATTAATTAATGGTTATGGAAATTGGCAAAGGATCTGGAAAGGAAAATTGGCATTAATTGGCATTTATTTATGAAAATAATGGAAAATAAGATAAAATGAAGGTGAAAGGTCACAGGTTGCATGTGAGGAGTAAAATGAAGGAAAATAATGGAAAATTGAAGAAAACAAAGGCCTTATTAATAAAAATTCTTCTGAGGACCAGTTCATGGTTTTTGATCATATCAGTTTTGGAGCTCTCATTCTTTTCTCTCTCTCTCATACTCTTGGACACTTAGAGTTTTCTTGGAGCAATCTTGGAGGAGTGTGGCATACTTGGGATTTGGAGCAAGAAGGCAAAGGAAGAGTAGGAAAGCGCAATAGGATATCAGGATCAACAACTACAATGGGTTTCGCTTGCAGGTACTGAGTTGCATGTATGGTTTTCTTGCTAGTTTTGCCATGCATGGCATATGCATGTGGTTTCTTGGTTATGATCTGTCATTGGCATGGAGGATTACCTAGATTGACAATGGTTTTTCCTAGCCTTGCCATTTCCTAGATAGCCATGGTGTTGTGGGTTTTACTTTTGTTTTCTGTTTTGTTTTCATGTCCCTTTAGCTATGGGTTGAGTTATTTGTTCTTGGAAGCCTTGGTTGGACAAACAGTCTGGAATCCCTGTAACAACTTTGGTTGATTTACTAGTTCTTGAAGTCTTGGTTAGACAAACACCATGGAAGCCCGACAACAATGCTGGGTTGAGTTACTAGTCCTGTAAGCCCTGGTTGGAAAAAATGCTCTATAGCCCTAGACAACTTGGGTAGAGACCAATTTGGTGATGGTTAGTGATGTTCGACTGTGAGGTGGAATCAATAGTTGAGGGTTGAGGCGGTTTGGCCTCTAGAATCTGTGATTTGGTTTTGTTTTCTTTGTTCCATGAGATCTCACATTCATGCTTGGAATATGGCACAAGAGTGACTTCTTGAAAGAAATATTTGGTTTAGCCTAGTCTGTGGTTGGGTGGTACGTGGAAGTCCTAGACCTAGTTGCATTTTACACATGTTAATAATAGCTATTTACCTCTTATATTTGATGGGTAAATATACTTGCTCATGTGTGGTTTTTATGGTTGTTATATCCTTGTTATTTCTGTTGGTTGTATGTTGGTTATGAGTATATTTTTTAACAAAATTGTTGTATGGATCTCATCATGTTTTGATTAGAAAATGAATGAACAATGAATATGTGACCTAATAGATGATAATGCTACTATTGTGATAAGGCATCAATGCTTCCTATCGATTCTCAGATAAGAATTAGACCCCTATGCTCAGATTTGTTGTTATGACAGCCACTAAAATGCTTGACAAAGGTTGTGAAATATGAATGGGTCAAATAATGTTTAGATTCAATATTTAGAATTCATGAAACAAGTTTTTTCATATTGTAATTATTTCATATGAGTGTGCAATTTATTTTCGGTTATTGTATCATTCTAATGCTTTTAGTAGTTTGCGTGAAAATGGGAATATAAGAGACAAGACAATCTTTTACCTTTTCTATTATTATTAGTTTCTCCTCCCCAAGGCATTATAGGATTCCTTTATTCCCCAATTTTTCCTTTACAACTTTTTTGGCTTATTTCATATAAAACTCAAGTGAGGAACTATGAATTGTTTTCACCTTTGAATATGGCTACGCCATCTTTTGATTGTTCTAGCTCATACATAACCTCGTCATTAGTTTCACTATTTTCTTCAATTTTATCTTATGGTTGGAGAATCGATGTCATGGGTAGCTATCATATCATGTATTTTCTTTCCATCGTCTCCATTTTGAAGTTCCAACATCAATTTTCGTCCCTTTCCCTCCCTTGGCTCTCTTTTAATGGCATGTCAATTTTCCTTTTTCTAACTCATTTCTTCTCATTTCCTTTTCTTGTAGATACTCTAAATGATCAATATTTATTAGCCCTATACTCTAAGTTAATTAATATATCTATATAATTCCTTCATATCCCTCATTTTTCTCTTAGTGTTGGTGAGGGGTGATGCAACTCACTTGAAACATTAGACTCCAAAAGACATCAACACATGGTTACCTAGAAGCATTACCATGACAAGTAATCAATGTGGATTTCTTTGCATATGTAATCTCTCTTTTAGAAAATAACATTAAGTACATGTTTGTGAATGGAAGTGGCATTGGTTACTATAGAGACACACCTACAGCCAAAGAATTTTCTTTTAGATCACTTTCGCGAGAAAGGTAGGAATTCAAATGGACACAATTCTTCTTAATCTTGGATAAAATAATGCGTCAATGGAAATTTATATCTTGAGTTGTACTCATCTAGTAATTAGATCACTTAGTTTTTAGGTTTTCACTCAACATTGAGGATTTCAATGTCGCTTCCTTCCCTCAAGTGATCACACACACAATTACTCTGGCACTTGAGCATTCCTACTTCTATGAGAGACTTTTGTAGCATAAAAAATATGCTTTCATGTTGCACACTATTGTATGATGAAGAGTTATGTATCATTAGGTGGGTGAACTTAATTTATCACTATTGTATGATGACGAGTTATGTATCATTAGGTGGGTGCACTTAATTTATGCACACTTCCTATTCTATCCAATCTCTCTTGTGAAAAACATACATGAAACACAGGATAAAAAACGAATAACGCATGAATCTTTGGTAATGTTCACACACTTCTTCTTATGGCATAATATCTCCAAATTTTCACAGTACACAAGGCTTTTTTCAAAGAAATTTGAACCCTTTGTCTTCCCTTTTCATACATTATATAACAAAATTCTATCCCTGATTCTAGACATAAAATGAAAAGGTCTTCTGAAAATTGATCTCGAGATGGATGTTGCTTCCCCTATTTTCAAAATTGTTGCCTTTTCTGCAAAGACATCTTCAGGCTTGTTCAATTTTCCATTGCCTTTATTGCTTAAACCAACAGACTCAACTTGTCATGTCTTGCCATTTCTCTGGTAATCCTTCTACTCTTCTTCTATGGGGTTCTAACAGTTGCTAGGGTTTCAATATTTTTCTATTCAGTTATAGAAGTCCCCTCCTCGTCATGCATAACAATTGGTTCCTTTAATCTAGGATTCAACCTAGCTTTAATCTTTAACCTCAATTTATTTGTGGACCTGGTCTGTGGCCTTCTCAAATATTCTATTCTTTGGCTCAATTCTCCATGGCCCTTGCTCTCAAATTCTTTCGTTTCTTGTTCTTCATGCTGACATTTTTTAGCCCTTATTTTATAGACCTTATGGTTTGTGTTGGGAAGGTAAATCCCCTCTCTTCTTGGGACGAGCGTCTCTGTGGCGGGGGGGTCTAGCAACAAACAAACAATGTCAATTTCGAGCTCCTGATTACGAAGAATTAGGGACCGTTCCTGGTTCCAGTGGCTAAAATGCAGAAAAAAGATGCCGTCCTTGGGTCTGCAGCGGGATCACAATCCTTCCACGATCTCCGTGGATGAACACACACACAAGAAAGAACAAACGGACAAGCATAGGAACCGACGCCATGTAACTAAACATCGGTCAGAAAAGACATTACTCGCATTAACATAATGGAAAAAGGAGTGGAACCATAATCATAGTCATCTGTTAAAGTGGTAAACGAATAGAAGTTACAACCAAGTTCTGACGCTGCAGCCTCCTTCGCGCGGGTCTCCGGTCGTCCACGTCTCGCAAAGCTCGCCGGGGGAAAGGGAAACCTCTCCAGAGTCTCGTGACAATGGTCTCCTTGCTCGAATGGGCCTTAAAGGAAAGGAAGGATTCTTTTCAGCACAAAGGCACTTGGGAATAGGAGATGCAAAGCTTCAGCACTTCAAGACTAGCTTGCCATGGATCTGAGCAAGCTTTTATAGATGGGGAAGGAGGGAGTTGGGATCCCTATTATTATGGGATTAGCCCTATCAACAAGGAAGGTTCCATAGAAGGTGGCAAAACTACTTCCCTTCCATAGAACTCCCGCAGCCAAACCTCCCAACTCAAGATAGGCAATGGTTGTGAGTTTGTTTGAACTCAACTTCCGCCATCCATATATAAAAAACAGTTCCTAAAATGGGTGGCGCGATTGCTGCTCTATGACAGAGCGCCAAGTGGCGCGACCTCTTTACAGGATTTCCCTGAGTGGCGCGAGTACTGAACTGTCTACCCGCGCCAATGCAAAAAGAGCTGTTTTTCATGGATTTTGCAAGGAGATGTCTCGAGGGGAAATGATTCATGCTGAAGGATGATGATCTTTCGGTGCATGACGGTGTTCCACGAGTCACGTGCCAGGTCTCCATTTGTGCGGGCAAACCAGTAGGGGCAACAACAAGTCTTGTGTATGGATACCCAAAACGCAGAGCTGAAAACTGAAAATATTCCGTCATCAAACGAGCCCGCTTGTTCGAGCTTTGAAATAATGGATACAATGGTCTCTCCAAGTACACAGTCAACCCCATGTATGGCCTGGTGGCGGCCATCTGAAACTGAAATGTATAAACCCGGATCCGGGGTATAGGCGCAGCCATCAGCAGATCGAGCAAATGAGCTCGGTATGGTGGCTAATTATTAGTGCCGTGCCGTGGCGTAATCACACAATCGCAGCCTGGATTACAACAGACACAATCCAGGGTCTTGCGCTCCATCTCGACCCAAATAAGTACAAGTTCTAGCATGCGAATGTGTGAGCTGATGTCGAACATGTAAGAACATCGTCTGATTACCAGCCAATAATGAAAGCCGTTAACAGACGCGAGAAAAACCACCAATAATGACGATGGTCCTCAAGGTACTACAGGTACAATCTACGGCGTGTGAATGAATGAGCTGACGTCGAACACCCGCAGAATCATCCGATCGGAGGCCAATAATGAAAACCTCTCGTCGAATGCGACGAACCTGCCATTAAGGCATGCAGGCTCCAAGGTACCATCGGGAGTCTCTAGACCAACTTCCTGGATAATGAGTTGAAGTCGACAGGAAGTGACCTTGATCGAAGGTGGGCCATAATGATTCCCACATCATCGACACGAGACAGAGGAACATAATGTTTTGTTGTGAATCAGGATCATATGAGAAACAGAGGAAGGTTGATATCCGCAGAGGCCAACTTCTCTTGAACATATAAACGGCACGACAATGGACTTGGCAGTATTTGACATCAACAGATCAAAGGTCATGGCGACGAGGCGGTGAACAGATGAGAGGTCAAAAGAGATTACCCAAACCCATGGAAGCAAAGTGAAGCAACGAGATGAGATGTCCCCAACCCGACACGAATGCAGACAAGTGCCATGTTCAAGAACGACATACTGCCGACGACAACGACGATGGTTCCATTTTTTTCCCCACCATTTCTGGCGAGTACCCCAATTATTTTTTGATAACAAGCTTGAAGGGGATAGCATATGCTTGTGATATAAGTCCGCCCTTCGGGCGAATCCATCCTAGTGCATTTAACGAGTCCTAGGAAGGAGAAACTCGGAGGACGTCATTACGACGGAATCCAATGTCATCAGGGTTTAACGAGTCTGACAAAGGAAGAACTCGGCGTCTTTTCATGTTTAGAGAGTTTGAAAAGACAGCGGAAAAGAAAACTCCACAGGTCCCTTTTCGTAGATAGTTCCCCAGATCCGAAAAGGTAGAAAACAATATCCGGGAAAACCTCCTAGTCGCGATAGGCTAGGGTATTCCTTTTTCGTAATCAATCCATCCCAGCCCGAAAAAGGGTTAAACTTATATTGGGTGAATGTCGATTCGTGTCCATTTTAACGAGATCGAAACGACAAGGGCCTCGGCAATCTTTTCATGTTTAGAGAGTCAGAAAAGAGCTGAAAGATGACTCCTCCTGGAGGAGCGAGTGGTATAAAGGGTAGCAACTGGTTCCGGTAATGGTGGAACTACTCTGAACAAATAAAGGTCGAGAGGCTGGCTAACAAGACCACTCATAGCAGCGGTTCCTCAGGAACGGGTAAAACAACCAAGTGAAGGCATATGATCGGCCAAGCAGATAGTGACAATGGAGTGAGAAAACCAAGGCTCATTTGGTAAAAACAGGCTGATAAAATGGCAATCACAAGAGGTAAAATAGGCAAGGTTTCATTTTTACACAAGCTTGAAATCAGGAAACTTTGCTTGAAGTTGGTTTCATTTTTACACAAGCTTGAAACAAAGATAAACTATGCTTGAAACCGGTTTCATTTTTACACAAGCTTGAAACGGAAACAAACTATGCTTGAAAAAGTAAGCATGCCCCCGGCATGGTGACTCAATTCGAGGTACATGCCCCCCAAGCTTCAATCCATATGAAAGGCAGATGGAGTGAAGGTTCAAGTTACGAGATCAAGAGAAAGACTCGACTGGGATTTTACGAGATCTAAACAAAGACTCGAATTGAACGGGAACGTGTTTCATTATTTTCACGAGGTTGACACATTAAAAGAACTATCCTCAGACCACCCTTGTTTCATTTTTTAAGGAGCTTGGCACAAGACAAGGAACTCTGCTCCGACCAGCTTGTTTCATTTTTTAAGGAGCTTGACACAAGCAGAATGAACTATGTCCGAGATCCTAGTTTCATTTTTTAAAGAGCTTGACCCAGGGAGAAAACCATGCTCTAACCGACTTACATCAAAATGAACAAGAAGGCGGCGCTCCCAAGAGTTCCGCTCCTGATGGAAGGGAAACATCCTGGAAGTCAGGACCCAATGCCCCCAGCACATTATGCACTACGGCATCATCACTGAGCACAGGCACGGGGTATGTAGCCACATAGTTGACCTGCGGTGGAGCAGATACAACGGGTGGATAAAAACTAGGAGGGGGTGATGGCGGACCAGATGCTACATTGGGACCAAAGAACGACAGCTGATCAATGGTCACAATCCGTCCTTCATGTGGAAAACAGGCCACACGAAAAAGGGAGGAGACAAGCGCTCCCATGGCATAAGTGTAATCGCGCCCCAGGAGCAGATGAAAATCCAAGGGGCCTGGAACGACCATCACATCCATATGGACGGTTTTCCCTCCCAAAGTAATTGGTAACCTTGGAAGGATCCCCAACGGTTGACTGGTCCTTCTATTGAATGACAACAGATTCTGCATAACAGGCGCAAGCAGTGGCGAACCGAAAGCTTGCCAGGTAGTTGAAGACAGAATACTAACAGACGCACCTTCGTCTATAATGGTGCTGGGTACAACCAGACCAAGAGCCTGTACCGTAATCTCGAAAGGCACATAAGACGGAAGGCGAAATCCTGCAAATCGAGTCCAATCAAAGGAAGCGACCAAACTACTCGGAGGGGTTACCATCGAAATGCGAAGGTCTTCCCCTGATGTTACGGAAGCAGAAGCCTCCTCCATGACCTCCCTCTCGAAGGCGGGAGGAATATCCTCTGGAGCCTCCATCATGGGAGGCGGAGGAGCGGCTTTTTGAAGCACAGGGACAGGAGAATCTTTCTCCAAGTCTGAAGAATCTGAAGAGACCAGAAGGACATGAGGGGTGTGAGATCCACTCTCGACAGAAAATACCTGGTGCACCGCGGACGGGGCCAGTTCAACCGATCCGACGACCAATGGTTGGTCAGGGATGGATTCGTGAATTTGAATTTCTGGGGGAGTGGGATCGACCAAGGACGATTCTTGACCAATCATAGGATCAGGTGGCAGAGAACTCAAAGAAAGCCGATTATAACCAGGTGGAAGGCGTGGTGCAGAATCGACTGGGTTGTCCAAGACTTGCCTGGCTTCATCCATATAAGGACAAAGGTGAATGGCATGGTGCCCTTCACACAACTTACAGGGATTGGTCATCTTACCCTGCTTCTTAGAATTCTTATCAACAACAGCTGAAGACGTGCCCCCAACTTGACTCCTGGAAGCCAAAGGCAACGGTGGGCGGTCGTTGGACCATATTTCGAGCACCTTGGGAATGCCAGGGCAATCTCGAAGCAAATGGTCTCCCGTGCACAACATGCACGGGAACTTGACTTTCCGAGGAAGGTTGGAAGGACTATCAAGAGGAGATTCCTTAGGGACAGTAGCTGTACATTTAGCCTCTCGCTTATCAGACTTCTTCTTCTTTGTCTTCTTCTTCTTCTTCTTAGCCACCTGGTTACTTGAATCCAGACTTTCACCAGGCGAAGTAGAAGAGGAGGACGCAGAAACAGGCGAAGAAGGGGAGAGGTCCACCTTGGAATCAACATGAGGTTGTTCGGGTGGAGGAACTGATTGAACAGTAGTGGAGACATTCGGGACAACAGAGGTTGAGAACAACCAAACAGGCAACCCAACAGTTAACCCAGGAAGGGACAACGTCGCCATGTAAGGAGCACCAACATTTCCAAAAGGAGAAAAATGACCAGGATTCCCTTCTGAGGGGATTCCTTGGTTGGTGAACTCTGAAAAAGTTGCCATCAAACTCAAAACCACACACGGGCTGAAAACAAGTTAAGACACACAATCAAACGGTCAACAAGCAATGTCTAAACAGGCGTGTAATCGTGGGCGATTAATTTTACCACATTGGAAAGTAAGAAATTCTACCGTTTCATGTTTCAAGAGTCGAGAAACGATAAAAAGATGACTCTATCTCTTTCTGAGTTGACACAAGCGTGAAAGGACAAGCGCTTGACGGTCTTTTCAAGTTTAGGGAGTCAGAAAAGACCAAATGACTGCTCAGGAAAAACTAGGCACAAAGAGTGTACCAAATATCCGTGAACTGCAATATACACCTTGGTGTCAAAAATGAAACAGAAATCGACCAAGGACTTTCCGTACGTGCAGGTAGTCTCCCCGAATGCTGTGTTCGGTGTATCACGGGTAAAAGGCGGCAGACTCTGCTTCCTGTGGATAAAGGATTGCAAACCTATAGGGGTCTCCCTTTATATACTCGACGGTACGGGGAGCGCAAGTCCGTACTAGTGCTGTCTAAAGCCAATAGGCGGACGACAGCTGCTAGGTTTAACGACGCCGGAACACGTCTCTAGCCTAGACCTTCTAAATATGTTGCGTTAAGTTCCAATGTTGCCTTAGGTTAATTGAATGAATTTTACGGTTGATCTTCAATTAAGTTTCAATTTCCAGGCCTTATCGTATGTAGTGTCTCCTAAATGCAAGCTATATGCCACGATGCAACATTTCGTTCGATGAAAACTAGTTAAATGAGAGTTGAGAGCTTTAATACAAACGAATTGAACGGAATACAAACAAGAATGTCTCTAATGCAACTAATGCAATTGCACATTTTTCATTCAAACACTAATCACTAGTGATACGGAAAAGATGACAATTTGCACTAATTAAAAACAAAAGAGACTATATTTTTTTTAAAATTTTCAATGTCTAATGGCTAATGTGCACTGAAAACCAAAAGGAACAATTAGAGAAATGATAACTAAGAGAGCAAAGCAAACAACATTCACTCACCAAGCAAGCAACCAAATCTCTAAATCGACCCAAAGTCTCTCAAATCGAAGAAAGACTCAAAAACACCCCAATGGACCGTGTGATCTGGGTCCAAAGCAAGGGCAAACGAATCCTGAATGAAAGAACAAACAAACACTCAAAAGACGCAACAAAACAATCAAAGACTGCTAAGAGGGCATGGAGGGTTAAGCAACAAGCCGACAGGACAATCAAGACACCAAAGCTCCCAAGGAGGGCTCGATTCACCATGCCACTAGATGCCCTAGGGCTCAAATCGTGAAACCGATAGATAAAGGCAAACAACCAAAGGATAGCGGTGAATTCCAGTCAAACCAGACTCCAATGCACTCAAACAATCAAGAAGTCAAGAAGAAAAGTATTGGTCAAGCTCAGAAAGCCAAAAATTGAAGAAATTCAAAAAAGTCACAGGGGTGGCGCGACTGTGGCCTTGAAACTAGCGCCAGAGGCCGAGTAGCGCGAGACAGACAAATGCAACACGCGCCAAGTGGCGCGACTGTCAGGTAAAAACCCGCGCCAGTCGAATTCTTCAATGAAAACTAAAAACAAGCTAACCTGAGAAAAAGACCAACACAAGCTAAGCAAACCACAAGGCTAAAATAATGAAAGAACCCAACCCAGAAGGTTCATCAAGCAAGGAGAAACAATCAAAGCGAACCAACCATAAACGAGACAAGGAAAACCGGACGATCCCCAGCGGAGTCGCCAATTTGTTGGGAAGGTAAATCCCCTCTGCGGACAGAGGCGATCCCTACTAGCCCAGCAGGGGTCTAGCAACAAACAAACAATGCTATGACGCAGGCTCCTAGTTACGAATGAAAGATTTGGGATAAGAACCTACCTGGATTCCGGCGCTCGATCTGAAAAAGAGATGCCCCCGTCCTTCAGTCCTGGCAGATCACAATCCTTCCACGATCTCCGTGGATGAACACCTGCACACAGAAAGAACAAACAGATACAAGCATAGGAACCGGCATACGTAACTAAACATCGGTCAGAAAAGACATTACTCGCATTAACATAATGGAAAAAGGAGTGGAACCATAATCATAGTCATCTATTAAAGTGGTAAACGAATAGAAGTTACAACCAAGTTATGACGCTGCAGCCTCCTTCGCGCGGGTCTCCGGTCGTCCACGTCTCGCAAAGCTCGCCGGGGGAAAGGGAAACCTCTCCAGAGTCTCGTGACAATGGTCTCCTTGCTCGAATGGGCCTTAAGGGAAGGGAAGGATTCTTTTCAGCACAAAGGCACTTGTGAATAGGAGATGCAAAGCTTCAGCACTTCAAGACTAGCTTGCCATGGATCTGAGCAAGCTTATATAGATGGGGAAGGAGGGAGTTGGGATCCCTATTATTATGGGATTGGCCCTATCAACAAGGAAGGTTCCATAGAAGGTGGCAAAACTACTTCCTTTCCATAGAACTCCCGTAGCCAAACCTCCCAACTCAAGATAGGCCGTGGTTGTGAGTTTGTTTGAACTCAACTTCCGCCATCCATATATAAAAAACAGTCCCTAAAATGGGTGGCGCGATTGCTGCTCTATGACAGAGCGCCAAGTGGCGCGTCCTCTTTACAGGATTTCCCTGAGTGGCGCGAGTACTGAACTGTCTACCCGCGCCAATGCAAAAAGAGCTGTTTTTCATGGATTTTGCAAGGAGATGTCTCAAGGGGAAATGAAGCTCATACTCAGAGGGATGCAATGATGATGTTTTCAGTGCATGACAGTGTTCACAGGTCACATTATGGGTCCTCCATTGTGCGGGACGGGGAATGGTAGGGACGGTGACAAATTACTGTGTAACAGTTTGTTTCTTGGTTAGGGTTTTCTGTAGGTTTTTCAATGAACTGTTGGTTGGTTTTAGTTTGCGTAGTTAGGGATTTCCTCTTTTTCTGTCTTCTAGATAAAGGGTGTCCCACTACTCTTCTACTTGGTTGTTGGGCTTGCTTTCTCAACTCATGGATATACAATATCCAGATCAAACCATGGTGATAAACATCACATGGGTGAAAAATATTTCTCTTCCTAGCACTTGTGACCATTTTAATTAGATTTTGATGCAAGTAGAAGGGCAAGTTCGTCTTGTTAAACTGACCAAGTGCATGAGAAATCTCATATGATACAATAAAATTTTGGAGAACCTGTCATCACATGTTAAAAATAACTGAACCGTCCTCATAACCTAAACCCACTCTGGCTTCAATATACTGCAGTGAACTCCAATGCTCCAACATGGGTAATGGTAATCATCTTTTAGAAAATAATTTAGGGTTACTCCCTAAAACATCATTTTCTTAAACCACCTTTCTCCATCAGCAGGTATTTTATTTGCTTCAGCAATGTTTTCTTTCATTACATGAAACCCTGACCCCCGAACCATAACACTACTACCATCAAATTTATCAATAAAATTGTATAAATTATACAAAAAATGTGTGTACCAATGGATTCAATCCGATTGTGCGATATGCTAAATCAAGATACTGAATCCTTCTACAATTAATTTGCGGAAAATAAACACGATTTCCAATCACAATAAGTAAATAAAGAATCAAATCAAACCACAACACAAATATTTTCATGGGGAAAACTTACTGCTCAAAACCCCTCTATATTCTATTGTATATTCACCGAGGAATCATGAAACAATTACAATACACTCTTCTCACAAGAGTCTCCTGCACTCTCACAACTGTCTCACACTGATCCAGACAAAATCAACCAACACTTGGCCAATTTTTAGCCTCTTCTCAACCCGCCTTGCTTGCGCAATTCATGTGCAATGCAATCCTTATTCTTTAGGAAATCCAACCTTCCAAAAACTATGTAATGCTCATGGGAAATCCTATGGGTGTTTTGCTGCATGCGGGCAACCTACTAATAATAAAACTAATAGTGAACATCCCTTTAATATTTGTCTCAATTGGGTCTCCACTGGAACTGACATGCATGCAACTATTAACAGTAAATCATCAGTTACATGACATATCACTGCATGTGAATTAAATCTGATTTAATTCACTTGACCTCTCACTAGTGCAACAAACAGTTACAACTAGTTAAACTGATTTTAACTCAATTAATTGAGTTAACTGATTTCTCATGCATTAAACTAATGCACTAACTGCAACTTGGACTCAATATAATCACTCTGCATGCCTCACCAACCACCCTCAACTCGAAATTCATGATCTAACTGAGTTTATTACACTCAATTAATTATTACAAGTGATTATGAGATAAGATTACATTATTGTCCAATTTAATTAAAAGGGAAAATTAAATTAGACACACATTTCTTGTTGAATTTTCAACACTCCCTCTCAACAAATAAAGGGATTATCAACTACCTTGATCCTGCTTGTATGGTATTTGAATTTTCTCTTGGCGAGCACCTTCGTCAGAATATCTACATCCTGATCTTCCATGGGAATGTACTGAAGTAATATAATTCGCCTATGAACACAACCTCTGAGATGGTGATACCAGATGTCTATATTTTTGGACCTATCATGGAGTACCAGATTAACCGAGAGTTTAATGCAACTCTAGTTATCACAATGTATTATTCGGATCCATCTAATGAAAAAACAAACCAATCTGAATCTTCCTCATCCAGATGGCCTCACATGCAGCCTGACTGGCTGCCATGTACTTTGCCTCAGCTGAATTGAGTGCCACAGATCTCTGCTTCCTGCTGTACCAAGAAAATGTTGTCAATCCTATGCTGAAGATCCCTCCTGATGTGCTCTTTCTGTCTGATGGACTGCCTGCCCAATCTGCATCGGTGAAGCCTTCAAGCTTCACTCTCTTTGTTCGTTTGTACCATAATCCATACTTTGTAGTTCCCTTGAGATATCTCAAGACATGCTTCCCTTCCTTCCAAAAGAGCTTGTTCGGCTTAACCATAGCTTGAATCAGCTGGTTAACTACATAGAAAATGTCTGGTCTGGTGTTCACCAAGTACATGAGTGAACCCACAAGCTGCCTGTAAAAAATAGCGTCCACTACCTCACCTGAAGTAGCATCCTCCTTCCTCCAATTTCCTGCAAGAGGAGTCTCCATGGGTTTACAACTCTCCATGTGAAACTTACTCAGAATCTCTTTGGAATACTTGCCTTGAGAAACAAATAGCTCGCCATCCCGCCACCATATCTCCAAACCAAGGAAATATTGAAGGAGTCCCATTTCCTTCATCTCAAACTCTCTTGCAAGATCCTCTTTGCAAGAAGTGATGAGCTTCTCATCACCTGTCAAAATTAGATCATCAACATAAAGTACAATAATCAAGATCTTACTATCAACCACAATCTAGTACAGGTTCGCATCCACTTCACTCTTCGTGAAGCCCAACCCTGTGAAATAGTTGTCAATCCTGGTGTACCAAGCACGAGGTGCTTGCTTCAGCCCATACAATGCTCTCTTGAGTCTGCACACATGAGACTCACTGTCAAAGTTCTAAAAACCTTCTAGATACTCTACGTACACTTCTTCCTCAATAAATCCATTGAGAAACACAGTCTTCACATCCATATGATGTATCTGCCACCCCATCTGCGCTGAGAGCGCAAGGATAGATCTAATCGATGAGCATCTTGCAACCAGTGTGAAATTCTCCTCATAGTCAATCCCCTCAACTTGTGAGAATCCTCCAGCTACAAATCTAGCCTTGTACTTCTCCACATTCCCATCCGCTCCGTGCTTCACCTTATAGATCCATCTAGACCCAACCACTGATTTCCCGACTGGTCTTGGGACAATTTCCCATGCATTGTTCTTGATGATGGAATCATAATCCTCAACCATGGCGTCAACCCAAATTGATTGTTGCACTTCTTCCTCAAAAGAGGATGGTTCTGTCAAAATACACTTGCTCATAAGAGAAATGTATCCATTAAACCTTTCTGGACACTGTCTCTGTCTACGTAGTGAAGTAGGTGCTCCTACATGTTCTGCCGCATCAAGTCTCAATCTATCAGCTTCCGTGGTGCGCCTTCTACCATGTCTGGTGGATGGCTCTACATGAGTGTTTTCTACCACTCCATGATCCTCCGCATGTGGTTGATCCACATCTCGAGGTTCATCCTTTGGAACCAAGAGTTCCTCATTTGCATGCAGATCAAGCTCCCTCTCAAGGGACAATCGCATGGCTTTCTCCTCATCAAATTTTATATCTCATCTCACAATAGTCATCCCATTGTTTGGAAAATACACCCGCTAGTTGTGTGGAGTATCAGTGTACCTCACAAATATCCCAATCTCAGTTGTTGGTTCTAGCTTGCTCCTGGAATCTTTGGTCACATGGCAATAGAAAAATGAGCCAAAAATTTTAAAATATGAAACATCAGGTTTCTTACCAGAAAAATCCTCCTCTGGTGTACTCATGCCAAGTATCTGATGAGGACTACAATTTTGCTTAAATACCATTGTGTTGCATGCCTCTGCCCATAGATGCAATGGTTGACCCTGGTCATGCAACATCGCTCGTGTCACACCCACAACTGTTCTGTTATTTATTTTTGCAACCCCATTTTGTTGTGGGTTATGAGGCACAATCAACTCTCTCCAAATTCCTTCTTTGCTACAAAATTTCTTGAATTAATTGGAGATGTACTCACCACCATTGTCACTCCTCAGAGCCTTCACATGCTTCCCCATATCTTTCTGCACCAGTGCTTTGAACTCACAAAATTTTGAGAATGTTTGATGTTTCTTCTGCATGAAGTAAATCCAACACTTTCTAGAAAATTCATCAGCAAATATCGCATAATACTTGTGCTTTGTTGTCGAATCTGTAGAGAATGGTCCACACACATCTGAGTGAACTTTATCAAGGATTTCCGCTGCTCGGTTCTCCTTCTCGTGAAAAGTGGCCTGTGCATACTTCCCCATGTTACATCCCTTACATGTGTCTATCTACGCAAGAGTACCCTTTGGAAGCCCCATAGAAATTTGCTACATGACCTTCAAAGCTCCGTGGTGTAGATGGCCCATGTAATATTCCAAAATGGGAATGCAACAATACAAGATAGATATGTAGGAAAATAATGCAGTTCATCTAAGATACAACAGGAGGCCAATAAGGAGACCTTTCAAATGTATTTACAGTAGAAAAATAGATGTACAATGAGGCCCATAAGATGCATAACTTGAAATACAAGTTACCAATAGAAGAAAATCCTCAAAAAGAGGTGCTGCAACCATGTATATAGACTGGAAATGCCTTTACAACGTTATTTTATTGGGTTGCAAAAGTTGAAGATTACACTTTAGATCTAGAGCATATAAGTGCATGAAAATTCAAATATATAACAGATCCATACACTATATTGGCTCTTCTTCATAATCCCCTTGGGGTTTTCAACATTACACCATGTACAACTTGTAGATCTAAGATTTTAGACTATAAATATGCAGAAATATTTAGATCTAGAACTGGATTTGATCTGATATGAAACAAGAGAATGATCCCTCCAATGGATCTCCAAAGTTAAGGGCAGATCCCCAACACTTGAAAACCAACTCTCTAGATGGTATGCCAAAAGACCCTGCAACAACACCTACAAGAATAATGCAGATCTGGAAGTAAAACTGCGCTGTAGGGTTTAGAACATGGTTGGCCACATACCAAGATCAAAAAATGTAGCTCAATTCATCCAATACTCTCCTCCCAATGGTTTAGAAACCTTCCCCACTGAAAAGGAGCACTGAAATGGTCTAGATCTGAGTAGATCTAGCCTCCACTTGCTGCAGCTTTCAAAGAAAACCAAACCCCCAACAGGATTTGCGTTGTAGTTGGAAGAAGAAGCTTGGCCTTCAGCCAGATAGTGGACTATGAAATACAAGACTCTCCCAAGAGCTACTCAATGGGAAGAGGTGGGATTCCCGATCAAGAACACCCAATGCTAAAAAACATTTGCAATCTAGGCTAAACAGCCAAAGAAAGCTATATGTCTAAACAGAAAATATATCAAAATCCAATTTCATTCAACAACCTTCTAATGCTTCCATCCTCTTCCCTTTATAAGTTAAGAGCTTTCAAACCCTAAACCACTTCCAATGAGATCACTTCTTTCACACCAAGCATCTCCATCTAAAACTGCGTTGTGCCTCATTGATGGCCACTCCTCCATGACAACGCTGTAGATTTGGTCAAGGTTGACCCAGTCAAAATATCCAGCCCCTTTCACACCTAAGGGTGCTTGTTTTAACAGCCAAGATTTAGCCTTTTTACATTTGGCATTGATTTATTCATTATCAAGGAGTATTATGGACCTCCTTTGCTCTTTTATTCTTCAAATAAAGAAATAAAACAAAATTGAATATTCCAATTAGCTTAGGAATAATTAGGAATATTACAGTCTTCCCCTCCGAAATTTTGCTTCCTCAAGCAACTAATAAGGTGAGTGCTACAACTCTTCTCCTCCTCCATTGGTGACACCAACATGTGTTGAGCTTCCTCCATAAGCTAAGTGTTCACCAATCCATACCTCCATGAATTGTTTCTCCAAAGTTCTCATGAGATGCAAATAGTCCATCCCATAAGGAGACAAAAGCTCAAATGAAACAAACATGGTTTGCCCAATGTTCTCCCTGAAACATGTAGCATAAGGTACATGGAGAGTTTCCATCCCATAGGGCACACACATACCTCCCATTCTCCCTCCATACATTCCCATAAAAAGTACAAATATATCATCAATGTATGGGATCAAAACAACATAAATACAAACAAAAATTTGTGCATATGGAGGTGGGTCATAGTCCCACATGTGGAACCAACGCAGTGCATCTCCTGACTGCATTAGATCAAGACGTGGTAAGTGGTTTCCCCACCACTTCCTTGCTGACCAAGTTATCTCACCATGGATGAAGGTGTGAGATATATTTGGTACCTTAGGAATGCACCCATCATGATATAAAATCTCCCTTTGTCCACCAAGGGAGTGGCAATATTCAGAAATGGTTTTGGCCCAAAGTTGGCCATGAAGTTTATAAGGTACAACACTCTTTCTTGGAGTCATGGCCTGCATATAGAAAGTGGAAGAATGCAAACAATAATCAAATGAAACATTATTTACATGAGCATATTTTCCACTAGAATTCCTCCTTAAACAAATGTAGTGGTGCATAGATCTATTCCCTTCCTCAAAAAGAGAAAGAGATGGCTGAATTAACTTTTTCATAGAGTTATGTTGCTGCCCCATCTCCACATGGTACATGCATCTTTGAAAATGCTGATATAGTTCTCCTTTGTAGCCTTCCCAATCAAAGCTCCTCATGATGATGTTGTAGATCTTCATGGAATATGTGTGGCTGAAACATAACTCTTCATAGGCCCTTTGTAGCAACTTCTCCTTGAGCTTGGACGCTCTAGACAAGAAGATCCTACCATGATCATAGATGACTCCTTCTTGGACTAAATAGCCCTCTTAATGTAGCTGGTCATAAAGTATCATGCATGTGTGAAGATCCTTGGAATAATCCACCAACAGTTGGGATTTCCAATATGGATTTAGACTCCCCAACAATGACAACACTGATGATTTATCAACTAAAGTGTCTGTCATCTGGCTGCTCTCCTCTTTGACATCTCCCATGCCAACGGTACATGTTGAAAGGTCATTCCTTCCCTTCTTCTCCTCCTTGACATACCTTGTGCCAAAAGTATATGATGGAAGGTTGTTATTCCCTCCATGCTGCCCTTCTTGCACATGCACATGCTCAAATGAGGATGGAAGTTCTTGGAAGTTAGTCTCCCATGGAAGACTATCACCTATCCAAAACCTCCATGGCCTTGCCAAAGTATGCATGTGTGACCACCATCTTCTGTCATGTATGGAAGATTTCTCTCCAAGTGAGATCATATTTTGAGTCTTTATAGCCAAGGACTGCTCTCCTTGCCCCATGATGGTGTCATCCTCCAATCTTGTAGCATTTCCTCTCAGCGCAGTATGAGATGAGAGAGTGGAAAATGGTGTTATTGGAAGATTACCTCCCTCCTCCTTGAGCTCACCCAACACTCTCAATGTTGTGTTGTGGTCTTCTAATGCTCTGTTCCTTCCTCGATCTATGAATGGAGCATCAAGATGTGAGACATTCTTCATCAAATCTAAATCAGGTGGCCTCGCAGGTGGTTTACCACAAGATAATGATGCCTCATAGGTCATCCTCATGTGCATAATATATGGGATCATCATATCCTTGCTTCCACTGCGCAAATTCATCTATGTTTCTTGTGTGGAAGTTGCATGATAATTGGGTATCACTCTTAAGGATGAAAGAGTGCTTCTGATTGGGGCAATTTCTCCATCCTCACCTCCGTGTGGTGGTGGATCATCTCCTGCTATGCCAGCGCTGTGATCCCTCCTTTGTTCTCCTCCTACCTTCTGCAAGATCTCACAGTCTAAGGTGCTTTCTTCAGATGTAGTCTACCCATGTACACCCAACATCTCCTTGGTGTCAAGAGTCTTGATCACAAAGGAATGATCTATCATAGTGTTTTGTCTCATTTCCTATCAACATAGACACATGCTACTCATGATCCTCATGTGTAATATCCCTTGGATTTCCTTGCAAAGATACAAGAGCCCTTCTAGTGGAAGCAATTTCTTCATCTCCATCTCCAAATAGAAGTAGATCTCCTCCTGCTGTCACAGTGCTGGAGGATATTTTCAGCTCCTCCTCTTCCTTCTCCTCATCAATGGAGAATATCTCATCATTAAGAGACCCTTTTTCTTGATCTCCCTTTGAAAAAGGAATCCTCATGTCTTCTTCTTGAGAAGAAATTCCTTGTTGAAGTGGGGCCTTTTCCCTTGGCAAAGCATGTAGCAGATCGTTAACGCCCTCAACAATGTTCTGAAATGGAGTTGGCTTCATGGATCCTTCCAACTCATGCAAAGGTTTTGATTTCTTGGGCTTGGTTTTCTCTCCCAAGGAAGTTTTAGATTTTTTAAAATCAAATCCTTTCACTAACCTCCTAGTGAACTTTGCATAAGTAGATATATTTGCATTTTTCAATGAAGAAGATTCAAATAACCACTAGGCATAAGCCTTACCTTGAAGATGCAAAGATGCTACTCTAATGGCTTCTTCTTCTGAAACTTGATGTAGCTAGAAATATGTGTCTAGCTTCCTTACCCAAGACTTGGCTGTGCTCTTAGGTGACCCATCAAAAGTGGGTAGAAAGAATCTACCCAAAGTGTGCTGCATGCACCCTCTTCTTCTATTGTAGTTGCTGGGTCTTCTCTCTTCTTTAAGTTGGCAAAAACCTTGGAAGCTTAGGTGCTCCTTGAACCTTCTAGACTGAGATTCATATTCTTGGAAATAGTCACCAAGAGTCTCCTCCTTTGGTGTTTCTCCTTCTGCTTCTTCTCTTGCAAAGAATGTAGGCATGCTACAACATTGTAGATCTGATTGTGTGGATGAATGCTCACACACATAATATGAAGAATTGGGGCTTTATTCATGTGAAAATATTCTTGAAGGATCTTCATGTCTTTCCCTCCTCACTCCCTTGATTTCTCTTTTAAGCTCATGCATAGTTTGGAAAAGAGTTTTTGAGAACTCCTCCCCTTTCATTCCTCTAGATAAAGGGGTTTTATCCTTGTTTTCTTTTTCATCTGTGTAATCAAACTTCTTATGTCCTTTCTTTGGATACATCTTCTCTCTGTCAGTAAGAGGCTCTTCTTCTTCAGAAGACATATTGGCTTCTTAGAAAGCACAGGTTGTGCCAAGATGATGCTATGATACCACTGTAATATTCCCAAATGGGGAATGCAACAATACAAGATAGATATGCAGGAAAATAACGCAGTTCATCTAAGAAACAACAGGAAGGCCAATAAGGATACCTTTAAAATGTATTTACAGTAGAAAAATAGATGTACAATGAGGCCCATAAGATGCATAACTGGAAATACAAGTTACCAATAGAAGAAAATCCTCAAAAAGAGGTGCTGCAACAATGTATATAGACTGTAAATGTATTTACAACGTTATTTTATTGGGCTGCAATAGCCGAAGATTACACTTTAGATCTAGAGCATATAAGTGCATGAAAAGTCAGATCTATAACATATCCATACACTATATTGGCTCTTCTTCAGAATCCCCTTGGGGTTTTCAACATTACACCATGTACAACTTGTAGATTTGAGTTTTTAGACTGCAGATCTGCAGAAATATTTAGATCTGGAACTGGATCTGATCTGATATGAAACAAGAGAATGATCCCTCCAATGGATCTCCAAAGTGAATGGAAAATCCCCAACACTTGAAAACCAACTCTCCAGATGGTATGCCAAAAGACCCTACAACAGCACCTACAGGAATAACGCAGATCTGGAAGTAAAATTGCGCTGTAGGGTTTAGAACATAGTTGGCCACATGCAAAGATCAGAAAATGTAGCTCAAGTCATCCAATACTCCCCTCCCAATGGTTTAGAAGCCTTCCCCACTGAAAAGGAGCACTGAAATGGTCTAGATCTATGTAGATCTAGCCTCCACTTGCTACAGCTTTCAAAGACAACCAAACCCCCAATAGGATCTGCGTTGTAGTTGGAAGAAGAAGCTTGGCCTTCAGCCAGATAGTGGACTATGCAATACAAGACTCTCCCAAGAGCTACTCAATGGGAAGAGGCGGGATTCCCGATCAGGAACACCCAATGCTAAATAGCATTTTCAATCTAGGCTAAACAGCCAAAGAAATCTATATGTCGAAATAGAAAATATATCAAAATCCAATATCATTCAATAACCTTCTAATGCTGCCATCCTCTTCCCTTTATAAGTTAAGAGCTTGCAAACCCTAAATCACTTCCAATGAGATCACTTCTTTCACACCAAGCATCTCCATATAAAATTGCGATGTGCCTCATTGATGGCCACTCCTCCATGACAATGCTGTAGATTTGGTCAAGGTTGACCCAGTCAAAATATCCAACCCCTTTCAAACCTAAAGGTGCTTGTTTTAACAGCCAAGATTTAGCCTTTTTACATTTGGCATTGATTTATTCATTATCAAGGAGTATTATGGACCTCCTTTACTCTTTTATTCTTCAAACAAAGAAATAAAACAAAATTGAATATTCCAATTAGCTTAGGACTAATTAGGAATATTACAGCCCAATCTCCTGTGCCATAACTCACCCTCATCTCGACTCACCACTTTGTCTGCTTTACCCATCAATGCTGCATAGCCATCTACATTGAGTTTGTAGAGATTCTTCACACGAATCCCAATCTTCTTGGCTTGTCCTATGGCTTTGTGATGAAGGAATTCTTTCCCTTCACTAAAAGCCACATCATAACCTCTATCCTCCAACATTGCAACTGAAACTATTTTTTTTTCAAGCTTGGTACATGCATGACATCTTTTAATAAGAAGGGTTTACCTGAATGTCTCTGGAAGGTAATTGTACCAATCCCGGTAGCGCTATACCTCCCGTCATCACCCATTTCGATATGCATCTGGAGATCCTTTTCCTCCAAGCTACTGAAAATTTCTTTGTCTCCTGTCATGTGGAAATATGCACCACTATCTAAGTACCACACTGATCCCATCGCACTAGACACCATGCATGTGATGAGCGAGAAGTCCAACTCAAATTGCGAGGCCAAAGCCGCAATAGCTGCAGATCCTGAAGCCTTCTTGTTCTTCTTCTTCTGTGGACAATTAGTGGCATAATTTCCCTGCTCGTGACAGTGAAAACATTTCACTCTAGACATGCCATGCTTCTTGCCTTCTTTTCTGGTCTCAGATTTGGAATAGGATTTATTTCCCTTCCCCTTCTTTTCCTTACCATCCAAGGCACAATTTTCATCATCATATGCCTTATATGAGGATCCATCCCTGGTATTCCACCTGAATTATCCTTGCACCAAATCTGACCAAAGTCGCTCCCAATCTGGTAGCTTCTCCCTCCCATTAAAAGAGTCCTCATAACTATACCAACTCTTAGGAAGGCCTAGAAGAGCTAGGCTCACCAAGTCATCATCTACTACAGTAATTTTGATGCTCCCAAGCTCATCTCGACATTGGACGAACTCTGGTTAAATATTTCAGAATAGTGTTGCCTTTCTCCATTTTGATTTTCCCGAGCTTGTCCTTCAACGCCAATTTTCTGTGGTCATTGCTACTCTGAAACACATCTGTCAAATCCTTCCACATTGCATATGGATTTTATTTTCCATGGAGACTTGAGACAATGTGGTCTCGTACTCCCTCCAATAAGATCCTCCTTTCCTTTGCAACCTTCTTTTGCCAAGCATCAAGAAGAGTGACATCTATTGCTGCGGGTTTGGGAATGTCATTATCAATGAATTCTTTCAACCCGTTGTCATCCAAAACCTCCATCCTGTCTTTCCACGCAATATAGTTAGAATTTCCCTTGAGTGCATAATCCAATCTCAAGCCATTGAAAGCCATCTTGATCTTGATCCGCCCGTCGCACCAAAGAATATTTTTGCAAATTCAAATGCTATTCAACACAAACTCAATTTCTTCTCCACTATAGTGATTTCATGTGCTTTGATACTATATACAAATTATATAAACAATGTGTATACCAATGGATTCAATTCGATCATGCGATATGCTAAATAAAGATACATAATCCTTCTACAATTAATTTGCAGAAAATAAACATGATCGCCAATCACAACAAGTAAAGAAAGAAGTAAATAAAACCACAACACAGATATTTTCACGGGGAAAATTTACTACTCAAAACCCCTCCATATTCTATTGTATATTCACCAAGGTGTTAGACTCCTGTAATTCACAGTATCACAAGGTGACATATTATTTCTTTTCAAATCTCTCATATTGTCAATAATGTTCCATGGCAGCCATTGATTGTAGAGTAGGAATTGCTGGTTAAAAAGGGTAAAGAACGACTTCTCCTTGGTTTTGGAAATCCCAGTACAAGTTAAAGGTGCATAAAGAATTGTTTTGGAAAAAGCCTTTAGAGCTTGTCCTAAGTTCTAAAACATCACCAAAAAAAATATTTTAGAGTTTATAATATAAAGCTCTGCCCACCCTCCGAAACATCCATATGATATATATATGATCATATATTATATATATGATATTACCGTGCCCTTTAAACCTTTTCATAAAACCCAAAACCTTACCGCAACAAACACTCACATTCCCTTTATATCCTAAGTCCTACACCACCCTTACATTCATTTATCCCCGACCCCACCATTACATCCCACGTCACATCCACCATTAAACTCCCCGCACTTTCTGCCATCTCCGATCCCCATCTCTACAGCCGACAGTCTTCAACACTTTTCAGCCCCCCCTCAGCCCCCGAACTTTAACCACGAGGTGGGGGGGGGGGTCCGAAATGGGTGGTATCCATTACCACTGATCCCGCTACGTGGAACATCCGTGTTACTTCGCACCCCCCCGCTTTGAAACCACCTATCATTTCACCCCCTGCCCCCCTGAAAACTGTTTTCTCTGCACATGAAACCACTTACCATATCCATTGTCCCCGCCATTCTTTTTTGTGACAGCTTGCAAATGCCCGTTTCTCCATGTCCACCTACCAAATCCCTCCACCGCTGCTCCACGTCCACCTACCACTCCCACCACCACTGCGTCACGTTGACTCCCATTACCGCTGCTCCACGTCCACCTACCAAATCTTACCATCACTGCGTCACGTTGACTCCCGCCACCACTGCTCCATCGACTCCTGCCATCGCTGCGTCACGTTGACTCCCGCCATCACTGCTCCACCGACTCCTGCCATTGCAATTTCTCTTCGTGGCCATTCAGTACCATTCCTGTCCAGGGTTTATTGAATTCATTGTTGTATGTTTTAAAAGGAAGTAGTGGTTTTTTTCGTTTCAAACTCCATTGCAATAGTAACTGACGCTTTAAAGACAGAGGTAGTTTAAGAGAAAGTGGCTAGTACTACAGCCAACGCAGTTCACCAGCACATTATTCTCAGTAACCATTTTCCACCAAAGCAGAGCCAAATGTCAGTGTTGTTTTATCGCTGCCTCTTCGGCATCACACTAGCTAGATTCTGATCACTCTGCAATCAATAACGAATTGCTAAAGTAACCATTTTGGCCAGATTTATCTTATCACTTCCCTTGCATGGTTCCACTTGTCCAATTTTGGCTGGAATGTAATTAATGACAATAATTGAAGTAGATAGGGAAAGAAACTTAAGTTTTAGTTAAATACTGCATGCATTTGCAGTATTAGGAGCGACCTGAGGTGGAATGGAAGGGAAAAACCATTGTAAAAGGCTCATCTAGTTGTAAACACTTTTTTGGATGAATGAAAGGATATTGATGTTTCCAGATTCTTGTGTTATGTTTTAATGGTGATGTACTTCTTCATGCTATCTTCTTTCCTTTATTCCACTATTGCTTTATTTCTTTACTGTGGATAAGAAATTTTTGTTCAGGATTTGTCACCGGGCACCCTGCACAGTCTTGAAACAGTATCTATGTTTTCCTCTGAAATTTGAATGTAGAATTCGGATAAAGTCTGCTCTGCATTCACATTGAACCTTAATCTCTCCTCCTTTTCCATTTCACAAACTGTAGAGATCCATTGACATGGCTATCTTTCCTGGTTACACATTATCTCAGTTCTTCTGTTGTGTAACCAGCTCCAAAAAGAGAAGAAAAGAGATATCAACGCCTTAGAAATGAGCCACTTCGAGGGGGCAACCTCCAATACATTACATAAATGAACAATTCTTGGATGATACAATTTACAAAACCTCCTTTCTATATATAGGAGTCCATGGGGCCATAATGTAATCCTAGTAGGCCACAATGTAATCCTAGCCGACCTAACAATAATAATTTAAGGGCACAATAATAACAAAATGGGGGTTACAAGGGTACAATAATAACAATAAGGGGGTTACACTAACAATAATAAGGGACTATACTAATGATATAGGGACCTAACATGCCCCTCTCCTTCAAAAAAGTGTTGTCCTCAATGCTTGAGTAGCTCCGGGTGCTTCTGTATAAAATTCTCATCCTCCCATGTAGAATCTTCGGTGGGTAAGTTCTTCCACTTGATGAGATACTCTGAAATTGATCGATTTCGTAGTTGTCGAGTTCTTGTTTCCATGACTGCTTCAGGTTCCAATATGATTTTTCCTTCCTCATCAAGTTCTGGAAATATTGTTTGAACCGGAAGATTTTCACCTATAACCTTCTTTAAGCATGAAACATGGAAAACTGGATGTACTCGCGAAGAAGCAGGAAGCTCCAATTTGTATGCCATAGTACCAATCTTTTGCAACACCTTGTAAGGACCATAGTACTTTGGCGATAATTTATTATCCTTCTTAGCTTGCTTCAAGGACATTTGTTTGTATGGTTGTAGCCGTAAAAATACCCAATCTCCTACATCAAAACTTCTCTCGCTGCGATGTTGATCTGCCTGTTGTTTCATTCGATTTTGTGCCAAATTCGGGTTATCCTTTAAGAGTTGGAGAACTTCTTGCTGATGCTCGATGTGATCTTCCACTGCTTGAACCTTCGAATTTTCTCTTAAATATGATGTGATGGATGGTGGAAGATATCCATAAAGTGCCATAAATGGGGTCATTTTTGCTGCAGTATGGAAGGAAGTGTTATACCACCATTCAGCAAGAGGTAACCACTTGACCCATTGTGTTTGTTTATCAGATACAAAACAACGAAGATATCCTTCCAAACATTTATTTACGATCTCGGTTTGACCATCAGATTGAGGATGATAAGATGAGCTATGAGCTAATTGAGTACCCAAACAAGAAAATAACTCCGTCCAAAAATTTCCAGTAAAAATGGGATCTCTGTCGCTCACGATAACCCTTGGGCTTCCATGTAGCTTTTGAATTCTATCCAAAAATGTAGTAGCAACTGTACTTGCTTTAAATGGATGAGATAATGCACAAAAGTGTGCATACTTGGTAAGTCTATCAACTACCACCATGATGACATTCTTGCCTTCGGACTTCGGTAAACCTGTGATAAAATCCATTGAAATCTCCTCCCAGCGTTGACTTGGAATGGATAAAGGTTGTAGAAGTCCCGGGGTCTTAATTGTCTCCACTTTATTCTGCTGGCAAACCAAACATTCCGCCACAAAATTTTGAATATCAGATTTAAGGCCATCCCAAAAAAAATTCTTTCTTCACCCTGTGGTAAGTTTTTAAAAATCCTGAGTGTCCTCCTAAAGGAGAAGTGTGCAATTCCAGAAGAATCTTTTGTTTTAGTTGGGAAATCTTACAAAGATATAAGCGATCTTTGTACCATAAGGAATCATTTTTCCAACTAAATGTATCAGATGTACTAGGATCTTGCTGCAACTTTTGAATGAGTGTCCATACATCTTTGTCTTTCTTCCATTCATCTCTTGCTTCGGTTATCCAATCTGGTTGGATAATAGAAATGGCACAAAGCAATGCTTCCACCTCTTCATTCTTTCTTGAGAGTGCATCTGCAACAACATTAAGCTTTCCTTTTTCGTAGATTATTTCAAAGTCATAACCCAACATCTTTGTGACCCATTTTTGCTGCTCTTCTGAATATAGTCTTTGTTCCAAAAAGTGTTTAATACTATCATGATCAGGTTTTACCTTGAAGTGTCTTCCCATTAGGTAAGTTCGCCATTTCTTTAGTGCATGCACTATTGCTAACATTTCCTTCTCATAAATAGGTTTTTGTAAATACTTTCCTTTGATTGGACGACTTTCAAAAGCAATGGGTCTTCCTTCCTGCATTAAAACTGCACCAATTCCATTTCCTGAGGCATCACATTCCACAATAAAGGTTTTTGTGAAGTCTGGCGTAGCTAAGGCCGGTGCTAGGCACATTGCCTCTTTAAGATGTTCAAAGGCCTTAGTTGCTTCAGGAGTCCATGAAAATGCATCTTTCTTCAATAATGTTGTTAGAGGTGCTGCTATTCTCCCATAATTCTTAACAAACTTGCGATAATACCCAGTTAACCCGAGAAATCCTCGCAACTGCTTTATGGTTGTGGGGACTTTCCATTCCTTAATGGCTTTAATTTTGTTAGGGTCTACTTTAACACCCTCGTGAGATACAATATGACCGAGATATTCCACCTCTTGTACTCCAAAGAAACATTTGGATTTTTTTGCATATAATTGTTTCTCCTACAATATTTTGAGCACCCTGTCAACATGTTCAACATGATCCTTCCAAGACCTGCTGTAGATTAGTATATCATCAAAAAATACTAGCACAAATTTTCTAAGGAAGGGTTTGAAAATGGAATTCATCAACCCTTGAAATGTAGAAGGTGCATTGGTAAGGCCCAAAGGCATGACCAAAAATTCATAATGACCCTCATGAGTTCGAAATGCTTTTTTTGGAATATCTTCAGTCTTCATTCTAATTTGATGATATCCTGAACGAAGATCCAACTTGGTAAATAAATTGCTCCATGTAATTCATCCAATAATTCATCAATCACAGGAATGGGAAATTTGTCTTTAATGGTGAGCTTATTGAGCTCCCTATAATCAGGACACATTCGCCATGATCCATCCTTCTTGTGTACCAATACTACAGGAGCAGAGAAAGAACTTTGACTAGGTTGAATTATACCCGCCTCTAACATTTCTGCAATCATACGTTCAATTTAGCTCTTTTGGAAGTAAGGATATCTATAAGGCCTGATGTTTGGAGGAACACTTCCTGGAATCAAATGAATAGCATGATCATGATCCCGAATAGGTGGGAGTCCTTTGGGAGTTTCAAACACCTTGGAATGATTGTCCAAGACTTGTTGGAGATCTGCAGAAATAGATGATTTTGATGTTGGAACTTCTAGTGAGCATAATTGTGCAATTACGCCTCACTGTTCTTTCTTTAGAAGCTTTGTCATGACATTAGAGCTTATTATCCTTCTTGGCTTCCCCGCAATACCCCGTAATTCGACTTCCTTTCCTTCTGAAAAAAATTTCAAGAAAAGTTCTTGAAAATTAAAAGCTACCATCCCCAAAGATTGTAACCATTGTACTCTAGTACAACATCAGCACCTCCCATAGGAATGGAAAGCATTGGACTAGTCAATACATATTCCCCCATGGTTAGCTTAATATTATGGCATTTTCCAGAGCAATTTATAGTTCCTCCATTTGCAACCCATCACTTGACATTAAGTGTACAGTATAGGAAACAATTTAATTCCTTGGCTACCTTACAATGAATAAAATTATGGACACTACACCGAATCAATCAACACTATTACCTTTTTCTTCTTGATTTGTCCTTGTATCTTGAGAGTTTGAGGAGTGGTAATTCACACTTAGGTGCATTACGATGTGGTCAGGTTCATTCTTCCTCTTCTAGGGTTGGTTCTTGGTGTATATCCTCTTCTTGTTCATTTTCTTCTTCCTCTTCACAATCTATGTAAAATAATTTCTTCTCAGCACACTTATGACCTTTAGTGTATTTGCTATCACAACTGTAGCAAAGCCCATTTTCTCTTTTTTCTTCCAATTGTTGTGGTGTCAACCTTGTAGGTTGTGGAAATCTAGGTGTAGCAACACTTCCTTCTTTATAGAATTGAGTGGTAGGCTTCCTTGTCGCCATTATTTTACATTCAACTTTTCTTGCCAACTTGAATGCCTTCTCCAATGAATCCGGTTCCAAAACACGAACTTCATGTTGGATGTTATCCTTTAAAGTGCCTATGAAGAGATCGATCCTGTGTTCCTCTGGAATATCAGTTACCCTTATATTCAATTTTTGGAAGTCATCAATGTGCTTCCCCACTAAACCCTTTTGTTTGAGATTTATCAATTGGCTAAAGAAGGTGTTGCTCTTTGTATCCTCATAATGTGCTATCATTTCCTCCGTAAAAATTGACCAAGTGACAATTTTTTTACGGGAGCAAAGCCACCGATACCATACAAATGTATTTTGTTCTAAATGTAAAGTTGCAATGTGTACCTTTTGTGTGTTTTGCACATTATGGAGATCAAAATATTGCTCCATCTGTAGTATCCATGTTACAGGATCCTTTCCATCAAACTTCCTCATATCCATTTTTTGGAATATGGTGGTTCTTCCCTCCAACAGTAGAGTTTATGAAATCACGATTAACATTTATTTTGTTCTCATCATGAGTTTCCTCTACTATCTTTTCACCATTAGGAAACATTTCTTGTATCAACTTTCCCAAACCTTTGATGTCTACTTTTAGATATTTCTTCATGTTTTCCATGTTGTCTTTCATTTTTTCATCGATCTTAGCTTCCATGTCATCCATCTTAGCTTCCATGCCCACTTCCATGCCATCCATCTTAGCTTCCAAACCATTCATCTTAGCTTCCATGCCTTTCTTCAAACCATCCATCTTAGTTTCCACGCCCTTATTCAAAACTTCCATTTCATTTTTTGTTGTTCTTTGTGAGATCGCAATTTGTTGCACTTGCTCTTGTAATTTTGATATGTCATGTTTCCATTCTTCGTCTTCATGAGTCATAGTAGAGCCTTCTAAAGGCTTAATGGGTGTTGAATTCTTTTTAGGGGCGATTTTAGACTCCAATATTGATATATATTCTACAATAGGCCCTTGCAATCAATTCAACTTGATTCTTCAAACAAGACTTATACAATTCGGAAAAAAAATACACACCTTTTACTTGCTTTGAGGAGCTCGATATTGAAATTGTATTATCTCTGTGATTGCGGATCTTCAATATCTGAAATTCAGCACTGAAGTAGCCCTCTGAATTCTCTTTTGAATGCCACAGGTCTGACCTGATTTGGATTCTCCAAGACAAAGTTGTGTCCAATCTCCCACAATGACCTAATTATGGACTGGTTCAGTAAAGCGAACTTGTACGACTTTCCACGTGTCACTGTTTCATCCTTTGTCTCTGAAATTGATAGCCAAGAAACTACAGTATGTGTAATTGCGAACAATTTTTACGACACTCCAATCTGATGCCCAGAGAAAGAGTTATTGAACTTTTCCTACAATCACCTCTTTGATATGCAATTCAGGAGTCTGAAAAAGCACTACCTTCCACAGATCATATCTCCAAAAATATTGCGAACCAAGCTCTGAAATTTTTTGACAAATTTCCTCAGGATTTCAGCTTCGCACCATATGAATTTCAGACTCTGAAACTTCGTACAAAAAAATTTATAGCGCAATTGCCACGATGACCTGTTTATGAGCCTGAAAAAATACCTAACTTCCACAGATGATATCTCCTCAAATATTACGAACCAAGATCTGAAATTTTTAGAAAACCTTCCTCAAGATTTCAGCTTCGCACCCTAGAAATTTCAGCTTCTGAAGCTTCGTAGAAAAAAGTTATAGCGAAAATGCCACGATGACCTGTTTGGAGCAGCGAAACCCTAGAATCCCAAAGCTCTGATACCAAATGTTGTGTAACCAGCTCCAAAAATAGAAGAAAAGAGATATGAACGCCTTAGAAACAAGCCACTTCGAGGGGGCAACCTCCAATACATTACATAAATGAACAATTCTTGGATGATACAATTTACAAAACCTCCTTTCTATATATAGGAGTCCATGGGGCCATAATGTAATCCTAGTGGGCCACGATGTAATCCTAGCCGACCTAACAATAATAATTTAAGGGCACAATAATAACAAAATGGGGGTTACAAGGGTTCAATAATAACAATAAGGGGGTTACACTAACAATAATAAGGGACTATACTAATGATATAGGGACCTAACTACTCAAAAACGACGACAACTCAGCTCCATAAATCTCGAAAATTTCTTCCCCATCTGGCTCATGCCGCTTGAGATTCCCACTCTTTCCCATAGTTCCGCTAACGACACGTCCTAAGAATTTCCTGACTGAAATCTCCTCCCCGATTTCTATAAATTAACATTATGTGCACCGTCTCAATATAAGTTTCCATTACCTAAAATTAACTTTGGAATAAAACATCGCCCTTTCGTACCATCTAACCATTCACCATTCATTTTATACAACTACTTTTCACGAGCCTTTAGTATCCATATTAACCAAAGTTTAATGTTTAATTGATTAAACATCACTTTATTGACCCCTTAACTTTAATAATAATGTTTTTTCAAGCTTCCAAAACTAAAATTTTGCATTAACACTTCAATCTCATCATTTTCTAACATTGTTGTAGGCGTTAGAAAACAATTTTCCAAAAAAATTTCTGAAGGAGGCTTGCAAAGTTTTCTAGAAATGAAAGTTGTAACATTACCAATTAAATGGATGTTTGACTAACGTGAAATGCAGGGTATGAACTTGAAATATATTATTTTGGATTTTGCAAAACTTTGATGAATATGCCTTTAGGTTTATAACTTTAACACATTAAATTTAAAATTGTGATATGAAAAAGTGATATGATTACATGGTACTCTCTATCTTGAGCTTCATGATAGGTGATATTCTCCATCTTAAATTTGACACACAAATCTTTACAGTTTTGCGCTGAAATCTATCAAATCAAGAAATCCTCAGATTGTAATTTTCATGGTTCAAGTTGTAATTTTAATATAGATTTAGACTACTCATGAACCTATGAAATCACAATTCTAAGGTGGAAATATTGTAAATTTGCAGTGCTAAATTTCAAACAATTGGATTAAAGCAAAAACATTCCTTCAAAAGAATTGTGAAATCCCTGCCAAAAAAGGGCCAAATCTTCAAAAAAAATTATGGGGAAAATTGGTAGTTTGAATCTACAATTTGGTGGTTATGTTCAATGTTGTTTGAGTTTTCTGAATAATCACATTCAATATATGTGGTTTACCTTTAAAACTCTTTAAATAATTAGTTGATAATTTCCATTAGTTCCAACTTGGGTGATTAATATTGTGTTTTGCTTATGCTTTTTACTTTAGATGAGTTGAGAAAATGTAAAATATATCTTGTCAAAGTTGATATTTCCAAAGGAAGAAAAGAAAAAATGAAAGGAAATCCATCGAATCATAGATGGTATACTTGTGATAATATTACATAAAACAATTAATAAAATGCAACAAGAAAAGGAAATACATCGAATCATAGATGGTATACTTGTGATAATATTACATAAAACCATTAATAAAATTATTCACTGTGCAGGGAATAAAAGAGATGCAGTATAGTTTTGTGATGTGGTATAGTTTTGTTTTTTGTTGGCTAATTTTGTTTAAAAATTAGTAAGAAATTTTCGAAATTGTAAATTTCAATATATGATATTAAAGTATTTTAGATATTTTTCATATTATTGAATTTATCAATATATTCAAAATCACATTTTGACAACTACAATTCATTGTTTTGCCAAAAATTATATCTCCAAAAACAACAAAGAAATATCATAATTAAACTACTCCAAAAAGATAAAGAAGACGTTGTTCAATAATATGGAGAGAGAAGGGGTTATGAATTTGCTCTTATTGGAATGCTTTGTATTGGAATGGTGGTTTGTTTATTAAATTTCCTCGTCGCTATGTAAAAAGTGTAAATTTAGTTGTGCAGGATTAAAAAAATTCTAAATTCTAAATTAGGAAGATGAATTCAACAACCTCAAAAACCCTAATAAATGTGGGCTACAGTGGTACCCAGTAGGAAAGGTAGTGAAAAAATAAATAGCCATTTCATTTGAGTGGCCCATATATATAAATTACTGGTTAAAAGTATCCATAAGAAATTTGATCAACAAAACAATATGTTCAACAAAAGGATCAAGACTAGTTCCATTCACAAAAGCATGGCCCTCAGTGCCTACCAGTGGGTTACTTGTTCAGACCAAATTGAAAATGGCCGATAAATTGATCGCATTATTTTTTAGTGAATCGATAATTAATGTACTCTGCTTGTGCAAAAAAGGTAACAAAAATATCAATAAATAATATGAGCAGTGACTAAAGCCTAGAGGTACATTTGTGGTAATGGAAAAATCCATTGGGGGGCATGGGGAATTCAAATTGGAGGAGGATTCTGAAGGAGGCTTGGATTTTTTTTTGGAAATGAAAGCTGTAACATTACCAATTAAATGGATGTTTGATTAACCTGAAATGTAGGGTATGACCAAACCCTTGTAGCTTTACAATCAATAACTCAAATACTTTAAGACCATGAACAAAATTTTTGATTCAACAAGTGAAATTGACCTTATACTTTTGATTTCTTGATACAGAGCATAGTCACAGAGTGTAAAAACAAAGCACGTTACACAAGCTCAAGGTGAATTATCCCTTCAATGGTAGTATTCCAAAAGGATTCTCGAAACTCTTGATATGAGAAATGCACCATTTTCATGAATTCTCTATTACATTTAGAAATACATAAATGAATGGTAACAAATGGCTTCAAATTAAGAAACTTCCTAAGAAAATCACATTAGTATCAAATTGTCAATAGATAAGGTGCTACCTAAATTAGAAATCTAAGAGTATTCTCAAAGCATGCAACTTCATTCCCCCAAGAAATGAATGTTTTCTTGAAGTGAAGAACTTCATCATGAATAACACATTGATGGTATCAAATTATGAAACTTCCTAAGCAAAACACATTAGTATCCAACTATCAATGGATCAGCTACTGCCCAAAATAGAAATCCAAGAATTTTCTCAATGCTTGCAGCTTCATTCCCCCAAGATATGAATATCTCCTAGAGTGAATTAAGCATATGCACATTTCAAAAGGTTCCCTTGGGTCTTTTCTCAATGGTGCAACTTTCATCTATATATGAAAGAAAATGGGTCCTAGGTTGGTACATCAAAACTCCCTCATAAGTGCACCTTCTCTCTCATAAGTGCCTCCTATAACCTGCACCTCCTTCTGTAACGTTTTTTCATTAAGACAATGCCACTAGTATGGTAAATATTTTATAAACGAAACTAAACAACCATTTAGTATGTTGTTATATGATGATGCTCTTATATTTCTAGCACCCAATTTGAATAGAGTTTTCTACCACATGAATGGTTGCCCATTTCCATAAACCAAGTGTCATGTTATGCTAATATCTACTATAGGGAAATTTTTCTGTGTGGAATTTGCCAAATGAGTCCTAGACATGAAAAATCCTACAGGAAAAATCTCCAAAATTAGTCAGTTGCTAGTTAATTCACCAAATAGTCCAAATTTGCACCCCTTTTCAGACCTCAAACTTGCATTTGATAGCATGAAACCAGTGATGAAAGATTGCAAGTATACAGGTGCATTGTAGATGAAATCAGTGACCATTAGATTTTACAAATTATGCCCACAGTGCAATTAAAATAATATCATTGCACACTTCTGCTATACTCAGCCTTTGTATTATGTGTCACTCAAAATAACAAGCTTATTACTAGCAAGTGTAGAGTTGATATCTTCCCAGAGTTTAAAACAATTTGACATTTGTGAAATTGGTTTTAGTGAAGTAGTATCGATTTAAACTTTCAAAGTCACAACAATGTGCAACATCTATAATTTTCCATGAGAAATAAACTTAGCCTTTAAAATTAATGCACATATCATCATAATTCATAATGAGGTTGATTGTATCCATAAAATATGATAAGAACAAAATATTACATTAATCATGATCACAAAATTAGAGTGAATTTGTAATTCTGTTTTGAAACACTTAAGGACACTTTGAATAGGCACATCAATGAGTTATTTGAAATGTGATTCCACTAGAATTCAGATCGTATTGTTATTCATATGGTTGTAGGCTGATTATTTTTTTGTGTCTAGAGATCCAATTTCATTGCGTGTTATAAGCTTTTAAATAACTTTGTTATGTTAATGCATTAATTCCTAATCTAAAGCGCTTGTGGAGTTTCCGTTTCAAGCGTATGAGTAGTGTGTAAAGTTATATTTGTTCACAATACTCAGAAATCTGTATAGGGTAGATAGTTGAGAACTTTTCCATCATTGAAGCACAATCTAGAGTTGTTTCAAGGTCCGTCATTCAAATATACATGAGATTTATTTCCGAATACATTCCCAAACAAATTAAGATATTAGAGTAGTTTCTATGTCCATTATGTATATTTCTCTTATTCCATACATTTTAGCAAATAGAGAAGAGTCATATCCTTTTTGTGTTATTTCTTTGCAAGTCGGAGTGCAATATTTTGAACATGATGTGAGGGAGTTGGGTTCATTGAATTTTTTACTTGTAAATGCTCATTGGGACAATAGGTTTCCTAATATGTTTCCACATTTTTTGCAGATTGTGAGAAAAATTGGAAAAGAAAGGGAAGACTATAATGAGCCTTGAGGTGTAAGATCCTAGAGAGAAAATCATATTGTTTTGTAAAGATTTAGTCTGTTCTGAATTATCTAAGGCCAGCATGAGTATTGATCGAATAGGGGCTTAACAGTACGTAGGGTCCTTGACTTCATTAAAGGAGAGAAAATGAATCTAGAGGCTCCATGTACCTTTTCCCGACAAAAAATCAAAAGTTCAAGCTTAACCAAAGATCTAAGCTTAAGGGCTAGTGCTGCCATGCGATGGGAACTATAAGAATTTTATAAAAGCCTTGTTTAGATGTTGGTATTAATAGTGCTTTATTAGTTGTCATATGTTTTGGCATCCTAATATTTTTTATGTAGTTATGCTTTCTCATATGGTCAAGAGGACAATAAAGAAAATGTACAACCAAACAATAGAAGTCATTTGTGAAAAAGAGGGGCTACTAGTGCCATTTTATTGTAGAGGTTATGGTTCAAAGCCCCGAGATAGAAATATTAACATACAACATGTATGATGATGAAGATGGGAAAGGATGGCCCTGTCATGGCAAACATGACATTTTAGGTGATGTTAGGTCTCTGCATAAGCCAAGGCAATTAAGGGACATGGTTTCTTATGTAGAAAGTTGTTTTTTTTTCTATAAGTGCCAATTGAATTAGTTTGTAAAATTCACATTAAAAAATATGTTGACATAGATGTCGTAGATCAGGATAGGGATTTTTTTATTATGTAGGAAAGATTTCATAAACATCTATAATCATCTTATGAAAGGAAATTACCAACTGCATAAAAAATATAAAATGAGTGTGAATATTTGGTATGGAAAACATTAAGATGATTTCTTCTTTTACCAAAAGCCCAATGGTGAAGATGTCCCTTTTATAGCTAGAATACAAATAAACTTGATGTTGGATTCTATGGTTGAGCTATCCCATAATAGCTTAATAGCCATGGTTTCAACGTTCAACACAAATATATATGGGGTTAGTATTTTTCCAATGATTAACTTGATAAAATAATTTTGATTGTAGTGATTCAATATGATTGATGGCGTAAAATTAACTTTATTTTTTTTAATACGACAGTATCAGTTGTACAGACTCATGGTGTTTGAAGAGCAACAAAGTAGGGTTCCATTCATATGGGTAGTGATGTCACGTAGTACATCACAATATATATCACTATGGTTGGAGCACCTCGTGAATATGTGTTATCAACTTCGTCTTGATTGGAAGGTGAATGCCTTTATGGTCGATGATGCATTGGTTGGAATTATTTCTTTGAGGTAAATTCAATTTTATTATTTGATATTTCAACTTGTATCCATTCTAAATATTTATCACTTAAAATGAATTAAATATGGAAGGAGAACCATCGGGCGCGAAGTAATATTATGTTTTTGGCACGTAAGGAGAGCATGGCTCAAAAATGTTAACCAGTTGGCTAGTAGTTGAGAAAACGCAAAAGATATGTTCAATGAACTAGGCCATATCATGAAAATTTGTTCAAATGAAGTGACTAATGAAATAAATGTATTTTCACCAAATTTGCAACCGAGGATATTTTTTTGGACTATTTCCACAAGAATTGGGTTGTTGGCGATAAGTTTAGTAAGTTCACATAATTATTCTTGTTTTTATGCTTTTTTTGTTTCATAAAGACAAGATATATTTACTAATTGAGTTTTTACATTTAGGGATGTGGGTAAAAGGCTGTCGAGATTTTCCTCATGCTAATTAGGATACAAATAATGTTGTGGAATCATACCACTGTTATCTCAATACTACCTTTCTATATGATTGAATAAATAAATGTTCTCGTAGGATGGATTCGATATTTTATGCTCTCCTAAAAAATGTTGAATCGTGTTACTGATTCAAGGAAATTTTTAAAAAAGAGGGGTATTTGAACAACCACAAGAAAGAGAAACAACTTGAATCGTCAATGGAAAAAGCTAGAAGAATTCCAGATAGTAATTACAACCCTCATGAAAGCATATCTCATGATTATTGGGTGAGGAGTCAAATTACACCTAATAAGCGATATATTATCAACTGGCAACACACAAATCTTTTCACTTGTGATTGCCCATGGTCTGTTTGTGGCAACATGTGCAAGCATGCCATAAAGGTAGTTTGGTTGTATTCCCTTTCAATGAATTTAGATGCTTTATTGGATCATGATACCACACTAAATACATTCAATCCCCCTCCTAAGATAGCTATAGAGGAGCCAAACCTCATTGCATTTGTCGACACAACTATCAAGGTTCATAACAATGTAGATCCAAATGTCGAAGAACTTTAGTTGGCTAGACAAGAGTTCTTTGGATACCTACACTGTTGAGGAATATCCCTCCTACTATTTTAAGCAAGACAATATAGTTTATTTCCTTGGTTAAAAAAATTATGGATGATGGCAATGATATTCATATTATTGACTATGAGTTCACCCTTGTGTTGGGTGCTTATGAGTCATCTTTAAAGAGAAAGAAGAGTTTCTTTAGCCCTAAATTGAAAAACAAAATAGGCAAACAAAGTATCAATTTGGAAATTGATTTGAATTTACCTGCATCTTAATATGAACCATTTCAGTTTCAACATCTCAACAAGCAAGGCCATCCTCATTTCAACAATGCATCCTTTATTGTCCCAAGTAATTTCCGTAAAGTGATGAGATCAACATGCTTAGATTAGTGTATATAGACATAACCATTTCTTAATGAAGTAGTGTGAAAATGTTTGCAGTGGTGCAACATCCCACTAGCGTGTTTGAAAATACAAGAGCTTCTCTTATGGATCATCCTCCATTGGAGCATGCTTCGTTGGTTGAAAATTGTCCAATTAGTGATTTGTTAGATTTGTTTCTATATATTTGCCCCTAATTTTCTCTTAAATGTGTGTAATGGATGTTACTGATGTTGTTAATGTAGTGTTTGAATGTTTACAGAGGTGCAACATCCCACTAGTGTGCCTTCAATTCAAGCACACAGACAGATGCACCACCGATCTAGTTATCATATTATTCAAGGTGCATTTTATGGGATTCCTAATTCATGCAGTCCATATTATGATGCATGTATTACTTTACATGTCAATATTTTCTTTAATGAAAATTGCATTGTTATCTTACAGATGCAAGAGCTTATCCTATGGATCATCCTCCATTGGAGCATTCTTCATTGGCTGACAAATACCCAATTAGTGATTTTTCAGGTTTGTTGCTATATCTTTACTCCTAATTTTCTTTTAAATGTGTGTATTGGATGCTATTTACGTTGTTAATGTCATGTCTAAATGTTTGCAAAGGAGCGACATCCCACTAGTGTGCCTTCAATTCAAGCACATAGACAGATGCACCATTGATCTAGTTATCATATCATTCAAGGCGCATTTGATGGGATTCCTAATTCATGTAGTCCATATTTGGATGTGTGTATTAATTCACTTGTAATTATTTTCTCTAATGAAAATTACATTGTTATCTTGTAGATGCAAGAGCTTCTCCTATGGATCATCCTCCATTGGAGCATGCTTCATTAGTTGACAACTGTCCAATTAATGATTTGTCAGGTTTGTTGCTATCTGTTTGCTCTTAAGTGTATGTATTGGATGTTATTGGTGTTGTTAATGCAGTGTCTGAATGTTTGCAGAGGTGTGAAATCCCACTAGTGTGCCTTCAATTCAAGCATATAGACGGATACACCATCGATCTAGTTATCATATCATTTAAGGTGAATTTGATGGGATTCCTAATTCATGTAGCCCATCTTTTGATGTGTGTATTACTTCACATGTCATTATTTTCTCTAATGAAAATTTCATTGTTATCTTAGAGATGTAAGATCTTCTCCTATGGATCATCCTCCATTGGAACATGCTTGGCTCTTTGACAACTCTCAAATTGGTGATTTTTCAAGTTTGTTACTATATCTTTCCTCTTAGTTTTCTCTTAATCTCACTAGTGATGAACGGTGTAGATTTATCTCCCTCTCCTAATGAAGTAAAACACAAGGGGTATATGAGTAAAACAAAAGGGGTGTCAATAAGTTATAATGGTTGGTATCCAAAATTACAGTCAACACAATAAAATGGATGTAACTTGTTTATTTTTTTCATCAATTTTGGTTCCTTGAAGCTCTAATCTAGCTATCAAGCCTACAATAGGTTTATGTTGGCACGTGATTCCAAATTCTCATATTGGGAGCATTGTTCCTATTATAATATTGGCATGCATATATTGAAAACTTGTGATGTATCTCAAGAGATGGTTATGTTGTGCGGGTCATTTTCCCGACATACAAACAACATGCCAAAGAGAAAGGTTTGGAAATCCAAACAAATTATTTTGAGACAACTTGTAAAAAAACATTCATTTATTATCATTCCTAGTTTGAGAGCTCGACATGGAATATGCATAATTTTGGCAATATGGATAGACTTTGTTTAGTAAATGTAATCAAAAAAATATTGTACTATTTTATGGTTTCTTTCCCATATATTATGGATCTTAAAATTTTGTACATTTTTCTATATAATGTACGAAAAAGAAAGGCAAAGGGTTCGTAACTTTTTGGCAAAAACCTTATGTGTATTGTAGAATTTTCAAGATCAATATAGTTTGCTCTCTGCAGAAGTTTGAAAGGTTTCAAAGATTCTTGTGTTACTGGTTTCTTGTTTGTCCTCCTTCTATGTTCTTGTTCTCCTTTTTTCTGCTCATATGTTCATATCTTCAGTATTTGAATATAGCTATAATGAACTAGAATTCATGTTTGATTGCTCATTCTCATAATATTCAAATTTGATTAATCTGAAAGACATTTATCTACATTATGGATCAAAAAAGTCTTATATCTAGCAATGTTCAAATACTCGAACCATTTTTCCATCTAAAGGTTACAATAAATCACTGTGTGGTGCTCTGTTTTTTTTAGATCAATATGTTATTCTTCTATTACATCTTGATTTTTACAATCTAAACAAAGAAGCTAATACTTGTCTTGTGTCTGCTAGAGTTTTGAAGGATTTGCATCTATTACTCATTTTTGTAATCATAAGTACAAATATGAGTATGGACATGTTATTGGAGAGTCTTAAACTCTAGTGGAAGGAAGCCATCATTAAAATGAATTTTACTTTAAACTTATATTTTAATTGAAGCTACCTTTTCCCATTAAAACACCTCACCATCCGCAAAACCTTAAAGCATGGTAACAAAAGTCATAACATTTAATTTAGTGCCTTATAATTCCCCCCCAGTCATCCCCTGCCATTTTTCTCTTGAAATTTGTTGAATAGAGGCATGAGGAAACATCAATTCCCATTTGATTGGTTGTTGTTTGATTAGAAATTGTGATACATGCAGTTTTGTTTGGGGGTGGCAACGAGAATTCCCTGTGTGTCTAAATATATAATGCTAATAAATAAATAATTGTGTAACTTATTAAGTATGGTTATAGATTTATTATGAATCCAGAGGGATAAAAAAATACCAGGTGCTTAATATAGTTGGGGGGCTAAGATAGGTTTTTGCTAATGTGATTCCACAATTTTTTTATTTAATTCTCTCTAATTTTAGAAGTTGAGTGACTTATTTTTGGGAGAAGAATATACAACATAGGTTTATTCAGTTGAAGCCTATGGTAGATTAAATTTTTTGCAATACTATGAATAGATTAATTGAACCATAAGTTGTGACTTGGAGAGTTTTATTAATCTAGACCCAAAAAGATAACAATTTTCAGGACCTTTTATGCCATTGCCAAAGTCTTGGAGAGATTAGTGAGCCTTTGCATAAACCATTCAGAATAAACAATGGAAATTCCATTATGGAATAAACCCATTAAAACATGAGATAAAAATGAACTAAGCCATCTTGTCTGCGATTTGAAAACACCAAGGAAATAGTGGAGTTTCCATTATGGAACAAACCCATTAAAACAAGAGATAATTTTTTTAAGCGATCTTGCCTACAATTTGCAAATGCCAAGGAAACAAAACACACTGCAATGTGCAAATTGAAACTAAACCTTGATAGTGAGGCTCAACTTGTACTTCATAGATAAATTTCTATATTGAAAACTTGAAGGTAAGGCTAACCCTATACTCTATGGATACAATTCTGGATTGTCAACTTGAAGGTGAGTATAAACATGTATTTCATAGATAAAATTATGGTTGGTAGAATGCAAAAGTTGTGTACAATTTAAATAAAAGGTTGAAATGTATAGCGTAATCCCCACATTATGTTCATTTTTATGGATATGAAAGTCATTGGATTTAATGTTTTTAATATTGTTTATGTTAGCACTAGAATAAACACTTGGATTATGACAAGTGCCTGAACAAACACATCTTAAGCTCAAGGGATATTCTATGATTTGGATTGGATTATTAGAAGGTGGTTGAATATGACATTCGCTGAAAGGGTTTTAAACAGATAACTCTCTTTCACACATATGAGGGTATTAGGGCTTGATGTGGTAGCAAGGGTAAATTTGTAATATATTGGCTAGTAGAATATGTAAAAGGGCAGTGGGTCTATAGGATAGAAGTCCATTGTTTGGATGAATAAATAACACAAGATCCAGATTGCTAATGCATCACAAAAGAAAGCTTTTACAAGACTTACACAAATTTCGTTGTACATCTAAAGGTTTCTGTCACAAGGAATGCTCATGGATAAGCTACCATACATATGTTATCAAGAAATTTTGCCAAGAAAGACTGGTAAAATTAGATAATAATGCATAGATATATCATGAGACTAACAAAAGCATGAAACAATATTAATGTCACAGTTTGGAACTAAAGAATTTAGATATGGAAATACATAAGATAAGTAAACAATACACACACCAAAAATTCATAAGTCCTCAAGAGTGCTTCTGATAAATTATGTATTCAAAATATAACACGGTATGCTCTAAAAGGTACAACCAACGAACCCTTTTCTCTTTTAATTACACAGTATTTATACAAAAATGAGTTCTACATAAAAGCCTCCAATAAAAGTGTAAATCTGTTTTTTGAGACTTTATTACAACTCTCTACATTTATTAGAGCTTATCCAAAACATTAAAAAGGAAACTGAAATAGAAATAAAGACAAAACATGGCATCATGGAGCTAGAGCTAGCTGAGTAGACGTGGTTGAGTGCCCTCCGTAGCTTGTCAAAAATTGCCTCCATAAAAAGGGGAATCCACCAACTGAAAGGAACACATGTATACTTATCTGCAAAAATATAGGAAGGGATAACCAAATGGAAGTTATCTTGATTAGATGATAGTTGGAAAAAGCTCATCACCACAGAGGTTACATTCACTTCATCATCTTTAGTGTCATTCTTGTGAGAACAGAACAAGAAATCAACTTTTCTTCTCCATATACAAAATCCGAAAATAATAGCAACCTTTTCTGAAAAGGGTTGCTATATCCGAAAATACTGAATATAAACCAAAAATGGACTTTTCCTTCAGATTTTCAAGTTTTTGTATATTCATTCATCAGAGGTCTAATATAGAAGCAAAGATTCTGATAGCTTCAAATTTAATTACCCTTTTGTTTGACCTCCTCTTCCGTGCTTGATTTTTCTGCCGAGTCTTTTTTTATCCTAGTTTCATTCTTTGGGGTATCATCAATGTTTATGATTTCATCCCTGAGAGTAGGGTTGGTAATGGGCTTACTTGTTAATCTAAGCTTGTTCTTGGGCCTGGTGCGAGGCTTTTGAATGTATGGGTTTGAAATATATATAGGCCTCTTTCTACCATGTATGAATATGCTTGAATGTCCTTCTTCAAACTCTGACTCAATGAACTCTGTATCACTGCTATCCTCCTCAAAAGATGAATATGAATGTAATATATTTTTCTTCCTCTTCTTCGATGGAGAACCAATGATGAGAAAATCTAAGCTATGGTAGGTTCTTCCATTGTGATAGTCTTTGAAACTTTTCTTTTCCCTTTCTTGAGTGAGGAAAAGACTTGTGAAAGAGTAGGCTCTTTGAATGAAATGTCACTATTTTTTTGAGTCTCCTTTGTAGCCTCTAAAATAGGGCTTGATGTCATGGCTTCAAGGTTGAATTCCACTGAAGGTAGAATAGGGCTTGATGTCAAGGCTTCAGGGCTGACTTCCACTGAAGGTCCCTCTATCATAATTAGTCTTCTCTTGTGTTTACCCTTTGAAGAGGAAGCTTCCTCCTCTTTGCTTTTAGACACAATGATTTTGTCAAGCAGGGTATCTCTTTGTTTGAATTTGTTTCCACACTCCTATGTGAAAGACGTCAAGGTCTGTGGCTCCTTGGATGAACTGCTAGTGTAGACCTCATTTTTTGGTTGTGTTGTTGGTGTAGATGTAGTGGTTCTAGCCTTTCTGGCTAAGCTCCTAGTCTGCCTACTAGATGACATTGAAGATGGGCCAACTTGTGAGGGAGTTGATGTAGGGGTAGGGTATGGCTGTTGTTCTTGATTTTTTATCTTCCTGGGCCTTCCTACTCTTCTTCTTGTATAAAAAATGCTAAATTCCTCATCTGCTATAAATTTCTCCCATGCAGTTCTTTTCTTTCTCAGGTGATAAAATACTAGTATATTAATCAAACCTCTGTGATAGAGATTATGAAGAGAGTAGCCTGGGGTTTTCTATATCTTTCGAGACATCGATAACAAGGATCCGTGAAGGAAAAAGGGTAGATTCATGGGTTTGGCACCATAGATATGGGCTAGAAACCTCATTTAGTATTAGTGGAAGTTGAAAACCTACCCTCACAGGTTATGTAACGTTGTACAATAGCAATGACATGCTGCCACTCAGGTTTAAAGTATGAAATATGAATGGCAAGAGTCCAACCAATATGTTCATGCTCAGGCTTTAAATAAACATTCAAATCAACTTTAAGGAGAGTTTTGTTATTCTTATGCCAAGACTCACCTGTTGCTAAAGTCTTAGTTGCCCTTGCAATGATGATTTCATTAATATTGAAGGTCTGAGACCCAATCCTCACCTTTTCTCCATCAAATATCTCAACAAAAGCTTAAGCCACGACCACATTCTCACCTAAAAATTTCCTTAAAAACTGGTACCAACCTATTGCTTTAAACTCAGACTTAGCATGATGATAAAAAAAATGAGTGTTAGCTGGCTCTAAATGGTTCACTTTACCTCCTTTGCCCATCCTGCTTGTTGTTAGCCTAACCTCTAATGCACAGCTGTAAAACGAGGAATACCCTCCACAAAACCCTACTTGCTGGCACTTGTTAATAAATTGTTATAAAATGGAGAATAAAAATATTTAACTGCAACTGTCACAAGAGTGAATGGCAGCAAAGTTATGCATGCCCTAAGACTCGGTGAGAAGAAATGACACGAACACATAAATGATTTGAACTCGGTGAGAAGGAATGACATGAACACATAAATGATTTAAAGCTGTTGCCAATTCATTTCACCAAACTCCATCATATTTCTTAATAATTGCTACTCGTACTGCACTTTAACGCATATACCCTTTAATGATAATGAGTAGCATTATATTTGCGCAACCTTAGCAGAAAAATAATCACCCTTTTATTGCATCCTCCAATGAAAAATAAACATCCTGTTATCACCAAAATAGGACTTGATAGGCTGCTGATCAGGCTACCTCAATGCAACTATTTCAAACCAGAATTTTAGTTGAGGCTTAGCCTCCTCAACCTGAGAGGGCTCTCTCAATAGGTTTAAGATTTTGAATTAAGGATTAGATGGCTAACTCTAGGAATAAATTGGATAAAAGTGTATAACTGGTTGAATTACTGATCAAAAAACATCTATTGGGTTATGGAGTCATGGTATGTTTCAAAAAAACATCAAAATTAGCTTAACATGGAAGTCAGGGCATTTCAGAGTTTTAGATGTATCAACAAAACAACAACACAGTGAATAAAACACAGTTTACAAACACATGAAGGAAGTTAGAGAATTTTCCAATGATTTCTAAGTAACATATGTTCATACCACTACAAATAGGTAGATGAGGAAAGCCACAGGAAGATCAAACATCAAAAACTCTTTCTGAATCCTGAGTAGTAAAGCCAATATTTGTATTAAGATGAAAACACACAGTCTGCTATAATAACATAGTTTGCTTGTTAATGAAAATTTCCAACCTTTAGGAATTTGACCTCATGCCTCTTATATATTCATCGTTACAATCTTGGATTCCCTTATCCATCTTGAAGAGAATTCGAATTTCTTTGACTGACACCTATCTGCTCCTAAAACAGACTCTTAATTGCATATGACAGTTAACTGTCTCTTCTAGAAGTCCTAATACAAATAGGAGTAAAACTCCTTATTATGTCTAAATAACCTTATCTAAGACTTAAATAATATCTCTAACAGCTGTTCCTCCTTATCTTCGACCTTGATGATGCCTCTAATCTTGTTATGAAATCATGCTGGTTCATGTCATATTTTCCCTACAAAACAGGAACATGTTTCTTGTAATTTAACTTTTACCTTCATTGATGATCTTCGAACCCTTTTGCTGGCAATGTTGACTTTTTAAGATAAGTGACATGTTATCATTTCCATGGAACCATGCCTTTCCACTTGTATAAAAACTAAGTCCTTGAAAAAGTATAAAGGGAGATGATATGGCTACGCTACGAAAATAGCAGCTGTTTTCGTAGCGCAGAATTTGCATCTTTGTAAACATCCCTCAACCATCCATTTTATTTTGCCTTGACACCTAAAATTTCATCATTGATCCCTTTCCATCCACCATCAGCAACAAAATTTGGAAACCAAATTCTTTTACCTCTCAAAACCTTTATAAAAATATTAAAAAATGCACCTACATCCGTTTCGTAGCGTGCTACGAAACTACTGTGTATGTCATTTTTACATAGCTTTTTCACAATTCTCAGATTTTAAGAGTATTTACACCTTTTGATGATTTCCTTGATGTCAATAGACCTTATCAATCAAAATAAGTCAAATTTGAAATGTCCTCAAAAAGTGATGTCCTTCCCAAAAATAAAAACTGTATTAAGGATTTGTCACTTACTGCTCTTGTTCTATCTCTGTTATAGCTGATCTTCAGACCTTTTCAATTGAATTTCAAGATCTTCAATCTGCCTCTTCAGTCTCCTGTTGGTAGCCCTTAATTTAACATTTATCATTCTCATAAATATTGCCTCTTTGATTGTAGGGACAGTCCAGGTAAAGTACTGAGCTTCACTGCTGACTGTTTCAGTTTTGGAAATTATTTCAACCTCCCACTGAGCCCTTGTTCTGTTGAAGTTTGTCTTCTCAACAACATGTGTTCTTGCTTTCTTCTTAAGCTTAGCAATTTCAATATTAGCTAGTCTCAACTTTTCTTTAATTTCTTCATAACTTCTCTTTTCTCTTTGAGTGTTGAAAACTCTGTTTCTGTCACCTTCAGGCATTGGTGATGAGAGGTCTATGGGCTCCTCATAAACATTTGAAACTTCCCCTGCTTTATCTAACTCCATATCTAGTTCTTGCAATCTTTTTGATTTCCTAGTTAAAGGCCTTCTGGGCTTGAACACAAACTCTGAAATTTCATCATCAAAATCCAACTTTTTGAAAGATTTCATCTTCTTAGATTTCCCTTCATCGAATTTATAAAGTTTGCCTGAACTAGAGGAGATTCCTCAATATCAATAGCCTGTAAAATATCATTCAAATTACCCTTTAAAACTGGACTTTCTTCTGAAACAACTGTTTTGCCCCTTTCCTTTTCTATTTGACTTCTAGTCAATCTTTTCTGGGCTGATTTGCTGGTTGAATTTTCCTGTACTGTTTCTTTAACTTTAATTGTCTTCTTCTATGCAGGTTGACGAGTCTCTTGAATGATCACTGATGTTTTGATCTCTTTCTCCTTCACTTGATTTCTGGGTTTCAATTTGACAAATCTTTTTGATCTTGTCTCTGCAGGGTCACTGATTTCTGATGGTGAATTTTCTTTAGTCTTAGGACTAACACCTGTTCCTTGTGTTTCCACCCCAAATCCACACAAAAATAAGAATGTAGACCATTCTCTATTTATCCTCTGAAGTTCATGTAAAACTATCAATTTAACTATACCATGATGGAAAAGTGAAGTTTCACAGTATTGAGCTTTCATTTTCACTTTATCTGCCATCTTAGCTAAACTTCAAAACAAGAAGAAAGGAAAATCCAAAGAAATCATTCCAGTAAAATGCAACAAGAGTTTGAAATGATAAGAATACACTTTATGGTATCTTCCCTCACAGGTGAAGTACCTTTGAATGTTGTAGAGCAGATTGGCATAGGTGTTCTTGATGTAGCTTCTTGGCACTGCTTTAGTTAAATCTATCTCTTCAAACCCTGGCTTTAGGAATATTTTACAAGGTTCCATCTCAAACCTGAAATTTTTGAACCATATTTCTTCTCCCCTTGGAATTTCTGTCACTAATGATATGATCTTAGGGGAAATTGTCAAGTTTAAGAGTCCAAATTTTGTATTTGAACTTGTGAAATGAAGAGAAAATTCTTTTGTCACTTGATTATGACCTCCCTGCAATTTTTCGTAGAATTTCCAACATCCTGTCTTCTTGAAGGCCTCCTCAACTGATTTGTCTTTGGTAGAGCTTCTATGCTTTCAGGCTCCGTCCTTAAATAGTGACCTGACCTGTGATTCTTTCTTTCCTCTGTCACCCTTTCCTTGAAATTCCTGTGTGTTTCTTGAAAACCTGTAACCAACAGCTATGAATCCCCGATTTCGTAGTGCGCCTAATGCAATTTCAGGGTTTTGCGCTACGAAAAGAGCAGCGTTTTCATAGCGCAAAAGCCGTTTTTAACACTGTCTGCGCTACGAAAACGTGGTTTCATGGCTTAATTATTTTTTTTTTAAATGGTTAAAAATTTGACTCTCTAAACATGGTATGAGACTGTCAAGGTATGAAATAAGGTTGTTAGACTTTATTGTGTGAATGAAAATGAGACTCTAACCCTATCACTTAACCCCTAAAAACTTAACATGACTTCACAGCTATCTAAAAACCATGACTAGGAACAAAGCAAACTATCCAAGTTTGGAATTTTTTTTTATAGTGATAACACATCCTTTAGGTGAGAAACGCCCCTTGCTTTAGCATGTCCTTAATCTTCGAATAACAATGCTGGTTTCATTTGAATAATGTTTCCTTTGCTCCCTTGTACTAATTTTGCAAGTAATTGATACCTTTCTGAAAAAGACAACTATTCCTGTAAAAACCATAACTTTTGAAGAAGATAGCTGCCTCACATGGAAAGAACAACTAATCTTGTATTATTCTTAACAGAATTCATGATTCTAAAATTTTGTCTTTGACCTTGAATATGAAATTATAGTGAAAGAATATGACCCTTTTTCAAATTGAAACTCATGACTTTAACCACTGAAAGCAGTTAAAAGACCCATTTAAAAGAGACATTACCATAACAAATTTGTAACAGAAAAAAGCTATTGGACTCAGAATTATTTTTGGATTTTGTTAAAAAGTGATAAAGACTCATACAATTTAACCCTCCAAGGCTCTCAACCATAGGTTAGGAGACAAGAGAGGATCAAAGACACGACTTACAATAATAACCAGACTTTTGATTTTTTTTTTTTTTTGGAAAAATTGCAGTGCTAACAATGGCTCCTATTGGGGATGAATTCCTCCCCGTGAGGCTTCAAGGACTGTCAATTCAGTGCCTTCAATCTTTCAGGACTTTCAAGTTTTAGAAGCTAATGAGAGAAACTGAATTTTATTGACTGAAATGAGACTGAATCTATTTACAAACATAAACACCATTGGGCATGGATTCTAATTGAAAACAACACTCCGAATATTTACAATGGAGAGACTGATTGACTCAACATACAAATAAATTTTTGAGATAATGACCATTGAATGTACCTCCAGTTAATTGATCATCATCTAAATGTTTAAGAAGAAATGTATTATTTTCTAGAATTTGATCAACTTTAAATGGCCCAAACCATAAATTATAAAACTTACCATGCTTCCCATGGTCTTCTCTTCTTTCATCCCAACACAATACCAAATCATCTCTCTAGAATATTTGTTGTTTTTCCCTTTTGTCAAAGACAAATTTTACTTTGGATGTGTACGTCTCTGTTTTTTCCATCAAGGATTCCCGACTTTGATGACCTTCTATCAATTGCAACATCCTTCTCTGAATGGGATTTGAATTATCAAATTCATCTTATAAAAAATTCATGACAGGCAGGGGCAAGTGTAATGGCATGGAAACATCAGCACCATAAACAAGTTGAAAGGGATAAACTTCAATTGATCTTTTAACACTCACCCTATCTGCCCAAAGAGCATGAACTAGTTGAGTATCCCAATTTATTTTGTTTTTTGTCATCATATTTTTTATAATTCTCACCAGAATTGTATTTGATGACTCAGCTAACTCATTACCTTGGGGGTAATAAGGTGTAGAATGAGTCAAATTAATATTATACTTCTGACAAAAACTGTTCATCTTGGTAGATTTAAAATCCATTTCATCTTCAGTCACCAACTTTTGAGGGCAGCCAAATCTAGACATAATATTTTCCAACAGAAATTTAATTATTACCGTGTCAGTGACATTTCTGGTTGGAATGGCCTCAATCCGCTTGGTGAAATAGTCTGTGGCTATAAGAATCCATCTGTGTTTTCCTGATGATGGCGGGTGAATCTCACCAATGAAGTCTAGCCCCCACTGTTGGAAAGAAGCATCTGTTGAAATGGGAATCAAAGGTAGTGGGAGTAACTTTTGCTTACCAACCAACTTTTGGCATTTAGTGCAAGCTCTGACTTTAGCAAAAACATCAGAAAAAGAGTTGGCCAATAATAACCAGCTCTTAAAATTTTATTTGCGGTAGCTTTCCAATACAAATGTGCACCACATACCCCTTCATGTATCTCTGCTATAACTTCTTGGGAATCAGTCTCATCTAGACATCTCCAAAAAACTCCTACGGGGTATTTCCAATAAAGGTGATTCTCCATTATACAATACTTGACAACCTTCAATTTAAAAGCCCTTCTCTTTGATTTTTCCATTTCTGGAGGATAACTGAAATTTAACAAAAAGTACACTATATCCTTGTACCAATTGGAATAAAAGATGTTAGGATAATCAATTGTACCTTCTTTATCTGTTTCTTCAGCTATTTCCATATTCAGATTTAGAGCTTTGCAATTTGATTCTGCCATCAAGCGAGCTAAACCCTGTCCTTTTATCAACTTAGTAGGTCTGATTTCAATGTCAAATTTCAAAATCTTTGTCAACCATCTTCCCCTCCTACCATTTATGTCGGGCTATAACAATACATCCTTGACAGTAGTATTTGGTACAAAAGAAACGACCTTAGAATGAAGCACATAAATTCGAAAAGACTTCAAAGCCTTCACCAGTGCATATGCTTGTTTTTCAATCAAACTGTATTTTAACTCAACATCCCTCAATGCACAACTGAAAAAATAAATTGGTTGCTCCAAGCCTTCCTTGTTCTTTTGAAGTAAAATTGCTGCAATAGTTTCTTCAGAAGCATATGAAAAAGTCAGAAAATCCTTCTCAAAATCAGGGCTGATTAATACTGGAGCTTCAATGAAATCATATTTGATTGCTAAGAAATATTTTTTTGCTTCATCTTGCCACCTGAACTCTGCATCTTTCTTCAACAAGACATTGTATATGCTTAATTAATTATGCAAAATTTGGAACAAAACGCCTCAGAAAATTAATCTTACCTAAGAATGACTGTAACTCTTTCTTATTTCTGGGTAAATCAATTTTTGAAATTGCTTCAACTCTCCCCAGGTTAATGAAAATACCATTTTCTGTTACTATATGCCCCAACATTTTTCCTTCTTGAACAACAAAGCATGATTTCTTTGGGTTTAAAGATAAACCAAATATTCTGCACTTATTGAACACTTGCTGCAAATGTTTTTAATGGTCATGATCAGATTTTGAAAAGACTGTTATGTCATCTAAATAAATTGCAACAAATCTGTCCTTTTTTCCTGCAAAGGCATATCCATTTCCCGCTGAAATGTTGCACTTGCATTCATTAAAATGAAAGGAATCTTATTGTACATGAAAGTTCCTCAGGGTGTAGTAAAAGTCATTTTCTCCCTATCTTGTTTGTCAACTGAAATTTGATTGTATCCTGAACATCCATCTATCATTGACAATCTCTTTGAACCTATGACTTTCTACAAAAATATGATCCATTTTGGGTAATTGATAGTTATCCTTCAGGAAATGCCAGTTCAAATTGCGAAAATAAACACAAATTTTGATTTCTCCATTCTTCTTTCGAACCAGGACTATATTAGCTACCCAATTGGAAAATCTTAAAGGCAAAATTATGTTGGCTTCCCACATTTTTCTAATTCTTTTTCAATAATAGGGAGCAACATAGGATTTATATGCCTTATCTTTTGTGCCACATGTTTTGCTTATGATTTAAGAGGGATTGTATGCTCCATTATGCTTCTGTCATATGTCTTCAAATCAATATAAGACCAAGAGAAAATATCTACATACTGCTTCAACAAATTTACATATTTAGTTCTAGTTTCTTCAGGAAGAAATTTAGAAACTTTAACATATCTAGGCTAATTTTCAGTATCAACGTTGCAATCCACTGTACTTTCTCCATCTGTCTTGCTATCAGGATTTAAAAAGACATCATTATTGTCAAATAGAATTTCTAAAGGAACCAAGCATTTATGAATGAAGTTTGTTTTCAGCTCAATGTAAATGTCTTTTCTAGCCACAGTCTTTTTGAATGATTTGTTGTTGTGACTTTCAACCGTGTCTTGTTCATTGTCAATTTGAATATCTGAAAAATCCTCCATACATTCCAAAAAATTCTAAATTTCTTTATCATCTTCAAACACTTTACAGTATTTTATATTTTCAGGAATGGAGGGTCTATTTTTAATATGAATATCATAGGTAGCTTTGACATCAAGAGGAATCTTAAAATTACTAGCAGCAATGGCCAATGAATCTGCCATTTCATTTTCTTCTCTAGAAATAAAATTCAAACTGAATGCCGAAAAATAATGTTCAATCAAATCCCAGATTTCATTTCTATAATTATTCAATTTTGAATTTTTTACTTGATAGTTATCTCTCACCTATTGTACCACCAACTCTGAATCACCAAAAACGATCAACTGCTATGCTCCCACATTTCTTACTGCCTTCATTCCCAGAATTAGTGCTTCATATTCAACAATATTATTAGCAGTGACAAACTATAATTTATATGATAAAGTCACTACCTGCTGAGTGGGAGAAATAAGAACTATACTAGCCTTTGATCCCTCTCTTGATGAGGCTCCTTTAAAATACAATTTCCAGATTTGTCCAACTTCTGAATTCTGCTCTTTTGAGATGATTAGTTGCTATTTTTTATTAATTATAGGCTGAAAATGGTTGTCATCAACGACAAGGTGTAAAATATATGATCCTAACTCCTTCTCTTCAACATATATATGATTATTTGAGGGATTTTTCTGATCACTTATGATATAAGCCATTTGCGTTTCTCTATACAACCTCCTACATTACCATCCAAAAATTGGGATAGTGGCATATGTCATATCCATTTGAAGAGTGCCTCCCAAATTTTTGGACCAAGATCTGGAAAGAAGCATTCGAAATCTTGATGGTATATCAGCAGCCATTATGCCCATCACTAGAATTTTCATAGGAATTTGGGTAAGAGAAATTACCATGTCTTTAATCATCCTTAAAAACTTGACCCTTTTGGAGTCAAAATTGTAGAGGTCATGATATTGTTTAGTAATTTCTAGTCCTAATTCATCCATCACTTTCTTAGGCATCAAATTGTGAGAGGCCCCAGAATCTAATAGGCAGTTATCCAACAATTTGTTATGAATGTTGAGTGAAAGATAAAAAGGTGGAGAATTATCATCATTTTTATCTTGGACATGGTTGCCTTAAAAGATAGTAGGATGTTCATCTTCAATATTTCCAGAATCGGGAGAAAGAGATGGTTGAAGCAAACTTTTGAATGACTCTTTGTAGGCTGGAATTTTCAATAATTCTAGGAGTGGGACTAGAATCTTGATTTTATTCAATTTGGACTTGAAACTGAAATTGAGTGGAGTCAAATCTTTGTTTTCTGCAGTTGTTTTGACGATTGGGGCAAGCTTAGGTGATGAAGAAACATCGTTAACCTTTGCTTTTTGCTTGGCAACCATTTTTTCAGCATCTTGTTTTTGTTGAGGTTGTTGGACAACCCCTCTTGACCTCAAAGGATAATTTCTTGTCTGAATTTCAGGCTGTTTTTTCTCATTTTGAACAAGAATACGAGCCTCTTGATCATCTGAAAATAGATTTATCCTAGAATGATATTCATATTCTTGTAAAGTCAAACAATTTGACTGTGATGTCTCCCCAACAATATTTATATCTTCAACCTCCTCCTCTTCTTCTTTCTAATTTTCTTTAGCAAAATTTTTCAGTGGAGGCTGAAAATTTTGATCATCAGGATTTCTCCTTGGGCACTGTAAATTTTTTTGGGGCTGGAAGGGTCTCCTAAAAGGAGCCTGATTTCTATTTCCTTCATTTTGAATGGGCCTAGCAGCAGGCCTGTTTTCTAACTCCAGTGTTGTCATTTTAGAAGCAATATATTTAATCAAATTAGACATATGATCTAGCTTTTCTTCAGCGGTGAAAGTTTTAGAGGAGGAAGATGGTTTCTCCTCTTTCATTTTCTTTTTATCCTTTTCCCCCTTCCATTCTTAAATTTTCAGCTTGTTTGAGGCCATAAGATTGGACTGCACTCCAATAGTAGCCTCTTGCATACCCACTAATGTTTGTGGCTTCTCAACTCTCAAACATAGTGAAAAATTAGAGTATAAGGCATTGGAAAAGGTAATTATTTTTGTGGTTTCAAGGGGTTTGACCTCTATAGGAATCTTTTGATAGACTTTATTGAACCTCTTTGTAAAATCTTCCAATGACTCATCAGTCTTCTTCTTTAAAGCCCCAAACTCTGTGAGGTAATACAAGCAATATTTCCAGTCATCCCATTATTTTACAAACACTTCCTCCAAAGCATCCATTCCTATTATTGAGTTTGGTGGCAAATTTATGAACCACTTCCTAGCTTCTTCATCTAAGATTGGAACAAAAAGTCTTGACTAAACATCTTCATGTTCAATGTTTTGGTTATCAACACAACTATAGAAGGAAACTAGGCATTCATCAACACACAATCCTTCTCCCTCCCTAGTGTGTTTGGGTAAAGATTTCAGATAATCCCCTTGAGGAAGAGGATGTAAAGGTTGAGGAAGGGTGAGTGGTGCATAACTTGCAGCAACAATCTACTGCATCCTTGTAGGAGCAGGTTGAGCCATGACTTGTTGAGGTACAAATGGAAAACTTGGTTATACAAAGGTTTGAATGCTGGAAATTTCAGTTTTTGGTGTTGAAAATAATGAATTTTCAAAGAAATGGACATCAAAAGTATTTATTTCAACTTCTCCAGGAGACAGTTTCAAATGTTGATTCTTGAAGGATTGGTGCAACTTCAAGTTTGTTTTGCTGGGCTAAAAATTCAGAGAGACTAAAAGTCAAACTGTCAGGAATGTTATCTCCTCTTTGATGAGAAGAATATGAGCCAACAACTGGGCTTTGAGACAAAGGAAAATACTCCTATTGTGGACTAAAAGAAGACTGATATTCACGATGAGTTTGAAGAAAACTTATAATTTTTTTTATGTCTTCCTCAGTTAAAATAGCTCTATCTAGGAAAGGTGTAATTTCCAACTCTTGTTCTAATTCCCATTCTATCAGCACAAAGGTTTCTAACTTTTGGTTTTCTTCACTGACACCTAAAACCTATGATTTATCTTCTTTCACTGGAATGAAATTTGTTTCTGATTTAATAATTGATGACTAAGAGATACTTTTAATTGAACCTAGGCTAACATCATCTAGTTTTCCTTTAATGGAAGTAGTTTCAACTTGAAATATTTCAGGAGATTTCTTTGAAACTAAAATTTGTTTAGGTTATGAAGCAGATGATGGCACATTTTCTTTTGGAATGTATTTTGAATTAAGTTTTTTCACTGAATGTGATGCATCTTCAACTGATTTTTGTTTCCCTCTTGCATCCTTTATTATCTTCTCTAGATCAGAAACTAGAATCACAGGAGGTGATCTCTGATTTCTTCTTCTTACAGGCAGTCTTGAAACCCCTTGTCCTCTTTTTGGAGTCGCCAGGTGATCCAATTACAATAAGAAACAATGACTCATTTTTATTCACCTTTAAAAATTAGTACTAGGAATTCATGCAACAAATTCGGGAGAATACTAAGTTCAGAATCTTCGACCCCTGGTAGACACACCGAAATATGTTAGCACTGGAATCAACACTTGGATTGCGACAAGTGCCTAACCAGACACATCTTAATCTCAAGGGCTATTCTATGATTTGGATTATATTATTGGAAGGTGGTTGAATCTGACATTCGTTGAAAGGGTTTCAAACATATAACTCTCTTTCACACATATGAGGGTACTAGGGATTGATGTGGAAGCAAGGGTAAATTTTTAATCTATTGGCTAGGAGAATATGCAAAAGGGTAGTGGGAGGATAGAATTCCATTGTTTGGATGAATAAATAACACAAGATCCAAATTGGTAATGCACCAACAAAATAAATCTTTTACAAGACTTACAAAAATTTCGTTGTACATCTAAAGGTTTCTGTCACAAGGAATGCTCATGGATAAGCTACCATACATATGTTATCAAGAAATATCGCCAAGAAAGATTGATAAAATTAGATAATTATGCATAGATATATCATGAGACTAACAAAATCATGAAACAATATTAAAGTCACAGTCTAGAAATGAAGAATTCAGATATGGAAATACATAAGATAAGTATACAATACACACATCAAACATTCATAAATCCTCAAGAGTGCTTCTGATAAATTATGTATTCAAAATATAACACAGTATGCTCTGAAAGGTACAACCAATGAACCCTTTTCTATTTTCACTACACAATATTTATACAAAAAGGAGTTCCGCATAAAAGCCTTCAATAAAAGCATAAATATGTTTTTTGAGACTTTATTAAAACTCTCTACATTTAGTAGAGCTTATCCAAAACATTAAAAAGGAAACTGAAATAGAAATAAAGACAAAACATGGCATCGTGGAGCTGGAGCTAGCTGAGTAGCGGTGGCTGAGTGCCCTCCGTAGCTTGTCAAAATCTGCCTCCATAAAAAGGGGAATCCACCACCTGAAAGGAACACCTGTATACTTATCTACAAAAATATAGGAGTGGTTAACCAACTAGAAGTTATCTTGATTATATGACACTTGGAAAAATCTCATCACCACAGAGGTTACATTCACTTCATCATATTTAGTGTCATTCTTGTGAGAACAGAACTACAAAGAAACTTTTCTTGTCCATATACAAAATTCGAAAATAATAGCTACCTTTTCTGAAAAGGGTAGCTATATCCGAAAATACTGAATATAAACCAAAAATGGAATTTTCCTTCAGATTTTCAAGGTTCTGTATATTCATTCATCAGAGGTCTAATACAGAAGCAAAGATTCTGATAGCTTCAGCTTTAGTTACCCTTTTGTTTGACCTCCTCTTCTGTGCTTGATTTTTCTGCTGAGTCTTTTTCTTCCTGGTTTAATTCTCTGAGCTATCATCAACGTTTATGATTTAATCCCTGAGAGCAGGGTTGGAAATGAGATTACTTGTTAATCTAAGCTTGTTCTTGGGCCTGTGCGAGGCCTTTGAATGTATGGGTTTAGAATATATATAGGCCTCTTTCTACCAGGTATGAATCTGCTTGACTAGCCTTCTTCAAACTCCGACTCAATGAACTATGTCTCACGGTTATCCTCCTCAAAAGATGAATATGAATGTAATATAGTTTTCTTCCTCTCCTTGGATGGAGAACCAATAGATGAGAAAAAATGAGCTATGCTAGGTTCTTCCATTGTGATAGTCTTTGAAACTTTTCTTTTCCCTTTCTTGAGTGAGGAAAAGACTTGTGAAAGAGTAGGCTCTTTGAATGAAATGTCACTGTTTTCTTGAGTCTCCTATGTAGCCTCTAAAATTGGGCTTGATGTCATGGATTTAGGGTTGAATTCCACTGAAGTTATAATAGGGATTGATTTCAAGGCTTCAGGGTTGAATTCCACTAAAGGTCCCTTTGTCATAATGAGTCTTCTCCCGTGTTTACCCTTTGAAGAGGAAGCTACCTCCTCTTTGCTTTTAGATATAATGATTTTGTCAAGTAGGGTATCTCTTTGTTTGAATTTGTTTCGACACTCATGTATGAAATACTTCAAGGTCTGTGGCTCCTTGGATGAACTGCTAGTGTAGACCTAATTTTCTTGTTGCGTTGTTGGTGTAGATGTAGTGGTTCTAGCCTTTCTGGCTAAGCTCTTAGTCTGCCTACTAGATGACATTGAAGATGGGCCAACTCGTGAAGGATTTGATGTAGGGGTAGGCTTTGACTGTTGTTCTTTATTTTTTAGCTTCCTGGGCTTTCCTACTCTTCTTCTTGTATAAATGCTACTAAATCCCTCATCTGCTATACATTTCTCCCATGTAGTTATTTTATTTCTTTGGTGATAAACTACTAGTATCTTAATCAAACCTATGTGATAGAGATTATGAAGAGAGTAGCCTGGGGTTTTTTGTATCTTTCAAGACATTGATAACATGGATCTGTGAAGGAAAAAGTATAGATTCATAGGTTTGGCACCAAAGATATGGGATAGAAACCTCATTTGGTATTTGTGTATAGTTGAAAACCTACCCTTACAGGTTATGTAAAGTTGTACAGTAGAAATGACATGCTACTACTCAGGTTTAAAGTATGAAATATGAATAGTAAGGTTCCAACCAATATGTTCATGCTTAGGATTTAAATAAACATTCGAATTAGCTTTAAGGAGAGTTTTGTTATTCTTATGCCAAGACTCAGTTGTTGCTGAAGTCTTAGTTTCCCTTGTAATGATGATTTCAGTAACCTTGAAGGTCTGAGACCCAATCCTGACCTTTTCTCCATCAAATGTCTCAGCAAATGCTTAAGCCACAACCACATTCTCACCTGAAAATTTCCTTAAAAACTGGTACCAACCTACTGCTTTAAACTTAGACTTAGCACGATGATCAACAAAAGAGTGTTAGCTGGCTCTGAACGGTTCACGTTACCTCCTTTTCCCATCCTCCTTGTTGTTAACCTAACCTCCAATGCAAAACTGTAAAATGAGGAATACCCTCCATGAAACCCTACTTGCTGGCATTTGTTAACAAATTGTTTTAAAATGGAGAATAAAAATATTTAACTGCAGCTGTCACAAGAGTGAATGGAGGCAGAGTTATGCATGCCCTAAGACTCAGTGAGAAGGAATGACACAAACACAAAAATGATTTGAACTCGGTGAGAAGGAATGATACGAACACAAAAATGATTTAAACTTGTTGCCAACTCATTTCACCAAACTCCATCATATTTATTAATAATTGCTACTCGTACGGCACTTTAACACATATACCCTTTAATGAGTAGGAATATATTTGCACAACCTTAGTAGAAGAATAATTACCCTTTTAATGCATCCTCCAATGAAAATTAAACATCCTTTAGGTGAGCAACACCCCTTGCTTTAACATGTCCTCAATGTTCGAATATAAAAGCTAGTTTCATTTGAATAATGTTTCCTCTACTCCCTTGTACTAATTTTGTAGGTAATTGCTACCTTTCTGAAAAAGATAGCTATTCCTATAAAAACCATAAATTTTGAAGAAGATAGCTGCCTCACATGGAAAGAACAACTAATCTTGTATTTTTCTTAATGGAATTCATGATTCTAACATTATGTCTTCAACCTTGGATATGGAATTATAGTGAAAGAATAAGACCTTTTTTCAAATTGAAACTCATGACTTTAACCACTGAAAGCAATTAAAAGACCTATTTAAAAGAGACTTTACCCGAACGAATTTGTAACAAAAACAAACTATTGGACTCAGAATTCATTTTGGATTTTGTTAAAAAGTGATAAAGACTCATACAATTTAACCCTCTAGGGCTCTCCACCATAGGTTAGAAGACAAGAGAGGATCAAAGACACGACTTACAATGAAGACCAAAGTTTTGAATTTTTTTTTGAAAAATTGCAATGCTAACAGTTTACTTGCTTATATTTTAAGCATAATTTTCTAGTTCTAGTAAAGAACCCGACAGAAGGCAATGGAGGTTTCCAATTAAATATTTTATGTTGTGTTTTAACTCACAAAAATAGAATACTATGAGTATTGTTATCACTCTGCTAGATCTCTAAGGCTAAAGAAGAAATCCTAACAGAGGTAACCATAGACCAATATTTTGGCTTGGTATCTAGCCCTACCAAACCGGAGAGGTCTCTCTCCACAAAATCATAACCACGAGGGCTAGATGAATTAGGGTTTTAGGCTAGGTATAAGTACAGGGGTTTGATTTTGATTGGGTTGCTGGATGAGGATATTAGGTCAAGGAGGCTAGATTAGGGCAAATAGGATTAGGGTTACAGTCCATTCAATGGGGCAAGGTAGGTAAGAAGGCTATCACATTAGTTTTATTGGTATGGAATGATTGAGACAGGTGAGGAGCTAGGAAGAGCATGAAAGGTGAATTCTTCCTAAACTGAAAGAAATATGAATAGACTATGAAAACTTTCCCAAAACAGAGCATGTGAAATGAATTATGTTTATCAACTTGAAAATGATAATACAATAGAAGTGTATGAAGAAAATACATTCAAACATAATGAGACGTAAAAAGAAACAATTCTATACAACCATACCACGAGTATCCCGAAGAAATAGCTGCAACACTTTTATTAAGCTCCTGCCAAAATTATTACAATAGAGTCTCTAATCAATATGCCAACATCCAACTGATTCAAACCTTTAAAAATGAGTCAAAAAGTACAATATATAGACCTCAAGCAACCTCCCAACCTCAGGGGTCGAATCCATGAGAGGAGGAGCAGTTCCACCAAAACTGAGCTAAATAACTAGAGTGTAGGGTGGTCAAATTGACTCATCCATAACTTAAGTGAAATAATTAATTACACCTCGTCATGAGTTTTCTTCTAATGTATTTACCCCAGGTAACATTAAAAACATGATAACTACATTTAATTTCATCAATTACATAAGTAAAATCATCATTTTCCAAATTCAAGATCAAAATTGCAGTAAAAACTGAGAAAAATCAGACATTTGTCAAGGGCGCAGCTCCAGTGCACCCCAACTTGTAGGCCACTTTTGGAGGCATTCATGATGTCAAAATTGAGCTCATGATAGCTCATTGGAAAGCTTATCCTGTATAATATCCAAATCTACCTTTAGTTTTCTAAATGGAGTTGATTTTCCCTATCAAAAAGTGATTCTACCACAACTGGTCAAGGGCGCATCGCCAAGGCAAAAAAGGAGGCAGAACATTGATTTTTGGTGTGTTTTTTTACCTTTTCACCTGCCAGTTGTCCAAATCAAGCTAAGAAACATTGTTTTTGTGAATTTACTTGTCATTTTGCATCTTGTGGTAGTCTTATTTTGGTTTTTAGGCTACTTTTGGAGGCCTTCCTGATGTCCAAATTGAGCTCATGATAGCTCGTTGGAAATATGTCTCTATTAGATACACAATGGAACTATCAAGCACTTCAAATGATCAAGTATATCCCATCAAAAATCGATTCTCCCAAGACTGGTCAAAAAGTGCAGAATGAGGGTGAAAAAATGAAGTCTGCTTTTGTAGGAAACTGTTGGGGACCTTTCTCAACTCCAAATTGAGCTTAGGATAGGTAATTGGAAATATCTCTCTGTATAGTTGTCATTTGAATGATTAATAAATTCATTTGGACACTCCATTAGGGAGAAATACTTATTTTACTAAGTTCACTCCAGAAGTGCAAAAAACCTCTTGTAGCAACTGTATTTTTGACGTTTCTCCAAAACATGACACTTGTGTAAAAAATGAAGGAAATTTTTTCTTCCTTGGCCTATGATGGACAAAACCTCTCTCAGTTTTGTCAAATTCATCTATGTTTGGTCATAAACACAATTTGAAGAAAAACTAGCCCTATGTGTGGCGAATGATTTGTTCCTTGGAATGACTTCTTGAAAATTGATGGAGACATGATGTTTATGAGTTGGAATGGCCTCATAGTTGTTGAAATGAACTCCCTTATGCCTCCTCTGCTCAGATGTCTCTAATTCCATAGAAAAATCTAGCTCAGTGGGAGAGAAAATTTCGGTTTGGTGTAGGAAAAAGAGGGGATTTGCAAAATTTATAGGAATGAAGGGGTTAGGGGCTGTCTAAATTCTTGGAGAATTTTTGGGGTATAGGGATAGATTTTAGAGAGTGTAGGGAAGTGTAATTTCTAGAAATGAGTGAGGGGAAGGGGTCAAAAATGACAAAACACAGCTCTAACCTAGGAAGGTGTCAAAAGTGTAGCAATAGGCTACGGTTTGTAGGAAAGTGAGGGAAATGAGAGGAATGGGATTGGGAAAAGGTTAGGTGAGGTAGATGGAGTGTAGGCGAGGGTGATATTAATGGCTTAGAGATATAATTAGTGCCTCTTTTATGTTTAATGGCCTTTATACTTGATGGATTGAATGAATTAGTTATTGGGACCCGCTTTGCTATGTTCAAATTCACCTTTAAAACCTTGCAAAATACCCTTTAACTCTGTCTTGTTTGATTTGGAGATTGATCATGCTTGCAGATCCTCTTTATATGGAAAAGGGATATTATTTGGATCACTCTCATACTTTTTCTGACGTTATGCAATGAAATGGTGTTTTATTGGAACTTGGAAAATGAAAACCTAGAGACCTAATGAAAACCTTGAGTGACCAAACTTCATGGTGACCTGACTGACATAATGACATGATGAAATGGACTTTCATGATTGAATTATGCTAAGAAAGACATGAAGGTGGGCCATCAAGTATGCATTTTTGAGGAATATAATCATTTTTTGACTAGGGCTATCGTAAGTGAGTAAATTTTTTGAATGACCTAATGGAATGATAAAAATTTCTCAGTGTGACTCCTAAAATGATATGAAAAGAGTATTTTTGACCACGGATGGCAGTATGCAAATACTAACACTAACAAGTATAACAAATATAAATGGCTTTCCGTAATTTGTAATAATAAGTGTCACCATCTGATGGGCCTCTAAATTAGACATAAATTAAGGCCCATCTAACCTTTCTTAGGCCCATCTACCTTCCTTATGCACATGAAAAGATATATTAAATATATCCTTCTACACTTAATGATCTGAAATTACTGTATTAGTTTTTCTGTGCTAAGTGTCTTTTCAGTTTTAAAACATGTGTATAATTGGTTCATTAGTTTGCATAAGGAACAAGGTGTTTTTCCATGAATTATAGATGATTTCTAGTGAATTAGAAGCATAAAATAAGCTTAAATGACACTGAACCGCTATGTTAAACAGAGAAATAAGTCACCACATGAAATTTACACAGCAAGCATGATGAAGTAGTTCACCTCTCCTGAGCTACATTTGCTGGTCTAGATCCCAATGGCATGTCCATCTTTCATTATGCTAAAAAATTTGCTATTACATGTAGTTACAGTGCTCTAATGGATGTTTTCTCTGCACCAATGGCTCCCGAATGCTCCAATTAGTAAAAAATGACTCTTCATTCACTCAGAATGGGAGAAAATTAGGTCTCCTATTCTTTTGCCTAGTTTCACCTAGAAAAACTCCACTAAAAGTGGAGAACTTCACTTAACTGAAGTTAAAAGTGGCATAGGCCGCCAATTTTGGTGCACCTTCCAAACTGCCCGCCGACTTGACCGCACAATAAGTGTTAGTGGTTGGGGGTGGCCACATGCACACCCCCCAAACTCGCGGTTACATAACTGTTGGTCGGAACTTGAGTCAGAATTCCAGTTGGAATCTTGAACTGCGGTAAGGCTGGCGGGTTTAACGCTGACCGCGTGGAGACTTAACGTTAAATCTAGCCATGTGACAACACACGATGCGGAACCGCTAGTGGAGACTATAGGTTGAAGGTTGGAGGTTAGCGCTAATCGCACGATGTTTGAATTTTGTTGTTTGCCATGTGACCATCGTCGGGGATCGCTGGCAGGTCAGGATCGTCGACGGTTCCCATCCCCCCAAACTCCTTCACTAAAATTTAATACAAACCTACAACTCAATACAGTTAAGATCTAATGCATAGCATGGGTGGTAAGCCACATGCGTGCCCGGTGGGAGGTTTCAGGGTAGAGCCCTTTGGACCCTCACAAAATTTTACCACACCATTTCAGGGACACATGGCAGCCTCAAGGCCAGCCACGTGGCGCCCTTTAATTGGCCCCTTCAAACTCATTCGACCAATAGAAAATAGACACTTGTCAAACCATGATTGGTTCATTGGAGGGAATATTCCCTTTTTCTGAATGTACATATCCACCCATTTGTTGACTGTGCATCCCAGTCAAACCTGGTCAAACTGTCGCAATTTTACCCGTTTGGAATTTTGATCAGAACGTGATATCTCCCTCAGACAACATCAGTTTTTTGAACCGTTCACGACACTGAAATGAGGAAGACGAGATATACGCAACCATCCTAGTTTCAACCCAATCCTGTAACTTTGAATTTTGAGAAAAAATTATCAACTCCTGATCACTACTCCCCATTGGGAAATTTTTGGACCCCAAAAGACTTGATTACCTGTTCAGTAGATGAGGGTACAACTCCCTCACCTTTCCAACCTCCATCTAGTTTTCCTGGCTTGGTTTAGTGCCTTTGAGCCCAACTCGAAGGTAGTCAACACTTCCCCTCTTTGATGCTCTTGTCCTCCTGTCAATAATTGTATCTTCTTTGAGCTCATCCAAAAATTATGGCGAGAAATATTCAATAGAAGGTAGCTGAACATCACTTCCTTGATCATCGATCAAAGGTGGCTCATACAAGCGTAAGTTTTCAACATTAACAACTAAATACATTTTCATGTAAGAAGGAAAGTCAAGTTGGAATGAATTACTACCAACTTGTTTTATGATCTTAAAAGGACCATAGCGAATGGGTTTGAGATTTTTACCTTCCCCTTGCATCCTTTCTTTGCTAATGTGCAACCATACCTCATCTCCCTCTTGAAACTTGTGATAAAACTGATGTTTTTCATGCCTCTCTTTGTATTTTCTTTGACTTTTCTCAAGATGTTCTTGAACTCGTTGATGTATAATCTGAATTTTCTCAATGAACTTTCAATCCTTATCAATGTCACTATGGCCATCAATTGCAACATCCTCCCCAAAGATGAAGTCTAATGGCGATTTTGGAAAATACCCAAAGCATACTTCAAAAGGTGAGGTTTGTGTTGAAGAGTGCTTTGCCCGATTGTAAGCGTGCTAAATGTAATGCAGTTGTTCATCCCACAACTTGGGACATTTGCTGCAATATTGTCTCAATAGATGCACAACTGTTATGTTCACCACCTTGGTTTGTCCATCTATTTGTGGATGAAAAACGATACTCTTTTTCAACTTTGTGTCCATCATTCTCCATAGATTTGACCAAAAATTCCCAATGAACCTGGAATCCTTGTCACTAAAAATAGAAGTTGGCAATCCAAAATGATCCCAAACATTTTGAAAATAAAGTTCAGCAGTTTGTTCAACAGTAATGGTTTTCTTACATGGCATAAGTATACACATTTTACAGATTCTATCCACAACTACATAAAGATAATCATGCTGTTTTCTTGACATAGGTAGACCTCCAAAAAAGTCCATGGAGACACTCTCCCATGGCGTTGATGGTACCGGTAATGGCGTGTACAATCCAAGCTTCCTATTACTAGGTTTACTTGTTGCACACATAGAACAACCTCTTATAAAACATGACACACTATTTATCATGCGAGGCCAATAGCAATACCTCTATAGATGCACCACTGTTTTTCTTACCCCAAAGTGTCCAACAATAAGAGAAGAATGAGCTTATCTCATGACACTTAGCCTCTCTCCTTGTGGAGTACATAACTTTCCCAAATGAAACAACAAATTGTTATGCATGTGATAATCTTTTTCTTCAACTTGATTCCCTTCACTCAAACTAGCATACACATCTTGGAAATCAATGTCACGTGCATTTTGTTCTATGTAACTCTCACGTACAACAAAATCATTTTTGAGTAAAGTAGAAGCACTAATGATTGTTCTTGAAAGCATATCTGAAAATTGATTGAAAATACCTTTCTTGTACCTTATAACGAAGTGAAATTGTTGAATAAATCCCATCCACTTGAAATGTCTTGATTGTTGCAATTTTTGTGTGTGACTATAAGCACTGTAATGGTTGGTGATTGGTGTGTACAATGGTCTCTTTACCCATCAAGTAGTGTTTCCACTTCTTGACACTTTGTACCAATGCATATTGTTCTTTTTCATATGTAGGATAATTAGTCACATAATGATTAAAAGTTTCAGAATGAAAGGTGATAGGCTTACCATGCTGCAAAAGAACTGTGCCCATGGCATAATCACTAGCATCGATTTGAATCTTGAATGGTTGTCTCAAATTTGGTAATTCAAGGACTGGAGCTGAACTGATCTTGTATTTTAAATCTTCGAAAGCTTGATGTTATTTTCCTCCCCATTGGAAGCCTTTATTCACATTTGTCACTGCATGCATAGGAGCTGCGATGGCAGAAAAGTTAGCAATAAACTTTCTCCAATATTGAGCTGCACCTAAGAAACTTCTTACCTCGGTAACTATTTTGGGTGTGGGTCAATTCACAATGGCTTCCACTTTAGAAGGATCAATCCTCAATTCTCCTCCTCCTACATTATGTCCCAAATAGACCAAAGAAGTATTTCCAAACTCACACTTTGACATCTTAAGAAACAATTTCTCTTTCTTCAAAATATCAAGCACTCTATTCACATGAAAGACATGATCTTCTCTTGTTTCGCTAAAAATTAAAATGTCATCTAAGTACACAATCAAAAATTCATTAAGGAATGGTCGCAAAACACTATCCATAACACGCATGAAAGTTTCCGGTGCATTACACAAACCAAAAGGCATAACTAGCCACTCAAAGAATCCTTGTTTGGTTTTGAATACAGTTTTCCATATATCACTTTCTGTAATTCTTACTTGATGATATCCACTTCGTAAATCTAACTTAGTGAGAAACTTTGCTTCTTTCAGCTGATCAAGCAAATCATCTATTCTTGGGAGTGGGTAATGATTTTTTACCGTAATCTTGTTCAAAGCTCAGAAATCTACACACATGTGCCATGTCCCATCTTTCTTTGGTATCAAGACTATGGGTGAACCGCATGGCGAAGTGCTTGGCCTTATGATTCCTTTATCCAACGTCTCTTTGATTTTCTTCTTTATTTCATCATTCTACATTATCGACATGCAATACATACCGATGTTTGGAAGAGGACAATCCTGCTGCAACTGAATCTCATGTTGAATTTCCCTTTTTGGAGGCAATCCTGTTGGCTCCTGAAACATCTCATGATGTCCATTAACCACATCATATAAATATGATTTCAACTTAGGAACACATCCTTTAAATTATTCATGATTAATATCAGCTTTAGGCTTAATCATAAGAAGAACAAAATTCTTACTTGAATTTACTATCTTCTGTACCTGTCCAACATTTACCATAGCAATGTTTGTCTTCTTGCGATGTGATCTAACAATGAACTCCTTTCCATATTTGAATAAATGATATTTTTTCTCATGGTGATGGAATATCACTTTCCTATCATACAATTAAGGACTCCCTAATACAATACCAGTTATGTCAAGTGGAACCACATCTAATTCAACTGTGTCAACAAAATTGTAGTGATTCCAAACCTCAATATACATTTCTTTGAAACCTGTAAATTTTCATCCTTACAAATCCAACCCTATGGATATGGTATGGTCTCAAGGTTAATTTTCTTGACCAAATATTCAGAGATTAAGTTTGCTTGTAACCCACTCTCAAACAATGTGTCAATCTTGGTATGCTTGGATATGACCCTCGCATGAAACAGTTCTATTCTTTCTTCTTCATTTGGAGTGTTTATGTGACAGTTTGATGTACTAGTACTGGGTTTAGTTTCAATTTATTTTCCCTTCATGTTCTTCAATCCCATGGTTGTAATCTTAGATTCATCACCTGAATCAGATCCTAAATCATGTTGAGCTGTAGCAGCATTTTGTGTTTCCCTTTGTTATTGGGTTTCTTTGGCCTCAATTTAGGATGTAATTTCCAACAATGAGTTTCATTGTGCCCTTATTTTGAACAATGTTTACAAACCACTTTTTCTCCCTCTTTCTTAACAGATGCATTCCTTTTGTTTTTACCTTTTGAGGTATTTTCCTTGGCTTTAATTTTAAAATGTTTATTCCTACCCTCTTCAGAAATGTTCTTCCCTCTAGCTTCTAGATGTGTGGCCTGGACACACATTTCATCTAGACTGGTGGGGCTAAACATGAGAATAATATGTTTTAGGTAGCTATGTAAGCCTCCTATGTACTTTAGCAAAGTATCTTGGCTCTTCAAATCCACCCCTAATAAGAGAGCTCTTCTCCTAAATTCTTGAGTGTATTCTTGCACATTTTGTCCCTTTAATTGCCTAAAGTTCTGCCAGTTCATGATGGCTCTATGCATATGAGCTAATGGATAAAGCTGTTGTTTAATAGTAGTAATGAAATATGATCATGATAGAATAATCTTACCATGTTTCTTGATTTCCTCCTTTGTCTTGGCTTCCCACCAAACAAGTGTTGCACCTTCCATTCTCAATGAAGCTAATTGAATTTTGGTATCATCATCTTGAAGGTTATGTATTCTCAAATAGACCTCCAATTGTCTAATCCAATTATCAAGATTTTCTGTATTTACTTCACCATTAAACATTGAAAATTAAAACTTAGCATCAAGTTTTAAGAAAGGAATTTTACCAGTGTTCTTTGACTTGTGTGGCTGATGTACTGAAGAAGAAGTAGAGGATGATGATGATGAGGGTGAGGATGATGGCTCTCCATTGCCTCCATTTCCTCCATTTCCCTTCTTTGACTTATCTTCATGATAGTGACCTCCTGAAGATCCTTTTCCTTATTTGTGAAGTTTATATCCTTCTCCTTCCATTATCTCATTCCTTTCTTGATAAAGTATTCTAACCATCTCAGTCATGTCAAGAAATTCTTTCCTGAACACTCTTTGTTCCTCTTTAGGGTCAAATTTGTCATGGATTTATCCTTCCTCATGAGGCATGCTTAATGGAGCTTCTACTTCTTTGGGAGGTGAACTAGGTGGTGGAGATTGTGGCAATATTGCTCTCCTTTTCTTTGGCTCCTTTTGAGACCCTTCTGCTTCCACCAATTTGCCTTCTCCTCTCTTGAGCTTGAGCCTTGTAAGCATATAAAACTTGCAAACAGTTAAACAATTCTTTGAACTAAACAACACCAGAGAATAAAACTCTAGCTCTGATACCAACCTGATCTGAAATGATTGTATTAGTTCTGTTGTGCTAAGTGTCTTTTTAGTTTAAAAACATGTGCATAATTGGTTCATTAGTTTAAATAAGGAACAAGGTGTTTTTCCATGAATTGTAGATGATTTTTAGTGAATTAGAAGCCTAAAATAAGCTTAAATAACACTGAAAAGTAGTGTAAAATAGAGAAATAAGTCACCACATGAAATTTACACAGCGAGCATGATGAAGCAGTTCACCCCTCCTAGGCTACATCTACTGGTCCAGCTCCCAAGGGCATGTCCATCTTTCATTACGCTCAAAATTTTTCTATTACATGTAGTTACAGTGCTATAATGGTTGTTTTCTCTGCACCAATGGCTCCAAAATGCTCGAATTAGTAAAAAATGACTCTTCATTCACTCAGAATGGGCGAAAATTGAGTCTCCTACTCTTTTACCCAGTTTCACCTAGAAAAACTCCACTAAAAGTGGAGAACTCCACTTAACTGGAGTTAGAAGTGGCATAGGCCGCTAATTTTGGCGCACCCACTAAACTACCCACCGACTTGACCACACAATAAGGGTTAGTGGTTGGGGGTGGCCACATGCACACCCCCCAAACCCGCGATTACATAACTGTTGGGCAGACCTACGTCAGAACTCCAATTGGAAGCTTGAACTGCGGTAAGGCTAGTGGGTTTAACGCTGACCGCGTAGAGACTTAACGTTAAATGTATCCATGTGACAACAGACGACGCAGAACCGCTAGAGGATACTATGGGTTGAAGGCTGGAGGCTAGCGCTAACTGCGCTATGTTTGAAGTTTGTTGTTTGCCATGTGACCACCGTCGGGGACCGCTGGCGGGTTGGGACCACCGGCCGTTCCCAACCCCCCAAACTCCATTTCACTAAACTTTAATACAAACCTGCAACCAAATATAGTTAGGATATAATGCATAACACAGTTGGTAAGCCACACTCGTACCTGGCGGGAGGTCTCAGGGTTGAGCCCTGCAGAGCCTCACAAAATTTTACCACACCATTTCAGGGACACGTGGCAGCCTCAAGGCCAACCACGTGGTGCCCTTTAATTGGCCCCTCCAAACTTATTCTACCAATAAAAAACAGACACTTGTCAAACCATGATTGGTTCGTTGGAGGGAATATTTTGAGGAATATTCCCTTTTGTTGACTGTACATCCACCCATTCTCTGACTGTGCATCCCAGTCAAACCTGGTCAAACTGTTGCAATTTTACCTGTTTGGAAATTCAATCAGAACGTGATATCTCCCTCATATGACATCGATTTTTCGAACCGTTCATGACGCCAAAATTAGGAAGACAAGATCTATGAAACTATCTTGGTTTCAACCCAATCCTGTAACTTTGAATTTTGAGCAAAATTTATGAACTCCTGATCACTTAATAATGTTTTCTTATGATTTAATATGTTATTAGGAAGGATTAAAGGTAATTGCATACTTTTTCCTAATATTGGTTATTTTTGTAAAATATTGTGAGAATATTGGGAAGATTATGCAGATTTGGAGAAGGAGATGATTTAGGGACTTTCTCCTTGCCATTGGAAGATCAATATTGAAGAATAAATGAAGCAAAATATCAGGAAATTATTGAGAAATATTGAAGAGATTCAAGGGGTTTTCCACCCTCCTTAACTCTCAAAGGCAGCCAAAGGATCCCCAAGGATTATCTTCAACAATTTGAATTCCAGAGGAAACCAAGCAACTCAAAGAAGAGTGCACTCAATCTTTGTTTACTTGGAGTCAAGAGGACTCAATCACTATTTTCTAGGGAGTTGTTGGTAGCTGCCCTGTAGAATAAATAGAGCAAAGCTAGAGCTAAGAAGGGTCGAAACTTTGTTGCAAGCTATTGAGATTTTTATTCTTTTACTCAGTGATCAAACTTTTAGAAATGTATGAGGCTATTCTTTTATGAAATGAGAAGACTGATTTCATTTTACTGGTTTAAGTTTCAGAGAGCTAGGCTCATGGGTTAGGGCCAAGTCCATGTGCCTCAACCTCTTTGCTGTATTTTTTCTCTTCTTTATGTCATTCCATTAGTTCCGCTTCTGATAATTTCGTTATGTTTTAGGTTTCTGTTTAGTTTTGATTTCAGTGTGCTGTTGTAGGTTTCATTTTCTTGCGAGTAATAGAATAGAGGAGAAAAACCAAAAATCTGTGGATCAATACCCCCTTCTCATCTCTGTCAATAGAGCTCGAGGAAGGCGAACCTTCCCACATACCCAAAAACTAATTTCTGTTCACTATTTCTGAGATTAAAAGTAGAGTTGCATTACCATTTTCTAGTCTTCCTCTGCACTATATTTTTATGCATTTGTACATTTCATTGCACATAAGTTGGCAGGTTGATCGCAAGAATTATTGCTAAAACCCGAGAACAACTTTGTGGTGACTCCCCACTTCATTCTCCATCTCAGTCTCCACAATCTGAGCATTGTTTTCACACCCTCCATTCCCTCTTCTTTTCTGCTTATTCTAACTACTGCACCCACCTTTTATCCCTCAAAACACTTAAAATATCCAACTTTCCCTTTTCCTTTGTTCTTATTGGTCATGGTTTCCCTACCATTTTTATAGCAAAGCGCTTGAAAAATATTGTTATCGCACTTTGTCGTTCCTCCTCGAAACTCCGCCGCATCGCACATCGCACTTCACATTGTTTTCCCTTTTTCTTTATGACTTACCGCTCCTTTTCGCCGATTGCGATAACTCCGCCGCATCGCACATCGCACTTCGCATCGTTTCCCCTTTTTCTTTAAGACTTATTGCTCCTTTTTGCCGATTGTGATAACTCCGCCGCATCGCATATCACACTTCGCATCATTTTCCCTTTTTCTTTAAGACTTACCGTTCCTTTTCACCGATTGCAATAACTTCGCCGCATTGCACATCACACTTCACATCGTTTTACCTTTTTCTTTAAGACTTACCGCTCCTTTTTTTCGATTGCGATAACTCCGCCGCATCGCACATCGCACTTTGCATTGTTTTCCTTTTTCTTTTAAGACTTAATGCTCCTAACGTCGATTGCGATACTGTCATCACACTCTGCCGTCGGTCCCACTAACACATCACCCATCACACTTTTCACTTTGCAAAGTTTTCCTGAACAACACTTCTGCTATCCCTCAAACTTTGCGATATTGCGATTGCGATATCGCATTTCGCACTTCGCAGTTTTTATCCCGTTGTGTTTCGCACTTCACAGTTTTTTCCCCATCACACTTCGAAAATCACACTTTTTATTTTGTTTCTTTAACACTTACTGCTCTTGTTTGTTGATTGAGATATTTCCCCGTACTCCACCACCGGTCCCACCGCCACATCATCCATTTCATCGCACATCGCAAATTGCATTTTTTATTTTGTTCCTGTTAACCTTTACCGCTCCAAACGCCGACTGCGATCACCCTCCATCACAAATCCGCCATCACACTTTTTAAATCATTCCGCTCCAAAGCCTTTTTGTGCCATAATAAAGCTTTAGTAAGGTTTAAACCCACTCTTTTCACTTCTAAGCCTGGTTTCATGTGTTTATCCCTCCATTAGCACCTTTACTCCTTTCTTCTCCAAGCTGCAAATCAACAATTTTTCAATTAGAATTAAGTCCTGGATAGCTTAGTTGCATGTATAGAAGCATGGTAGATAGAGCATAAGATAAGTAGGTTGTGTTTAGCTAGTTGGCCAAGTTAGTGTGGTTTAAATTAGTTTCCTTTCAGCAATTTAGTTTATTTTCCTTCCTGTCATTTCTTTTCAGCAATTTAATTTAGTTTCTTTCTGTCATTTCCTTTCTGCACATTAAATTAGTTTCATTTTCGTCATTTCCTTTCTGGAAATTAAGTTAGTTTCCTTTCTGTCATTTCCTTCCAGCAATTTACTTTCTGTTTTTATCATAGTTTAAGAAATAGCACCCTTTCATAAAGCAAAAGAGGATGACATGAACATAATGCATCTGCTATGTATATAGCAGATGACATGAACATAATGCATCTGCTATGTATATAGCATTGTCACCTCCAAGTTTGTATGAACCCCATGTTGATAAAGTAAATTAGGGCAACTCCTGGGAGTTGCAGCACTCTTGGTGCAATACCAAGGCTCACCACTTTTTGGCATCATTGCCGGGGAGGTGTCTAGTAGATGATTTGATTTTATTTTAGCATTTTTTTTTTCTTTCCTTTTTCATGTTGTTTCTGAAATATTGAAAAATATAAAAAATCTGATTTTCATGCCTCATATGAGTAGGGATACTCAGATTAAAAAAAAAAAAAAAAACTTCTCTAATACCAATCCCCCTACTTGACGACGTGGTGCAGTAAGAACCACATCACCATACACTTTTGAAGGTAGAAGAGATGGATGGATATGATGACAATGAAGAAGATCTTATTGCGTTTCCCATTCAAGATATGGACATCAATTTACATATGAAGAACATCCCTCCATCTTTCCTTCCCAACTTCCATGGTATGAGGACAGAGGATCTGGAAACATTTCTCTTTGAATTTGAGATACTTTGTAGATATTATGGCTACTTATCACACACTCAAAAACTGATATTGTTTCCTGCAAGATTGAAGGATAAATCTCCTAAATGGTTCATGAGTCTAGATACTAATTCAATAAGATCATGGAATGATATGCAAAAGATATTTCTAGAAAAATATAAAGATCGTGATCTTAGAGAAGAAATTTTTAGAATGAACCAAGAAGAAGATGACAGCCTTGAGGATCTAATAGAGAGGTTCATGTTTAATGTTGAGAGGGGAAAACTACATCATTTAGGATTTGACACACTAAAAACCATCATACTTAGAACAATTAGGGATGAGTGGATTGATATGCTTAATCTCATGAGTAGAGGAGATGTATACCAACTATCATTTGAAGAAATTTGTGAAACATGCAAGTTCATGTCAAGAGGAAGGGAAAGAGTAATTAAGTCAACATCAACATTGGTAAGGCAAGATGAACTTGAAAATTTTCTTGATAAATTTAAAACAGAAATTATTAGCAATATAAGTGAACAAGTAGAAATGTTAAGAATGCAAAATGAGAAAAAAGAAGATGCTGATATTTTTTTTATCCATGCAGAATCATATGCTACTAAATGTTGTTCATCATTTCCGAGGTTTAAAGAAGTTTACCAGGAATACAATGGAGCAAGGCAATCACCAAAGAAGCTATGTTATGTAGCTCCAAGGAGACCCCGGCAGCCTAGTCAACTTGATATGATGCAAGAAGCCACTTCAAAATTTCAAGCTTATTCACATCCATCTCAAACTAATTAAGACACACTCCCTCCTTGGCAACCTTGGCCATCCCAACCCTAAAACCAACCTTGGAAACATGGTTGGAAAGGACCTTATGAGGAAAATCCACAATATTCTTAATATTTCCCTTCATATACTCCATACCCAACTCCATGCTATCCCTACCATCCACCTCCACCTCCACCATAGCCTCAACCACATCCATCTCATATATCCGTTCCCACTCAACTACCTGTACCAGCATTTCCAAACCCATACAATGAAGTATCTCAGCTCAGTTATAATGCTGAGGTACAACACTTCCAAACATCTCCTCTTGATCTAGATGGTATTTATATTTGTTCAAGAAAGGTATTGTAAAGAAGATATTTTCTTAAAATCATTTAAGGACAACATCAAGAAGAAGAAGATCCAAATGAGGAGATCAAAAGATCAAGGGTTGCACTTGATGAACATCCAGCATCAGATTCAGATGTTGAGAAAGTTTCCTCATGTTTACCTGCATTTCCTCCATGTGTTCAAGAGAACAATAAACAAAAAGAGGAATATTTGAATGTCATAACATAAGAGGACATCCAAGATGATCCAACTCTATAAGGAGACCAGGGGCATCACAACTATATTGACATATGGTTCCAAAAATTCATTAAGTTGCAGCAGCATGCCCTTCTCCAACAATACTTGATACCATCCCAGTAAAATAAATTCATCTCTCATATTTAGGTACATGTCAAAGCATGTATTCCAAGTGTGCACATGATTTTATCTGTCATCTTGATGTGTACATGGCTCCATTGGAAGTATTCCTATAATTGAAAAAAGTTTTGTTTTTTCAATTAGAGTAGGAAAGTGAAAAAATAAAAAAAACAAAAAGGGAAAAATAATAAAATATTAGGTGAAAACCTCTTTTGAGGTGTTTGAGATTGGCTCATTGATTGAAAACCTCCATGAGGTGGTCATTGGGTTGAAAAAAAAGAGAAAAAAAAATATCCTAGGTGAAAACCTCCTTTGAGGTGCCTAGGCAGACCTACTAGTGGAAAACCTCATTGAGGCAGCTAGTAGGCCTTAAAAATAAAAATAAAATAAAAAATAAAATTCATTTCTCCATGTGTTGTCAATCCTAGAGATAACCTTGAGTTGTGAGATACCAGTGCCTAGGACATCTTATATAGCAAGGAGAAATATGACATAACAAGGATAATTAGCAAAACAAGGCTCTCATGCTATCTCTTGTAAACAGGAAGATTAATTTGAATGGGACCAAAACTTTCGGAAGCTTGATACAGAGAAAGCAATACTGCAGAGGCAAGGTGTGAAACTCTAACGCGAATGTATCAGACAATTCAAAGGCAGCTTATTGCAAAAAGGGCTGGATTCTAAATACTTCACAGAGATGAATAATCAGAAAGTATCTACTGCGTATGTAGAATAAAGAGAATACTAACTGTTGTTGAGACAATATCCAGAAACATATATTAGCATGCAGTGGGCTTACGAAATTAAGAATCCACACATGATAATAGCGTTTGTAAATAACATCTCATAACAGCTAATATAGTAAAATTACGGGTGAAGTGAAAATGGAACAGCATATCATGCCTGAGCCATATTTAAAGTGCCAGACAGATTATGGCATAAGTATCAACTGGGATAAATTCATACCAAAACCAGTGGGCTACTCGCATTCCAGAACATGATACAAGATGAATGGATGTAAATGAAATGAAAAACTAAACTATAACACATAGGAGAGAATTACATATTGTAAAGCACCAAGACCAAAATACTCATTAAAGATAGAACTCCTTCTCATTGAGACCCAACGGGCTCTTCACATTTGTATTAAAGCTTCAACAAAATGCATAGAAAAACTCTTTCACAACAAATTCTTCAGAAAATCTGGAACCCGTTTTCCTCTTTAGTTCTTGCTTATATAGAAGCCTCAAAAACATGAGTGAGAAGATATTTTTGGGAAAAATATCTTCCTCGCGTGCTGGAAATCGGTTTGAGGTCTCCATAAAAAATAACCAAAATTCATGATGAGGAATTGGGGCATCTCATCATTGACAATTAGGCTCGCGGCCGTTTTAAAAAAAAATATCAAATAACCGTTTCTGACAGAAGGTAAAATGCGGGAGTGGGATGTGAATTCCACTCAAAATTTAAAAGTAACAAACCCAAATGGAGGTAAAAGGCCACTAGGGCCGCATCATGAATTGTTCACTGACGAGGTGGAGTAGAGCGGTCGCTGTCACATATGGTGGAAGGTTGGCAGAGAGGAATCAATTTGCCCCTAATGTGACAGTAGAGGCTTTTCTACCTGTAGATCTTCACGATTTTCTCTAGTTCTGATTTAATTTGGAGGAGGGGATTTTGATAATCAATCTTAGCCGAAAACCCCAAATTGTCTTCAATCTTCTGTGTTTGCCATGGCAGGTCTTCGGTGCTGATACTCTGACTGCTACTACAATAACCTCTCTACGTTCCGAATCATAGTGACCATGATTGTGGAACCTGGAGTGAATTCATCACTCTGTAATAACCCTGCACAATACGATAAACTCATCAAGAAATCCAGGGAGTGGTGGAAGGAATGCTGTGGAGGCCCGGAGAAATGGTGGCGCAGCAGTAAAACTACAAAAGAATGGCGGAAAATGGAGTTGATGAAGTCTTGGTGTAAAGATGAGTCATCAGCCGTCCGATCAGATATGGAGATGGCGACTCAACGGCCAGGATTAATGACTGAGGTGTCAATAGTAAGATGGGCGAAAGGAATAACATTTAGTGCAAAACCCAAAGTTTAACGCTCGGGGGATTTACAAAGGGAAATGATGAAAAATGAGTGAAAGTGGGGACTTTGGATGGTGGGACCCGATGTGGGTGGAGGACGATTAACTGAGAGCCGTTGGATATAGGTTGAATGAATGGCTACGATTGGATTGATAGATCACAATCGGGGGAGGCAGCGGGGTGACACATTGTAGAACTTGCGATTGCGATTGGAGCAGTGTTGCGATTATGCGATGGCTATATGATCAGAGCGATGGATCAACGGTGGAGATTATGATTGGAGGATCGCAATAAGGGAGGGTGGCGGGTGACACACTTAAAAATTTTCGATTGTGATTGGTGCGGTGGCGCGATGGCCGTCCGATATGACAGCGAATCAACGGTGGAGATGAGAATCGGAGGGGTGAAAGAATCAGGGCGATGGGCACGAGCGGGACAAGCGTTGGCCGTCAGATCAGAGCGATGGATCAACGATTAATATTAACGCGGAGGTCTATAGACCAAATGCAATCGCATCGGAACATATTCAAATAACAACGGATTGCGCTTGCAATATAAGTTGCGATCGCGATTAGCGCCCTGAGCTTAAACGCTTGGTTCTGGGTGCGGGTCACGTGGTGGGGAAGTGGTTAAGGGGATGGCCGAAAGGGGGCTAAAGCCTTTCATGCAAAATATGGTTTGTTTGGCCTATCTTCAACGCATTTTAAGGCCAGGGAAGGGATTCGGTAGGGAGAATAAGGGGTTTTTAAGCCAAACAAAGGGTATTTGTAAGGTTCAAGGGGAAAATGGGATGATTTAGAGGGTTAGTGAGGAATTAAGGGAGGGATAAAATGGTGAGGAAAACAAAGGTTTAATGGGAATGAGAAAAGATGGAAAGGGAGGCCTTTTGGGAATTTTCTTCTCAAACAGAGAGGCCTTAAAACTGGGAACAACAATGAAGGTTAACCATATCATCAACACCATGCATCTCTCTCTAATGAATGTAGGTGCTCTCCAACCTTTGCAAGTAGAAAAAAACATGTTGGCACAAAAGGAAAATTTGGTAAACACCCTGGTCAAAGGCAGTCAAACTTGGACTTCCTCCTTCTGTGCTCAGAAGCTCCAAAAGGACCTCAAACAGATTATCACTTGCAACTTTAGAGTAGCTTCAGAACCACCAAAGACAACTTCAACATCCATATCAACAACTTGAATATCACCTGCAAAAACAAATCAATGGTAAGGCTCAGGTATGAAATCATCTAACCCTTTCTTCGAATCTATTTTATCTTAAGAAAAAATTAAAAAGTGTGAGAATTAAAGTTTTTATATATAGCCAAAATCAGTAGCAGAGAAAAATCAGCCTTATCTAGCTACTAGCCTCACTTTTTCCTCCAAGAAGAGGAACAAGACAAAAGTAAAAAGGACTTGAGAAAGTGGGTAGTAAGAAGTTCATTACAATGGAAGACAAGGAGTACCAAGTGGTAACCAAGGGTGAAATCAGTTAACAAAAAAATATCCGTGAGTTTATTTTGCATGAAATTTAAAAAAAAGGGAAAGAAAAGAAAAGAAAAAACCAAATAAAAGGTGGATCAACCACCTCTTGGAATTGGAAACAGATTTTTTGTAATATTCCAAAATTAGCATGCAACTAATTGGAATATTGATTTTTGCTTTTGACACCTAGGAGATGAATAAATGGGAGAGGAGGCCCATGCATTTCTAAAATAGGAATAAAATCCCTCATGATGTGAAAAGGGATCATTATAATAGTTGGATTTCACACCCTCATGTGTGAAAAGGGGCAATTACATGTGGACAAGGTCAAGTTTGACCAAGTCAACAACGCTGGAATGGAAGGTGGAGATCATCTATGGAGACAGCGCAGTGATAGTGGGAGGAAGATTCCTTGGTGAAGGAAACCCTAATGAGTGGGACCCAAGGTGAGAAGGCTTCCACTTGTTTATAAGGAGGGCAAGGCATCCATAGCAAGACATGTTATGGATTATTGAATTTGTGGTTTGCATGACTATTGTGCATTCTTCAACTGTTTAGTTGAGATTGCTTTGCTGCTTAGCACAAGGTATTCCTGTTTAGGAATTCCTTCTCCTTTCCAAGAGAGGCCTCTTGAGGGAGCTTGCACTTAATTTCTCCGCATTCAGGCTTGAGGCCAAGCTACCTCCTTCAACTACAGTGCAGTTTTTGTTTAGAGTTGGGTTGTGTTGCAGGGTGTTGCAGTGGAGGGTTGAGAACACCACTTTTTATAGATAGTTTTTCAAAGGAGGAAGCTTTATTTCCTTTGGGAGATCAGTGAGGAAGATTTTGGAGCTGATTTCACATCTTGGCACTTGGCCAACATATTTTCCATCACCTACAGCGTAGTACCTCTCCTTGACTGCATTGTTTCAATGAGTATTTGCAGTGAGGGGTTGCATTGTTTGATTGGAGGGTGAGATCTTCAGTGATTGGATCAACCTTTCACATGAATGATCCATTAGATGAGATTTATTCATCACATGTATCATCTACAACCATATTCATCCAGTTCTTGAGTTGCAGCTGCTACTCATCCCTAGGGCTGCACTATGGCATTTTTGCACTTTTGCATATTTCAGGAAATCCTTTCTGGGTTGTTTTGAAAATGTGTTTGAGAGCTTAGATCTTCACTCCCCGTATTTTATGAGCCATACATTTTCAGATTTATGTTATTGAACATTTCCAGTAGCAGTGTACCATCTATGACTGCATTGTACTTGTTCTTGGGCATTATGCTATGTAGCAACATTTCACTTTTGGCATATGTATTCATGGGAGGCTTGTTTGCCTTGATTATTTGAGTTGTGCCCGCTTCTATTGTACTTATTTTCTGCTGATTTACATAATAAAATGGCTCTATGGTTTCCATACATTTTGGCGTAATGTTATTCACTGCTATTTCCGACTTTGTGTTCATATATTGCTGCTTCCCCATTTTGGGATCTTACAGTGGAATCAAAGCATAATTTTCGCTCAGCCTGTGGATCTTAGCCATTATGCTATTAGGAGGACAAGACGAAGAAGAGATGAACAGAAAAAACAAAAATAAGACTCCATTATTTGGAGGGAGGAGGGAAGAGAGGCTTTCAAAGCTTCTTTCTCAAACTTTGCAGAGCATTCATGGAGATATTAAGAAGATGAGAAGGGAGAGGTGTAGAGAATATCCAAGAGAGTTTGAATCTGAAGAAAACTCTAGATTTTTACATAATGAGTGTGAGCATGCAACCACACATTATGATGCACAACACAGTCATATGCCCAGATCTACTATGAGGGGGATGAAATAAGAAGAAATACCTAGGAGGGAAACTCTTAGTGATTTTATGCAAGAATATGAATCTCACACTAAGAAGTTCAGAGATCATATCACCTTCCAAGAGTTTTGCAAGATCAAGGTGGAGAGGAGCAAGCAACATGACATGGGTAGATTTTTCCTATATACTTTTGATGGATCACCAACATGTTGAGCTAGAGCTTGGGTGGAGGAGCTACACACCTATTTGCAGCATCACCAAGTTTCTGAAGATGAAGCCATAAAAGTTGCAGCGCTGCATTTTTAAGGTAAGGCCTATGCTTGGTGGATATTTGAGTCCTTTTCATTAAAAAATGCAGATACTTATTCTTATGAAAAGTTCACTAAGAGATTAGTATAAAGGTTTGATGGAGGACATTCTGAAACATCTTTGATGAAGTTAAACAAACCAAAACAAACCAAACTTTTGCATGGGTTGAAAGGACCTATAAAATCAAATACATTTCAGAAAACTGTTGGAGGGGCTCATATTCTTGGACAAGAGGGCATGGAGATCCCTTTTCCAAAGGAGTATCCACTTATTGAAAGGTTCCCCATTCATATTAAGGAGGAAGACATGGTTGAGGGCAACAATGTTGTCATATCTAGAGCATATCTAGCACCTCATGTAGAGGTAGATGGAGCACTTGCTCCAACAAGAGGGATTTGGTATTATTGCAAGGAATTCCCCAGGATCTCATATGTGGAGATCAAGGCACAACCCATGAGCAACATGTGCCATTGTTGACAAATTGTGAAACCATGCAGATAAAAGGAGGAGGTAGGGAGGATGACCAACATCATTTGATGAGGAGCACACACCCCTATCTATTTCAAAGGGTTAATGCACAGAATAGGGAGACTGAATTACGCAGTGAGGGTAGGGACAAGTCTGTCCATTCATGTATGCAATCTACTCTTGATATTGATGTCTCATTGCATGGAGGAATCTCACCGAGGAGACCACTAGATCAGTAGATGATGAGGGATGCTTCACATTTGAAGGCACCACTCATTGATTCCAGAGGGGTGAGGACCTTGGGAGAGCTTGGTACAGTGCTGAGAGTCTTGGGTAGACTCAAGGAGAGGGGAGGCATTCTCCCAACATCATCATTACCCACTCTCATTCTAGGATCTGCGCTATGGAAGGGGCAACATGGGAAGGATATTAGCCTTCCAACTTGCATCTTTGGCAGGGGGAATGTCAAAGATGAGGAAAACCATTTGACAGATGTTCTTTGTGATATATCATCAGTGCTGTCACTATGGAGGATAGATCCATATTGGAAATCCCAGCTGTTGGTGGATTATTCCAAGGATCTTTCCACTTGTATGATATTGGATGACCAATTGCATGAGGAGGGGTATTCAGTTAGAGATGAGGTCATATACTATCATGGTAGGATCTTCTTACCTAGAGATTCCAAGCTCAAGGAGAAGTTACTACGAGCATCTCATAGATATTTTCTCTTTAGCCACACTTATTCTATAAGGGAATACCACACCATCATGGAGGGGTACACTTTGGAAGGTTTTGAAGACGAGATATATCAGCATTTGAGGAGATGCATGGATCATGTGGAGATGGAGGAGATACATAACTCTTTGGGGGAGTTATCACAGCCACCTCTTTTATCTTTGAGAATGAGAGGGGATTTATCTATAAGCCACTCCATTTGCATGGGAAAAGCATATGGTAAGGGTACTATTTGGTTGCATAATGATTTGTATAATGAATATGTACATTCCTTAACCATATATGTGCAGGAAATTGCTAAAAGAAGGAGCATTCTTTCTTCTAGACTTCATGAGGCCATGAGCAGTATTGATGGACACTCCCTAGAAGGACTTGGGGATATTATATTTTATGCAGGGCATGCTCACTTTGAACCATACACCTTACACTTCCTCTACACTTGTGAGGAGATTGGGCAGCAAGCAAGTGGTTGGGAAGCCACACATCATGCCATTTTCTATTGCAATCGAGGGGAAAACTGTGCTGGTTGCATTTGAGGGACCATTATCCTTCTCCCTTGTTACATATGGCAGCTAGTATGATTCTCATTATGGTTCCTTATGTTGACATTGTACTTATATTTGTGGGGAGAATGTTGGGAGAAGAGACACATTGGTTGGATGTGTCCATGGGGAGTAAAAATCCCCACACTTTTTATGCTCCATGCTTCAATAGGAGTATGGAAGATGGCTTGCCATGTTATGTTTGGCAACATCATTTAGAAACACTGCACTGTGACTACTGGGGAAACTGTTGGTACCTTCCAACACTACATAAAACATTTATTTTTCCTCTCATTTGGATGCCATATCGTAGTGATTTCCTATTCATCATATATGGGATGGTTTGGGCCAGCATGATTCATAACGTTGGAGAGAATATCTTTGAAGATCCAATATTCTTATTTCCGCTTGAGGCCAACATTATTGCAGCCCAAGATCATCAACTACTCTACAATTATCATAGGTGGAGAGATGGATAGCATGGGGTAGGCTATTTTTTCTACCATGATCAGTTATTCAGCTCACCTACATTGCAGGAGCCAAAGGTGGAGGAGAATTTTCAGGAGTTACCATTTTGGAGGGTGGCTCATTTTGAATGAATGATAGCTTGGGGATGGAGGATCCACATGGGAATGATGGTTCCCAATTCATTTCATATCCCATGCCTCAAAGGGACCTCTAGACAAAACCTTGTTGCCTCTTTGAGTACTCTACTTCTTCATGATGATAGCTATTTAGCTAGCTTGCATACTTGGGAGGGGAAATATGGAGAGTTATTGATGAGACATCATCTTATTCCTTGGAGGAGCTTATTATATGTGGATGCTACAGGAGGAGGAGGGGAGACTTCTCAGTTCTATCCTTGCAGTTGCTTGAGTACAAGCAACATTTGGGAGGGAGGACAGTAATATTCCAAAATTAACATGCAGCTAATTGGAATATTGATTTTGGTTTTGACACCTAGGAGATGAATAAATGGGAGAGGAGGCCCATGCATTTCTAAAATAGGAATTAAATCCATCATGATGCAAAAAGGGATCATTATAATAGCTGGATTTCACACCCTCATGTGTGAAAAGGGGAAATTACATGTGGACAAGGTCAAGTTTGACCAAGTCAACAACGCTGGAATGGAAGGTGGAGATCATCTATGGAGAGAGCGCAGTGATAGTGGGAGGAAGATTCCTTGGTGGAGGAAACCCTAATGAGCGGGACCCAAGGTGAGAAGGCTTCCACTTATTATAAGGAGGGCAAGGCAGCCATAGCAAGACATGTTATGGATTATTGAATTTGTGGTCTGCATGACTATTGTGCATTCTTCAACTGTTTAGTTGAGATTGTTGTGCTGCTTAGCACAAGGTATTCCTGTTTAGGAATTCCTTCTCCTTTCCAAGAGAGGCTTCTTAAGGGAGATTGCACTTCATTTCTCCACGTTCAGGCTTGAGGCCAAGCTACCTCCTTCAGCTACAACGCATTTTCTGTTTAGATTTGGGTTGTGTTGCAGGGTGTTGCAGTGGAGGGTTGAGAACACCACTTCCGAAGCTAGTTTTTCAAAGGAGGAAGATTTATTTCCTTTAGGATATCAGTGAGGAAGATTTTGGAGCTGATTTCACATCTTGGCACTTGGCCAACATATTTTCCATCACCTACAGTGCAATACCTCTCCTTGACTGTGTTATTTCAGTGAGTATTTGCAGTGAGGGGTTGCAGTGTTTGATTGGAGGGTGAGATCTTCAGTGATTGGATCAACCTTTCACCTGAAGGATCCATTGGATGAGATTTATTCATCATATGTATCATCTAAAACCATATTCATCCAATTCTTGAGTTGCAGCTGCTACTCAGACCTAGGGCTGCACTCCGACATTTTGTACTTTTTGCATATTTCAGGAAATCCTTTTTGAGTTGTCTTGAAAATGTGTTTTGGAGCTTAGATCTTCACTCCTGGTATTGTATGAGCCATACATATTTATGTTATTGTAAATTTCCAATAACAATGTACCATCTCTGACTATGCTGTACTTGTGCTTGGGCATTCTGTTATGTAGCAGCATTTCACTTTTGGCATATGTATTCATGAGAGGCTTGTTTTCCTTGATTATTTGAGTTATGCCCACTTCTATTGTACTTATTTGCTGCTGATTTACATAATAAAATGGCTCTATGGTTTCCATACATTTTGGTGTAATTTCATTCACTGCTATTTCCAGCTTTGTGTTCATATATTTTTGCTTCCCCATTTTGTGATATTACATTTGCTTAAGGCATCTCAGGACCTCCATGAAGCACCTACGAGAAGAAATGCAAGAATAATAGCAAGAAGATTAGCAGGAGCAGCAGTGATTGGGCCAATAAACAAAAAACAAAATAAGCCAACATGTAGGAAGAACCAGAAGGCATGAAGGATGAATAGGTTGCTCAGAGGATGAGCAACAGTTTCAGTGATGACGATCCTATAAATTATAAATAAATTAAGGCCCATATAACCTTTCTTAGGTCCATCTACCTTCCTTATGCACATGAAAAGATATATTAAATCTCTCCTTCTGCACTTAATAATGTTTTATTATGCTTTAATATGTTCTTAGGAAGGATTAAAGGTAATTGCATATTGTGCCTAATATTGGTTGTTTTTGTAGAATATTGTGAGAATATTGGGCATATTATGCAAATTTGGAGAAGGAGATGATTTAAGGACTTGCTCCATGCCACTGGAAGATCAAGGTTGAAGAATAAATGAAGCACAATATCAGGAAATTATTGAGAAATATTGCAGAGATTCAAGGGGTTGTCCACCCTCCTTAACTCTTAAAGGCAGCCAAAGGATCCCCAAGGATTCTCTCTAGAGATTCGAATTCCATAGGTAGCCAAGAAACTCAAATAAGAGTGCACTCAATATTTGTTTACTTGGAGTCAAGAGGACTCAATCACTATTTTCTAGGGAGTTTTTGGTAGCTGCCATGTAGAATAAATAGAGCAAAGCTAGAGCTAGGAAGGGTCGAAACTTTGTTGCAAGCTATTGAGCTTTTTATTCTTTTACTTAGTGATCAAAATTTCAGAAATGTATGAGGCTATTCTTTTATGAAATGAGAATAATGATTTCATTTTACAGATTTAAGTTTCAGAGGGCTAGGCTCGTGGGTTAGGGACCAATCCATGTGCCTCAACCTCTCTGCTGTATTTTTTCTCTGCTTTCTTTCATTCCATTAGTTCCACTTCTGATAATTTTGTTTATGTTTCAAGTTGTTGTTTAGTTTTTCTTTTAGTGTACCGCTGTAGGTTTCATTTTCTTGCGAGTAATAGAATAAAGGAGAAAAACCAAAAAGATGTGGATCAAGATCCCCTTCTCATCTCTATCAATAGAGCTCGAGGAAGGCGAACCTTCCCACAGACCCAAAAACTGATTTATGTTCATTGATTCTGAGATTAAAAGTAGAGTTGCATTACCATTTTCTAGAATTCCTCTGCACTATATTTTATGCATTTGTCTGTTTCGCTGCACATAAGTTAACAGGTTGATCATAGGATTTATTGCTAAAATCCGAGAGAAGCTCCATGGTGCCTCCCCGCTTCATTCTCCATCTGAGTCTCCACAATCTGAACATTGTTGTCATGCTCTCCATTCCCTCATTTTTTTCGCTTATTCTGACTGTTGCACCCACCTTTTATCCCTCAAAACACTTAAAATATCCAGCCTGCCTTATTCATTTGTTCTTATTCATCACGGTTTCCCTACCCTTTTTAATGAAAAACACTTGAAAAATATTGTTATCGCACTTGTTCCTCCTCGAAAATCCGCCGCATCGCACATCACACTTTGCATATTTTTCCCTTTTTCTTTAAGACTTACCACTCCTTTTCACCGATTGTGGCGATTGCAATAACTCCGCCACATCGCACATCACACTTCGCATCGTTTCCCCTTTTTCTTTAAGACATACCGCTCCTTTTTATCGATTACGACAACTTTGCCGCATCGCACATCGCACTTCGCATCATTTTCCTTTTTTCTTTAAGACTTACCGCTCCTTTTCGCCGATTGCGATAACTTCGCCCCATCGCACATCACACTTCGCATCGTTTTTCCTTTTTCTTTAAGACTTACCACTCCTTTTCACCAATTGCGATAACTCTGCCGCATCGCACATGGTAATTCACATTTATTTCCTTTTTCTTTTAAGACTTCCCACTCCTGATGCCGATTGCGATACTGTCATTTCACTCCGCCGCCGGTCCTACCGCCACGTCAGCCATCGCACTTCGTACTTCACAAAATTTTCCTAAAAAACACTTATGCTATCCCTCAAACTTTGTGATATTGCGATTGTGATATCACATTTCACACTTCACAATTTTTATCCTGTTGTATTTCACACTTCACAATTTTTTCCCCATCGCACTTCGCAAATCACAGTTTTTATTTTGTTCCTTTAACACTTTTTGCTCCCATTTTTTGATTGCGATATTGCCCCATACTCCGCCACCTGTCCCATCGCCACATCATCTACCGCATCACACATCACAAATCACACTTTTTATTCTATTCCTGTTAACCTTTATCGTTCCAAACACCGATTGCGGCCACCCTCCATCACAACTCCACCATCGAAATTTTTAAATCATTTCGCTCCAAAGAATTTTTGCACCATAATAAAGCTTTAATAAGGTTTAAACCCACTCTTTTCACTTCTAAGCTTGGTTTCATGTGTTTATCCCTCCATTATCACCTTTATCCCTTTCTTCTCCAAGCTGCAAATCAACACTTTTTCAATTAGAATTATGTCCTGGATAGCTTAGCTACATGGATAGAAGCATGGTAGATAGAGCATAAAATAAGTAGGGTGTTTTTAGCTGGTTGGCCAAGTTAGTGTGGTTTAAATTAGTTTCCTGTCAACAATTTAATTTAATTTCCTTCCTGTCATTTATTTTTAGCAATTTAATTTAGTTTCTTTCTGTCATTTCCTTTCTGCACATTAACTTAGGTTTATTTCCGTCATTTCCTTTCTGCAAATTAAGTTAGTTTCCTTTCTGTCATTTCCTTCCAGCAATTTAATTTTCAGTTTTTATCATAGTATAAGAAATAGCACCCTTTCGTAAATTAGAAGAGGATGACATGAACAAAATGCATTTGCTGTGTATATAGCACTATCACCTCCAAGTTTGTACGAACCCCGGGTTGATAAAGTAAAGTAGGGCAGCCCTTGGGGGTTGCAACACTCTTGGTGCAATACCAGGGCTCACCACCATCACCAACATATCTATTAGAAGGTGACTAATTTGGTGAAAATTCATTATATTCCCATGTGAGAGTGACTCCTTTATTTATAATGGAAGGAGGATTTGATATTGACTTTATTTTATATTAACCTTTATGCCCACCTAGTATCAATATATATACCAAAATAGGATGATAAGGTTGATGCCAATTAAAGATTTGGTAACAATCATATCTTGAAGAAATACTAGGAAAGCTTATTATTTTTGTTATTGTTCCTTCACAAGTAGAAGATAACTTTATGCTACAAATTTAAATATTTACGCTATATGCATAGTGTTTTGAATAAATTATTTTGAAGTTTATGTGAATAACATGTATTTTGACGGGTTTGGCAATAAAATCTCACTATTGAGCAACCTTTTTCAACGTAATTTTTTTTTAAAAACAATTAGAGGAACTACGGAGGTTGTTCGAATGAGGCAGAAAACACAGTCTAATGAGCTCCAATGAAGACACAAGTCCAAAGAAGAAGAGAAACTAAAGATAAAGCATGTAACCAGGTTACAAATGTAGAGAATTGGCAAGCACTATGATCCAAGTGTCTCACTGGATGGTGGTTTAATTAGATGTAATATTCACATCAATAATTTTTGTAGTCTTGTAATTCTTCTTTATAACAATCTCAAGTTGTAAATTTTTGAACTTTTGCATTGAGAAGGGTTTAAGGGGGGTGAAGGACCTGGGAAATAATGGATGTGCTCTTCTATATTGTTATCTCTCCCCCCAACTTCCCAAGGCTAAGAGTGGGATTTGAAGGAAGGTAACCACAGAGCAGGCTTTAGGTAAGCCAGCTAGCCCTACCAGGACCAGAGAGGGCTCTCTCAATGTCACTTTGTAGCCAATTAAATGACTAAATATTTAATTATCTTAGGCTAGGTATGTAAGCTTAGTAAATAGGGTTTTTGTTTGATGTTTTTGTGCTGGATAGGAATGACAATAAGGGGATTAGCTCTAGAATTTAAGGTCTGATTTCAAGATCAATTTGCAGAGAATATGGATGAGGCCTGGTAGGTAGCTTGAAAGCATGTTTAGTTTGTCAATGTGTATAGTATGAAATGATAGAAAATATGAATGAGCACTTAGGTGCATTCATTCATTTAGAATAACATATACATATAATGTAAATCTTGTTAAGACAAAGAATGAAAAGGCACGATTTCTGCTTATAGGCTAACAAGATAAACACATATTAGCATGTACATGAAAGAGGAAAACATATCATTCAACATGAAAAAATAAACATACATAGAAATAACAAATTCTCCAAGGCATACCACATGATTCTCAACACAAATTCTACAACGCTGTGTTTGATTTCATTCCAAAAGGCTTGTACAATAGCGCCACTGCAAAAATAAAAATTATCCAACCCAAGAAAACACTAAAGTGGGTCTACTAATAGAAAATATGAATAATGACACCTCATAGGGTCGAAATCCCATCCAAAATGCATCATAATTACATGATATGAGTCACTTCATAGAATCTAGGGAGGTTAGAAACCATTCCCTCAAATTCAGCTAAAGACTACGAGTGTGTGTCCCCCACATTAAATTACATGTTTCCTCATGACAAGAGTCTAAATACAACTCAATTACTCCAATTACAGCTACAAAGGACAGCAAAACCTCAAAAATTTGACTTTTTCTGGGCTTGACAAGTGTCCTGAGGAATCCTATGCAGATGCGTAGTGCCACTTTGCAGCTAATTTTGAGGGAATTTTAGGACACTAAATCCAAATATGAAAGATAGGTCAACTAGCCCTGTGTCTCTAGTTTCCAACACATCTTGAATTTTTAAAATCCACCCAATATAAGGCCTCCAAAAGTTGATTCTCCCATCCTTACTCTAGATGTGTACCGCCATGTCAAAACAGTGGCAGAAGCATAGAAAACTCGTGGTTTTTTGGATTTTTTTTTTTCTTTTCCTAAAAAACTAGCGATTGTCATGCAAAAAGGGTTCCTGATATGTGGTTTAATCATCAAAATTAATCCAACAATGTAATCCATTCATCATTTAGGTGCCCTAGGAAAAAGCGTAGCGCCTTGGCGCTACACATATGTGGAGACCAAATTTCTAGAATTTTAAAGACATTTTCTATAAAGGCTTAAAGATGGATCAATATCTATCAAACCATAAATTTTTTTGCAAAATTGAGAGAGGTTTTGTTCTTTGGAATATTACAAAAAACAAAATTCTCAAGTTTTCCAAAATACTTTCCCATTTGCTCATAATCCAATTTTTAAGTTGATCACTCAAAATTTGCAGAAGCGTAGCTCACTCTGAGCAGAAGTGTAGTGCCTACTTTGAGAGGGAGTTTGGAGGTATTCCCAGAGAATTTTCTGGATGCAAGTGGTATGGTTGGAAATCTTAGGATTTCTTCTACAAAATCGTGTCATCAAGCACTAAAACCCCTGCTCCAAACCTCTGAAAAATTGACTTGAAGACAACCCATTCAAAAGTGCACAAAATGACTTGGAGAAACTGTAATTTTTGCATTTATCTTAGATAATAACACCTGTGCATAAAATGAAGGAGGTTTTTGTTCAGTGGCCTATGATTGACAAAAACCTCTTTCACTTTTGGCAAATTCATCTCCATTTCTTCATAAACAGATTTTGAAGAACTATGTGCAATGTAAACCCTAATAAATGATCACGAAGCTCTAAAAATGATGCCATGGGTCTGATTTGGCTCAAACCTGGAATGGTGGCCTCCCTTATGAATCTTATTTTCACCCTCCATAGCTCTTGTGAACAAGATGAAACCCTAGCAAGATGGAGTGGGTAGGGAAAGTGGATTTTGGGAAAGCATGAGATAGGGATAGGGTGACTCTAGGGGCTGAGATGATAAGGAAGCTGAGGGAAATTCCAATAAAATTTGAAAAAGTAGGGTTATGTATTATATTAAGGATTCATATTGAATTAGTTGAAATGGGTATGGGGAAGTGGGTCAAAATAGGAAAACACAGAGATTTTCCAGTTTCGCTGTGAAAGTGTAGTGAGGAGTTGGGGTTTTGATGAAAGAAGGGTAAAGGGGATTGTGAGTAATATGAGGTGTTGGGGTAGGGTTTTTGAAGGATGAATGAAGGTTTATATGGTAGGAAAAATGGTCTCCAATGGTTAAAACCAATCAAGGAAGGAGAAAACCTAGAAGGCAAGAGAGCAAAACCCTAATGATATCACACACTCATACAATGATGAAATGACTTGAAGAAGGATTTGGAATGTCAAATTACTTGTTTTTTAGGTCACATGAGGTTTTCATAGTATTTTTTAAGCTTGAAAAGTTGATTTAGAAGCCAAATTCCAAAAGCGTAGCACACTTCCAAATGCGTAGCAGAGGTCTCTTTAGAGCAATTTTCTTGATTTTCTTCCAACCCTTGAGAATTATGGAGCAATATGAAGGTAAGAGAGGAGCTCTATCAAAAATTAAAATAAAAAATTATTTGAATAAGCCTTATTTTAGTTTTATAACATCTTGAAATGACCTTTTTTTTCTTTTAGTGAAAGCAAAAACTTTGAGGAAAGTTTTTCCTTTTTGAAACAATTTGACAATGCAACAAGGTTTGAAATAATACAAACTATCTTACTTTATTTCCCTACCTATGCTAACTCCCTTTAAATGACTTGTTGATGAAAATGAAGTATTGTTTGCCCTGTTTGATGAAATAATTGGAATTTTTAGGGGTGAACAAGGACACTTAGACATAGACCTAAATGGAGATGGAGTGACTGATCTATGACTGTATATGACAATGAATGACATGACCTTGAAATGATGATGACCATGAATGGAGTGAAGGGTGTAGAATTTTAGACCTAGACCATATGCAGTGAGCAAAATTTATTTGAAAACTTGTTTGAAAAGACAAAATTTTGACTTAGGACTACTAAAAAGTAAACTGAAAGAGAATATTTGATCACTAAACATATTGACACTAACATATATAAAAAAAAATCCATCCTCATCAAAGGTAGCAACTAGAATTTTTGTTGTGAGCAAACAATATTGACATTGGACTATTGATATTTTACTCAATTATTCATTGATACACATTAGTAGGAGTCATGGAAACGATGAAGATATTAATGGAGGGTGAATTTCAGATCCTGAAACATGAAATAGAAGTGCACTTTGCTCATGATTCAGCTCATCACTCTGGAGATCTAAATAAGCTTTAGGTGGAATCTCAGGAGCATGAGCATAAATCTAAGCTATCATCCATGAAAAAGAATCAAATAGAATCTGATCATGAGGACACGCTCCATGTCAACTATGGGTTTGTACAATTTTCACTACACACTTTACAAAATTCAAATCAGTAAGTATTTCTTTGGATGTACCTTCTGTTTTTGTATTCGATATGCTTATTCTACAACAAAGTGTATAGAAAATATTGTAATAACAAGAATTAAAGTGAAATTGGGACCATAGAGTCTGTGCTCTATGGCTTGGCATGCTTTGTAGGAGGGCCATGTGCGACAACAATGCACGTTGTTAAACATCACAGACAACCAACGTGTGGCTGCCTGCGACACTGACACCAATGGTCGCCACCCTCCTCCGTATAATTTAGTTATAAATGCCTGTGTGAACTCCCATCAACTCCAAAACTTGCATGCAATCTCATGAATGTTGGCACGCATTATTCCTCAGGCTCTTCCATCCTCCGGTCACCTCAATGATGTCCGGTTCAGGCTCTGTCATCATGTCGCAGTACCTCCCACTTCCCACAATCAACCCTCGCCATCAGTTCACATGCTATCCGGGCTCCTTCTCCTATATTACTACCCAAACCCTGCCCTCATACTCCATCTTCCTCGACGCATCTCAACCTCACTCTTCTCTCCCATTTCCATCTAGACTCTCTGCATTGCTCTGCACTTCACCACCCCGTCATCTTTGCATACCCGCATCTCTCAACTTTACATTTCCCCCCTATCTGCATGGCTCCAAGGCAAAACTCTGGCTATGGCCATGGGTGCGTGACCTCTCGCTGGAACAAATCGAGCATCCCCCCAACTACCAGGGCCGAATCCACTGCCAGGAGGATTGCACTTTCTTATGAGGTGGTTTTCAACCTTGAAACACAGGTCCGCATTGAAAACTTGGAGGGGCAAGCTAGGGCTCTTAGGCGCTGAGTCTCCACAGAAAGCATGGACTAAGAGTTCGAATGGATCCCTAACCCTAGTTTCACTCCATCCAGGGATAACCTTTAGAGTAAGTTGATTGAGCTCTACTAGAAGCTCAAAAGCACCCTCGGTCTAGAAATATAGGATCAAGCTGAGATGGCTAAAGTTCTGGAGAATAAAATAGACATGCTTACTGACAAATTTGTGGTCTGCATGGAGGAAATTCACCACTACAATTTTGTAACTAGGGATTCTCACCACTTTTCTATGCAAAAGAAGCACACTCATGCTGATGACCTCTCTCTGAGAATCAAGAAGGAAATGGCATGAGCTTCCTCCTGCAACCCTCCTGGGCCTTCCAACTTCACTGGAAGCAGTCACAAAACACCCATAAATTTGGATGACGACCCAGTTGCTGCTTGAAGACCTCAGCCACTACCACTGGTTGGTGCCCTCATCGGAGATCATTGGTGCAAGTGTTATAGAACACTAGCTTTTCCCACTGTTTTTGTTTTAAATTTCATCTACTTGTCAATATCTGTCTACCATATTCTTGGTCAAATGGTTCCTCTTCATCGGGTTTCTAAATGTAGTTCTAATTCTGGTCTTAGTCCGTCTTTGGCTATGGGTCTCAATTGTAATGATGCTCCTATCCTCTATTGCTCTAATAATTGTAAAAAGTTATCTCAGACGGAACTAGGAGGGTTTTGTTTACTTAGTGCTAGAGAAAGGCTCACACTCAACAGACTGCCATGTAGCTAAGTCTTTTTGTTAATAATATATATGATCTTGCGTACAAAAAAAATATTAAAGTGAAATTAATAATAGTAAAATCAATTAACATATATTCATTATATAGGTTTATTTTAAATTCAAATCCGTCAAGTATAGGTTTATTTTAAATTTAAATATATCAGGATTAAATTGAGCTATATTAGATATATCAAGAATCCCGAGGAATTAAACCTAGAGGTTCCAACCTTTTTTTAAATTTCCATTGTTGAAAATGGTTTTGTATCAAAGGAATTTGATCCCTATAAGTGTTTTATAGAACTTAGAAAAAATGGGCCTATGCAGCTGATTATGTTACAATCCACTCTCTCTACAATTTGATTTAAACAAGGGATTTGACATAAGTAATTATATTACATTGTCTGCTTCCGACATGTTTGTTTCCAGTCTCAATTAGAAGCATCCAATTTGTAAAACTCCTCGACCTAATTCTGAAATCAAGACCTTGTTTATCGATCATACATGTATGCCATCAAATGGGTGTTGAGTGTCCATGCTTTCATCAAAACCAATTATGGGGACAAACCCAAAAGGATCATCTTTTCCTCTTTTTATCCCACATAGTTTGAATCAACCACTAGTATTTATCATTGTGAAATGCTTGCAACAATTGATTTCAACACATTTCATTTTTCTGTGTGATAGGTCCTTTAAGGACCTTGAAAATGTAACCTTTTTTGTACTTGGATTGTGCTTATCACTTTTTTTACTTAATATAATCTCTTAGTTACTGTTTAAAAAAATAAAACATATTCCTATTTATGTTCTACAAGTATTCCTTTGACATACTGAACATACATTCATGTATGTACTAGAAAGGGACGACTAACAAACATGTAGTATTGCACTACTACTACATGTAGCTAAGAGTGAAAATGGGCAAAGGAACATCCTTATAAAAAATTGATGTCTATAAATAACAAAATTGACCACAGTAAAACACATTCATACATCAAAATATCTTCAACATTATTGTATTTGGCAAGCCCTAGATCTTTATTCATATATATTTTTGAGTTCACCAAAATCCTCTACCAAATACATATTTACAATATATCTTTGACCGATCATAATGCAAAGAGCCATTTCAAAATCATTAGGTCATACACTATTAGAACATATTCCCAAATAGACTTGCGGGTTTTAATATACCTTGTACACAGAGCCAAATCCCCCTCCCCCAACCTTCTTGTCTGGATGAAAATCCCTTGTTTATAGTTTCATCTCCTTATAGGTGAAATGTTTAACACCTTGAATGATTAATAAATATTCTCCCAAACATAACTATAAAGGGCACAACATTATCAGCATGTAATTGTATGCATATGTTTAGTAAAAAAGGAAAATTTATGCTAGGAATGTCTGCATTACATAAATAACAAAAAAGATAAATATTGGAATAGAACTGCATTAATATGTAGCTACATTCAGTGGTAATAGAAGTGAATGTGAATGAAACAAAACATGTACCTTCACTAGATTTTTAAACATGAATGTAAATGCTCTTCCTATTGAACTCTGGTCACAGGATGGTCTTTCAAGTTCTGGAGTAAGGGGCGTGAAATGGAGTAAGGGGAGTAGTTTTGATTGGAGTTTGAACCCGAATGGTTGTATTTAATGTAGGGTGGCATAGGGTGTTAATGTGCGGGATGAGAGGATGAGGGCCCACAATGTGGAGAGGAGTTGGAGGGTAGGGCCACAAAAGGGAGAGGAGCCTAATGGAAGGAGGAGGGGCAACAAATGGTTAGGGATAGAGTCGAACCCTGGAGGTTGGGTCACATAAAATGGTAAAAGCCAACCACCACTCCATTTCTTCATAGGTATATACTACTCCTAAATAAAGTATTTGAATATTAATCTTAACTAATATATTTGCATGGGCGGTTTACAACCCAATATGGAGAAGATATAGTGAAGCGTTAGATAAAATAATAATTATAAAAACATAGTATCCACCCGATTAAAAAATAAAAAATAATAAAGGTATTAGGGAGATGTTGTCCCATAATGTTACATTTGAAAATAATAAAATAATGATTAAATTATCAAATTTAAAAATAATAACTTTCTATAAAGATAAAGAAATCACAAGTAAAAAATTATAATTTTGTTTATAATTGCTTTCTACTTTTTAGTATGAGTGTAAGGGAATTGTGTAATTCCTTACCTATAAAATAAAGAGTTGACATGTGGCATCTAAACAATAATATTGATATTCCACTGTAGTATTAAGAAATCCAAATTATACAACACTTTCTACTTGATTATATGCATAGTTAAATTAAAATATTTTACTCAATATGGCATTGAATTATTTTATTTAGGCTTAGTCTAACTTATATACGAAATGATAATACAATTTCAAGCAATATTGTGATTTTTGTTCTTTAAAATACATTTTTGAAGGAATAAATGGATTCAACACCCTGAAAAAATCAGGGCCACTCAAACTCTACAAATTGAACAACTTAAACTAAATTTTTAAAAACAATTATCGAATTTTGGTTCAAATTAACCAGAAAAAATGCCCTGAAAAAAGGCCATTTAACCTTTTTTTTTGTCGGTCAAATTATAATTTATATTATCATTTCAAAATTTACATCATAAGACAACATTTCTGTGATACATATGAGCAACCAGAGTCGCAGAAAAGGCCATACTTGCCTTGGGTGCATGCCAAGGCAAAAAATGCCACTGGTTATTTCCGGCACAAAACTAGCAAAAAACAATCAAATACAAAGCTTCATGGAAGAGGATTTGGAGGGGCTGCTGGTGGCCCTGCAAAGAAACCTGCACAGTTGTGAACATGGTAGTTGACATGCTTGATCTGTATTTCCAGTGCTTGGAGGTGGTCGTGGGAGTGCCACAACTGATGATGGATACTCTCAAGAGCATCTAGAGTTTCATTTTGCATATGTTGAATATTATTAATGTAAGCGATGAACTCGTTGCATTCTTCATACCTCTGTTCCCTCATGTTGTCCAGATTGAGCTAGATTGTTGCAATTTAACTAAAATCACATCCCAGGTGACCAAAGCGTAAACTTAACCAAGAAACCGGGCTGAAGAGACTTCTATGGCAACCAGAGAATGTTGTCTCTCGGTGGATTGTGAATCCAAGCTCGAGTCGCCGTTTGGCCTATGCTCCTCCATCCCGCGACCAAGTCCTCCTCTGTGTGCACGTCTACATTGTCATGGCATGAAGTGCCCCTTTCCACACCCAACTGCTTCCTCGCTATAAGTCCAATTTCCCGCATGAAGTGCAGCCCGCTGAAACAGAGTGCAATCACATAGACCACTTCCTATCGTCCATCCACCAGCACCCGCAAACTCACAAGACACTACCTCCGTCCCGAGTATCCAATATTCGCTTATTCCACTAGTGGAGCGGAGCCTCCACCTACGTATATACCAGAATACTGTTGGGCCAGAGTGGCCTCTGAGCCCGCACCAACACCATCTCTTGGACGTCTCCACTACCATCACAAACCTCATCCCCTCAGCCGTATGAGTATTCCAAAATAGACACACCCAGTTGGGCTCCTTCCTCACCCCTAGTCCAACCACTATCACCACCTTTTCAATCCTTTGCTCCTCGGACCCCAGGCTACCAAGATCCCATGGGAATCTACGCCACCATCCTAGCTCGCCATATCCCTCTTATGCCCACACACTCCTTGTAGCCATAGATCAAGCTGTAGCTTAAGTGCCAACGCTGTTACATAAGGTGAGACCTCCTCGCAAATTGCACCATCGCCCAGACCTGTATAATACCATTTTCCTTGTCCGAAATCTTGATAAGTTCATGCCTATGCGCATCCCAAGGTGCCATATTTGCCTTTGTGCGAGGGTGGTTTAATGCTACTCGGTGGCACGTGGCGTCAAGCTTGTCTGGCCCGCGCATATCGCCCCCACTTGGCCATCTAATGTGACACCCCCATTGGGGAGAAGGCCATTTAATCGATTAGTTAGACTACATCTTTTATTTATGGCTACATCATCCACATTAAAATGTTTAGTTTTGTTCTAATATATTTTGAAATCAATTACACAGCTCATTTTGAGCAACAAGCCAATAAATTATTTAAACCATAAAATATTTTTATATTTTTAATTGCTTTATATATTATACATAGAGTTCACATTGAAAAAAATTACTTAGCGTAGGCATTGAATTATTTTATTTCCGATAACATTTCCCATATTAAAATGTTTATTTAATTATTAATATATTTTTAAATACATGTCCCCCTCATATTGGGAAGAAAAAAAAAAAAATCTATGGAATATGACGTCTCTCTCTATATATTTATATTTATGTGAATAATCTATCTGTCCAAAAAAGAACTACCCTTTACCCTTTTCTATTGAACTTTTTCATACAAAACATAACAAAATAGTGACCTTTATCATGTACTTTGATTTTCATAAGCAATACGAGTCTTCGTTCATATAGACTCATTTCAATTATGAAAAGGAAATTAGAAGTGGAAATCCATGTAATGAATTTCCTACCTGTCAAGGAATTATGCAATGACCATGGATCTTAATGGCATTCTCAACAAGTGTATCTACCTTTACGCGTATGTGAGTGAAAGTTGTCAAAGCCTCTTGTAAATTTTTGTAGATGTTCTATGCTTGATGCAACTTTACTTTTTATCCCCAATATCAACCAGCAATCACATAAACAAGAAAGTAAAATGTTGATAGAACATACCAGTAGATCAACAGAAGACAAGCCAAAAATATATATGTGTCTTGGTGCGATACGACGGTCAACATGATGCTTCAACCAACAAAGTCTCAATACGGTCAGCCAACTAGAAGTGTCACACAACCCTCTCGTACAACAATATCAGCCAACCTAAAGTCAACGTAATTCAATGCTATCACAGGCAATGGTCAACGAAAAACAACAGCAACAAAAAGTCAATGGAACTCGGTCAAAGTCAACGATCAACCTCGATTTATGTGCTAGAAAATGTGGACTGCAGAAATTAAAATTTTGACCAAGATTTTGGTCAGTCTGACCATGTGTTGACCAAAGTCAACGCTGGTAAAATCTGTGCTGAAAAACCCTAGGTCACAAATAGAAAATCCTCCTTGCTGCAATTTTCCCACGTGTGGAGAAGAAGAGACTCCAAGTGATGATCAAACCAATTAGATGAGGAGAGAGAGTGTGTGATGATGGATGAGTGAAATGACCTCCAACGTTGACCTATTTATATCCATTAGTGAGTGTGTGTGACACAACTGTTGGGGCTTCAAGCCTACATTTCATTTCTGGACGACTTGCACATATTTTGAATAAATTAAAAATAAATGTTCTGCTCATCGGATCAAGATGATCTTTAGATCGATCTTGCATCTCTACGAAAGAGGAATCTAATAAAAATATTGGCATCTTCGTTTGAGAATCACAACATGGAGTTTGGACCCAGTTGTCCAAAATTAGCACTGCCTCTCAACTAGGGAGAAATCCATCCACCTGTGCGATCCAAACATCGTGCGTCATCCTGTCGTAACTTGCTTTGTTGGCTTCTTTATTTCAGAATAAAAGTGAGTTAGTCACAAAGACATCATTCCCGACTGAAAGATTCAACCCAGAGGTTCGAAACCTCTATAGGACTCAAAAAGAGTCCCATACCAACCCGAAGTTGGTTTACCTAACCCAAAGTCAGTTGGAGGTCTGAAACCTCACTAGACTTGATCCCAGATCAAGTGGTTGGACACGTGCATCCTAGACATAGAGATTACTGCAATATCCGATGCATCTATCGATATTAGCTACTGGTCTCTATCTTTTCCCACCTCACTGGCCAAATGAGAGGTACTTCCCATGAGTTTGAGACTTAATGGGTAGGATGCATATGGGGCACATATCATGAGAGGTGAACCAACTCAACATCATAACGGTGGGGCAGAAGCACCACAAGATTCGACAAGCCTAGCCCCGTGTGTGCTTATAGCTCTGATAAGCTATCCCCAAAGCCCCCAGAGCTCCCAGAGCTCATTGTCCATCAGGACCCTCAGAATAGGGTTGTTCCACGATTCCAATATTCTTACAGAAGGTTGGGAAGATGACCTTCCCCAAGGGAATTGTGAGAATATCCACGACCTACTCATAAATTCCTATATGATCGAGCCTTACGGTGCTTCGCTGTACCATATCCCGGATAAAGTGGTACCAACCATAAACATGCTTGGATTGATCGTGGAACACAGGATTCTTTGAAAAACGAATCCCCCTTTGGTTATCACAAAGGATAGTGGTGGAATCTAGCACATGCTCAAACAACTCACTGAAGAGATTTCACAACCAAGTGACTTCACAACATGCCATACATGCTGCAATATATTCGGCCTCAGCGGTGCTCAAGGCTACCGACTTCTGCTTCCTGCTCGAAGCAGACCTACTTGTGAAGCAACATCCAGATGTGCTCTTGCAATCCACCACACTACTAGCCCAAATAACATCAGTATATCCATGGAGTGTCATGCTCCCAATAGTGTATCTCAGCCCATGGTCTATCATGCCCTAGAGATATCTCAAGAGTTTCTTGCACCAACCCAGTGAATGTTGTGAGGATCAACCATGTGTTGACTCAAAGTGTTCACTGCACAACATACATCCGGATGGGTGTTCACTAAGAACATCAGGGCCCCTACGAGTTGACGATACTCAGTAGGATTTGCTAGCACTGGCCTAGCAGTGCTGCCACTCAACTTCTTAAAGTTGAGCTCCATCGGTGTCAACACAGACTTACAGTCCACCATCCCAAATATTTCTAGAAGCTTCACAATATATTTTCCTTGAGAAAGGAAAATCTCGCCAAGTCTCTGCCAGACCTCCAGGCCTAGGAAGAAATGCATTAGTCCTAGGTCTTTCATCTCGAACTTTGCAGTGAGCTCCCTCTTACACTGATGAAAGAGAGGGTCAACACCTGTCAGGAAGAGGTCATCCACATACAACACCAGAATGAGAGGCTTTTCTCTATCAACCTTGAAGTAAAGGTTCAGATCAACATTACTACAAGTGAATCCCAGCTTCATCAGGTAGCTATCTATTCTCTCGTACCAAGCTCTGGTGCTTGCTTCAACCCATAGAGGGATTTCTTCAACTTGCAAACATGGGTGTCCTGATCTTGGACTTCGAACCCCAGAGGTTTCTCCACATACACCTCTTCCTTTATCGCACCATGCAGAAATGCGGTATTCACATCAATTTGATGAAGAATCCATCCTTGCGTAGTAGCAAGGGCTATGATAGATCAGATGGTGGTATATTGGGCCATAGGTGAAAATATGTCATCATAGACTACACCTTCTTTTGAGAGAAGCCATGGGTAACGAATATTGCCTTGAACTTTTCAACACTTCTATCAGATCCATGCTTGATCTTATAGAGCCATTTCGAGGTGAAAAATTCTTTGTCCTTCGGTATTGGAACCACATATTAGACATAATTCTTCATAATGGAATCATATTCTTTGTGCATAGCATCCTTCCAGACTTGATGCTTTACGACTTCCTCAAAATATCCAGGCTCAGATTGTACTATTGTACTCATGGCTGCTAGATTCCCTTGGAATATATTCAGCTTCTTGCTTTCACGGAATGTCCCCCTTGGGGTCATATGATTCTCAACATCCTCAAGGGTGTCCCTGAGCCATGATGGTCTTTTCCTCATTGAAGGAGGTGGATTAATAGGGTCCATCAGTCTTTCAACATCGGGTATCATCTCATCCTTCGGTTCTTCTTGATTTCTAGGCCTTGCTTCATGATCTTCCTCAAATCTCGGAAGATTGATTACTTTCCTTAGGGAAGCATCTTTGTCAAAGGTAACATTGTGGCCTATCTCCACTTCCCTTTGACCAGGAACATAGAATCTATAAGCCTTTGAAGTTTCACTGTAGCCCACAAACATTACCTTCTTCCCAGAAGCATCCAACTTGCTCCTCTTCTCCTTCGATACATGAAAATAAAAAGGACATCCAAAAAATCTAAAATGTGAGATGTTAGGTTTCTTACCAGAGAAAACCTCTTCAGGAGTTTTGGAGTCCAGAGAAAAATGCAGGCATCGGTTCTTTATGTACACAGTAGTGTTCGCAGCTTCTCCCCACAGAAACTTTAGAAGACCTTGGTCACATAGCATGGCATGGGAAACTTTCACAATGGTCCTATTCTTTCTTTCAACAACACCATTTTTCTCAGGAGTATATACGGTTGTGGTCTCCCTCTTTATGCCAGCTTCTCTGCAAAAGTTCCTGAACTCGTTCGTCTCATATTCAGTGCCATTATCGGTCTGTTAGATAGTATCACATGTCATCGCTCCTAGTGGACTTCCTCCAAGCTAGTAGAGTGTATCAACTCTAAACCCTACTATGATAGCTTCCTTGAAAATCTTCTTCCAGATATGCACCTTCCCATCAATGAATGCCACATTGAAACCTTTGTCTTCCATGGCTGAAATAGACAAAAGGTTCTTCTTCAAATCAGGTACATATAGTACATCTTGCAAGTGGAGGACTTGACCTTAAGACAAGTGGAGGTTACAGTCCCTGTCCCTTTCACAAGATATCTTGCATTATATCCAAGGATAATTTTCAGATTAACATCCTTCTCAACCATGTCAGAAAGTGCTTCCTTGAACCCAGTGATGTGCCTTGAGGCACCGCTATTTATCAACCAGACATCCATAGTGTTGGGTGGAGATGCAACAAAGAGGGAAGATACAAGAATGAATTCATTTCTTTTATCATCAACAACATTAGATTCCTCATACATGGAATTTATCGACCTTTTGAAAGGTTTCCCATTTCCACCAGAGGGTGCCTTCCTCTTCCCTTTGAACCCATTCCTTTGATTGCCATTCCTCCAATTGTTGTTGTTGTCATGATCATAAGGATAATCCTTCTTGAAAGGGCATTATCTAGCATAATGGCTGGTCTTGTGACATGTGTAACATTTACCTTTCTTCCCTTGGGCCCCTGCTCTTCCTTTGTTCCTCGGATCACCACAGTTCTTCTTCTTAGCATGAGCAGTGAAGGCATAATTTCCTTCATTTTCATAGTCCTTCATCCTTGTCTCTTCTTGTACGCATATCGATAGTACTTCGTCAAAATCAGGTATCACATTGTTATTGAGAATTGTAGTATTGAATACATGCCATTCAGAGGAGAGACCTCCAAGTGCGTTGAGAACCATTTCTCGATCAGCTATTGTCTCCCCAATAGCCAAAATGTTATTTATGATTTCAGTCAACTTCAGAAAATAGGATTGAATGGATTCATAGATACCTTTCTTTAGATTCTTCAGTTGATTCTTAAAGAAGAGGAATTGATTTTCATTGTTTGCCTTGAACATGTTGACCAAATTATCATACATCTCCTTGGATGTGACCATCTCAGAGATGTAGGCAACCAAAATCTTATGAATTGAGTCCTTGATCATAAACTTTACTTCGATTTACCCCTTCTTATAATTTGACTTGGTGGCAACAGGTGCAGAGGATGGAGGATCTTGGATTTTACCCTGCACATAGTCCATGACATCTTGGTATTCTAACATAAGATCCAAAGTCATCTTCCAGGCATGGAAGTCTTCCTTCCCTTCCAATTTTTCATCAACTTTAAAGCCATTATAGTTTGAGGTACCCATGCTCTTCTTCGGTGATTGCTACAAACTTGGGCTTTGTCTTCACCTCAGCTCTTATACCATGTAAATTTTTGTATATGTTCTATGCTTGATGCAATTTTTATTTTTATCCCCAATATCAACCAAAAATCACATAAAAAATAAATTAAAATGCTGATAGAACATACCAATAGATTGACAGAAGACAAGCCAAAAATATATATGTGTGTTGGTGTGTTACAATAGTCAACATGATACTTCAACCAGCAAAGTATGAATACGGTCAGCCAACCAGAAGTGTCACAAAACCCTCTCGGACAACAATATCAGTCAACCCAAAGTCAACTTTGTCACAGTCAACGGTCAACGCAAAACAATAACAACAAAAGTCAATGTAGCCCTGTCAAAGTCAATGATCAACCTAGATTTATGTGCCAGAAAATGCAGACTGTAGAAATCAGAATTTTGACCAATATTTGGGTCAGTTTGACCATGGGTTGACCAAAGTCACTGCTGGTCAAATCTGCACTAAAAAGCCCTAGGTCGAAAACATAAAATCCTCCTTGCTGCAATTTTCCCACGTGTCGAGAAGAAGAGACTCCAAGTGATGATCGAACCAATAAGATGAGGAGAGATAATGTGTGATGATGGATGAGTTAAAATGACCTCCAACGTTGACCTATTTATATCCATCAGTGAGGGTGTGTGACACAACTGCTGGGGCTTCAAGCCTACATTTCATTTCTGGCCGACCTGCACATATTTTGAATAAATTCAAAATAAATGTTCTGATCATCGGATCAAGGTGATCTTTAGATCGATATTGCACCTCTTCGAAAGAGGAATCAAATAAAAATATTGGCATATTCATCTGAGCATCACAACATGGAGTTTGGACCTAGTTGTCCAAAATAAACACCTCTTGAATGTCCTAAAGAATACATTGTGAAAAAAAACATTTTCTACAATTATCCTATTGTTTTATCAATAAATAACCATCTTGGATTGCTCCAAAACCTGAATTTTTATAGCCTTTTTTTAGGGAAGCTATTGAAAGAAGAATTCTCAAATAAATGAAATCTACACAATTGTTTGAACTACAAAAAATGGCACATCTAACATGTAGATGAAGTGAAGATTTAGGAATAAAATCACACCCACTCCACATATATAGGGATGACCTTGTGCTGCTCTAGAAAAAAATACCCAATGAATGGATTGATCCAAAAGAGGCATTATTGGACCTTTGATATTTCTCGATATTGGTTCAAACCTGTATTCTTTGCACGTTTTTGTAATAAGACTCATTGTTACATCCAAGGGAATATCTACATAAGAGAAGATGCTAGAATTATGAGGCCACCATACATTTTTATAAAATGCAAGAGAAAGTTTCAAAAATATTAGTTGATAAGTCCTCTCACTAGACTTTGAAACATTCTATCAAGTCAAATTGAAACCATGTAGACTACAATCCTTGTTAAACAATATCCTTGACAAAAAATTCCATTATAAAAGGACATGTAGTGAAGAGATGTGGGATGGTTTCATTCGAGAATATACATATAACACATCTACTTGGGTCTTTCCAAATTGTTTTCAAAACATCCCAGGTGAGAATTTTAAATTAGTTGATGAGTCCTCCCACCAAAATTTGAAACATTCTACCAATTCAGATTGAAACCATGTAGACTGTAGTCCTAGGTCAACAATTGCATTAACAAAAACCTACCATGTAAAAGGACATGGAATGAAGAGGTGTGAGATGGTTTCATCCGAGGATTCACATGGGGCACATCTACTTGGGTCTTCCAAACCTCTTTTCAAAATATCCAAAGTGATAGTTTTAGATAATTTTATGAGTCCTCTCACCACACTTTGAAACATTCTACCAAGTTAGATTGAAACCATGTGTACTGTAATCCTTGTTCAATAGTAGTCTCAACAAAATCCTACATTATAAGAGGACATGTCATGAAGAAGTGTGAGATGGTTTCATCTGAGGATCTGCATAGAGCACATCTACTTGGGTCTTCCCAACTTATTTTCATAATATTATCCCAAGTGAGAAGTTTGTTGTTGAAATCTAACCAAAAATAAATGTTGCATTTCAGGGGAGCATGAAGTTTCTTGAAAGTGTTCCCCCCCCCCCCCAATCATAGTTTTGGACCGATGAATTGAGAATATAAGAAAGTGTTATAACCAAAAATTTCAGTGAAGGCTCCATTTTCAGGGTTCTCCATCCAAATGAGATCATCTTCAATGTTTTCTTCAATTCTAATAAAATTTGTTACTAGAAGACATATAAAGCCTCCTCATCATGCTGCCTTTTGACTAGAGAGGCCTAGAGATGTTGAGGACTTCCAACCAACTTGTCCTTAAGGTTGGGGTGATTGTGTTTATATATTGGCAAAAAAGAAACATCCATCTTAGTGAAGGGGATCAAAGAGAGAGGATGAGAGACAATATTTATTTCCAAAACCCACCATGGGTTTAGCCCCAAATTAACCTTCCTACCATTTCCAATTCTCCAGGTCATCCAACCACCAAAGAGTGGAAATGAAAGAACCATATATTTTCACACATTTGACCCCTTGGATTATTTTTGACACTATCTAAACCAATCCTCGAAATACAGGGATGGAAATATTTATCTTTGAGATTTTTTCCCTGAAGGGAGGAATTATGAATTAACCTCTAGAGGTTATGGGTTGTTGAGGTTTTTTTCAAATGTAATATTTTCTTAATTCCACAACCTTCGAGCTTCTTTGGGAGGGCGATTTTGTCCCATTTTACCAAAGGAATGTTGCTTGGCTATCTACCTCCAACCCATAATAAATGAATGCATTTGGGAACATGTGTTATTAAGCACCAATAAATATTATTGATTTCCAACACAACCTTCATGAGAATTATTCTGCCACTTCTTGATAAGAATTCATTAATCCAAATGGATATCCTCCCTTTGATCTTCTTGAAAAGCTAAAACTAGTCTGAATATAGATACCCACTTGGCTTCATGAAAAAAACTGGATACTTGAAACCATTATCTAGTGGAAATTGTGGGAAGGGGAAGAAATGACCCACTTATGAACTAGTTATATTGGGAAGGTTGTGTAGAACTAATTTTTTTATAGAAATTTTTATCACCATCCTTGTAGCAAAACAATACAAATCAATAATAGATTTCTGATGTGATGGAACACTTGAATCACTTGTAGAAAAGACTAGGATTTCATCAACAAGTAATATGTGTGAGAGGAAATGGTTTTTCACCACCTCAATTCCTTTGAAATATCCTATATACCTAGCCTAATGAACAAGTAACTTAGAGATTTTTCAACTAGAAGAAAGAGAAGAGGAGAGAGGGTGCACCCCTATCTCAATCTGTTGCGGGCCATGAAGAAAAGGGAGGGTGATCCATTAATAAGAACTAAAATAATGGCTGATTGTAAAAATACCATAATCCAATTTTCAAAAGGGATCCCCATTCCCATCTTAATCAACACCAAATGGAAAAAATTCCAATTTACCCTATCGCAAGCTTTGGATAAATCCAACTTTAGAGCCACTATGGAAAAGTTTTAAATCTTTATAGAATGTAAAGTTTCCTAGGATAAGGACACTACATCATGGATTTTTCTTCCATTCCAAAAAACAAATTTCTTGTTCAATATAACATCAATGGGGATAGGTTTAATCTGATGAACTATAATCTTATAAATTATTTTGTCGATGTCACGTTGGAGCATGAGATTAGTTTGAAATGATGAAAATAAAATCCTTGTTTTTTGGGATGAGCGCGAGAAAATTAGAGTTGAAATCCCCTAAGACTTTTCCAACTCACAACGATTCCAAAACCAATTTGAGTAGCTCATCCTTTAGGAAATCATAAAAATACATAAAAAAACAAATAGGAAATCCATCAAGGCCTTGGATTTTCCTTTCTACATAGACAAGACGATTCCCCTTAACTCACTTTTTTATACTTCCTCCTCTAAGGCATGATTCATTTCTTCACTAAACACAGTCGGAATTTTTGTGACTACATTAAATACTTCCTATATGGGAACCAAAAAGTTCTTGAAATAAGTTTTCAAAGCACCTGATCCCTTCCTCGGAAATTTGATCAAATGAAATAACTATAGAACCATAATTCCTTTTTATTTTCCACGTAGATATATTATTCCTCATATGAAGCAAGACGATGGAAAAAATTGGTATTATTGTATCCCTCCTTAATCCAAGTAGCTCTACTCTTCAAACTCCATTCAGTTTCCTTTTTTTTCCAATAGAGATTGCCTTTTTGATTCCATAGCTTGAAGGGAGGATAAGTCTCCTTTCAAAGCTACACCACTCGATTTTTATTTGTATAGAGACTTAATGTATGGTTCAACTAATTTTAGATGTACCTATTGTTTCTCCTTATATAGAAAATACCAAATTTTGGATGCAACCTTGAGTCCTGAAATATTTACTATGCGTTGGACCGTATATGTGTTGGGATTAGGTTCAATGAGACGAATCCAAAAATCCATAACGAACTTTTTAAACTCATCTTCCTAAAACGATGAATGATTATAAAAAAGGGAATTGAGGGTATACTCTTTTATTAGATCATATGAAGAACAATGGGTAGATGGTTTGTGATGCCTCCATAGGAAACCCTTGATTGGGTAAGAAATAAGGAAGAAAAGAGATCAACAAAAATCATGAATATATCCAACCATTTAGATTTAAATTCATTATCGACATGAAATTTCCACCATGTAGGATATATTTTCAAATGCTATAGATCCATTAGCCGATGACATTCAAAAAATATCATGAAAAGATTACTTAGAGGATCGAACCTAGAATTCAAACCCCATAACTCTCTAAGGGATATGGTGAGATTCAGGTCCCAACCTATAATGAAATTTGGCCCTATTAGAGATTCATAGAAGGCCAAATTTTCCCAAAAGGTAATTCTATCAACATATGGCCCATTTATGTTAAAAATTGAAATTTCAATGCCAAGTTATTTTACCTCTAGTCAAATAGAGATAGCCGACCTATGAAGGAAGAAACAAAAGCCCTTAGATCCTAGGTCCAACTCATGATAAGTCTACCTGACTAACCCTCTACATAAATTATAGTGAAATTTTAACTCTGAAACCAAGGCTCAATTACAGAACATGCTCAAAACCTTCTACTATTGTTTCCTGAATGAGAAAGATGTTTGGATTGTGTCATTTTATAAGGAGCTTGAGGGCAAGACTTTTTTCGGGCTCCCCACCAACCCTATGAATTTGAATGATATAATCATCATTTTTTAGCTTATAGAGGGCCAAAATTTCTCTGAGGGCTCTAGAAATAGTATTTCGTTTACTTATATTAATGTTTAAAATAACCTTTTGTTATGATTTAAGAATATTGATTTGCAACCAACTAGGTTACTTAGGACCGGGTTTTAGGTAAGGCCTACATGGGAACGAATTTCTTCCTTAGGCCTAAGACGAGGGTGTAAATTGTATTTATTTTTAAGTGGAGGTATAGTCTTGGGCGTATCATGAATGGGAAAGGAGGAAATCTCTTATCCTAAGTTTGTCTCAGGGAAAGGAGAACCACGAGGATCATGAGGCTTTGATTGTGAAGAGGGATTATGGCCAATGGAAGGAGATGAAGGGGAAATGGTGGGCATAGAGTGAAATTTGACCTGACAGTGGGGATGTATTTAGGGAAGACAAATCCAAAATAATCCAAAGAGACAAAATCACGAGTTAAAGGGAAAAAAAACAGAAAGGACATAACATGGGGAGTCGTCACTATGACATCCCACAGTAGGATGAACCAATGGAAGAGTCATCAACATAAGAGAGCCTTCACCAACATTTATTGAGAGAGGATCCAATACCTCTAAATGTTGAGAAGCTAAAATATCCTTCTTTTTCCATATTTTTTTAAAAACTTTTGATCGAGGGCCAATTTTGTGCATTGTTCCTATACATGTCTTGTCTCATGGAAAAGGTAGCATCTAAATGGAACACACTATTATTAATTTTTTTTGTGTCCAAGAGAAACACCTATATTTGAGTTCAATTTTGCTTAGTATTCCATCCCTAAAATTTACCTCCATATGTATCCATAACTAGTGTCTATCACATTTTTCTACCCAAGATGAATCTAGTTGATTTCTCCAGTTGAATAAATCAACCAAGTTTTACCTCAATGACTTATAGAATATCCTTAGACCAAAAACATAAAGGAAGTCTATGAAGAATGGCCCAAACCTTCTATATGTGAAAGGGCTCCCTAGATGGGTTGAGTCTAATGTTCAAGATTTGATAGAAATCTCAGAAGGTTACCAACTCTAAGGGACAACCAAAAAATTTGAAACATATTCCTCCGATGAGAATATTAACGCTAACCAACCCCGCCTCATGAGGTGATAAGAAGGAGCATAACCCACTAGGTATCTCCAGTTCTCATCAATCCGACCATTTAATTTCCTCTCTATAACATCCTTTGTGAAACATTTCCCAACAATAATTTTACTTAGTAAATTGGGGATGGATTACAAGTTAACATCCTGCCCAACAATCATTGACAATTTTTTTTTTTTTTGCTTGGAATATTTGTGGGAGAAAAAAATTGTGGGATTATAGGGCTAAATAGGGCATTTCGTGATGGGTGACAGAGAAATAGGTTAAGCGAGTGTCGGCCCATTAGGTTAAGAATCAGGGGAGGGGAGAGCCATAATGAATGTAATTTTAATGCAAGTTTGGACCTACATTAATGCCCTCATACATCTCCATCACTCTTATAGATGTGTGTATGTGTGTGTTTGCACACACACACACATGATAAATAGTTTATTTAATGTGGACATCAAGTTTCGTTATTATTATTTTTTAAATGTTGATATCAACTTCATATTAAGAGTTAAATAAATTACACATATCTCTCTTTATATATCTAGTTGATATAAAATTATTTTACTTAAGGTGGACATTAAAATGTTTTATTTATAGTGAACATTAAGATATATTTCTTCTACTTTATATATATATATATATATATATATATATATATATATATATATATATATATTTCCCGCTTATGGAAATTCCACACCCCCTTATGGAAATTCCAAGTGGTGGGGTTTCCCCTTTCTAACATTATGCGTCAATCAAAATTTGTGGATAATGTTCATAAATTACACATCAGAGTGATTGAGTATTATGTTATGTTGGGTTTTTCCACTTTGAAAAAAATATATATGATGTTGATATTGAAATATATTAAATAATATGGATATTAGAATAATTTATTGCGTCGAGAGGCGCTCTCCAACCCAGTATTACAAAGATGTCATATTTACTTGTTCTGTCCTGTTATGAAAAATTTTGACTCGATCAAATTACATAAAAATAAAATTTAAAAATAAAACAAAATAATAATTAAAATAAAATTGAGGTAAAATAGGTAATTCACCATTGGCCGGTTTTGGGACTCGAGAAAACCCATGGTTTTGCTACTGATATTCTTACGTGAGAAGAAATGTGTCGTGTATTTTAAACTAGCCTAAATCCATCTTAATTCCAGATCCACTAAGTCTTGAGAGGGATCAAATCTCTTGAGGTGAAAACTTCTTTTAGAGTTAAAATAGATTTTATCCCCCTCGACACATGGTAGATCTAGAATTAAGATGGATATAGGCTGGTTTAAAGTGATTGTTGAAATATTTTTAAACACATCTCCCTCGTCATGAAAAATGAAAAGTATAAGAAATTTTTACGTTGAGAGGTGCTCTCGAGTCCAATATGGAAGAGATGTTCTAATGTCATGTCATGTCTTGTTATGTAAACAAAAATAAAAATAAAAATAACCATGCGTTAAAATACAAATAATGTATTGACCCATGGTATTCATGGGGAATATATCATATTTAAAGGGGGAAAAACTCTTTAAAGGGGGGAAAACTGTCCTAGATCCTTTTAACTCTGGATCTACCAAGTGCCAAGAGGGATGAAATCTCTTTTCACTCTAAAAGAGGTTTGTGCCTCAAGATATTTGATCACTCTCGACGCTTGTTAGGTTCAGAGTTAATATGGATCTAGGTTGGTTTACTTTCAATTACTTTATCTCTCTATATAAGGTTAATATTAAATTATGTTACTTAATTTGGATGTTGAAATATTTTATTTATGGCTAACACTCTTTCATTATTAATATTTTTTGAAATACCACATATCAACTCTATGTTTAACATGAAATGAATTACATATCTCTCTCATATAAATTAAATTGGAGAAATTTCACTATGAATTACTTATATCTCCATAAATAAAGATAATTCAAAATTAAGGTAGACATTAAAATATTTGATTTATGGCCAACATTGAAATATTTGTATTATTATGAACTCTTATAGTTGATATTGAAATATTTTTTTCTATTATTAATATTTTTTAAATGGCATATATTAACTTCATATTAAAAATTAAATAAATTATATGTTTCCTCCACAACAGAACATGGAAATATAAGAAATTTTTAATTTCAATTACTTTATCTAAAAAAAGTTGATATAAAAATTTTATACTTAAAATGGACATTGAAATATTTTATTTGTGGATAACACTACAACATCTCCTCTATAGTGGGTTGTAGGGTGCCTCTAGTCACAACAATTATCATGACAACTTAAGGATGTATTCAATAGCTTACAAGTCACATATATTGTTAACTTAGTAAAAGTCAAGATATTTATAGACATACTAATCCATGTGACTCTGAAGAGGCTAAAAAATAAAAAGTCTTTAGATTTCGTTTAAACTAGGGCCAAAACGTAGAGTTCATCATCCTGATTCCAACGGTGCAGACCACACTCAAATCCGACTTTGTATGTGCAAGCTATTAATAGTCAAAGTTCAAGTCAAAGGGATCAACACTTTTGTCGCCTGTTAAATTTGGAGCCCAGTTAACTTTGGCAGACTGACTAAATCTCTCAGAGCTGCTAAATTTGGCAGCATCTAACCGAGTAATAATTTGTTACTACATGGTGGGCAAAATTTGTTATGATTCAACAAGAAGATCCTAGTGAAATTTAAGCACCTACACCAGGATGGAGCCTTAGGCTATTTTTAGGTGGAAGTCTATTTTTAGAATGCATGAGAAAATTATATTTATAGATGATGTATATTTATAGATGGTGAGAAAATTCTATTTATAGATGATGTTATATTTATAGATGTATGTGTGAGTTCTATTTATAGATCGCATGTCTATTTATAGATGCATGTCGACTATTATTATCCCTTAATATTAGTTGGACAATAAACATTAATCTATTCTCAATGAGCACTTGAAAATAGTTAATTGAAGTGGAAAACCAGTTAGCTATAGGAAATTTGAGTTCAAAGGTTGGTTGGTGGGACATGCAAGTGGACTTAGTTGTAACTAGGTGATTCGAAGTTGTAATAGAGTTGGATGTGTATTTATGTGAGTTGTAAAGTAGTTTAACTCAGTTAAGTGAGCTAAACTCAGTTGTGCTAGTTGTAACTGAACATACACTAGTGAGGGATCAATGAATTAATTATTTAATTAATTAAAAATCAGTGGTCTCACATGCAACTGAAGATTTACTACTGTTAACTACATGCATGTTAGATCCATTGGAGACCCAGTTGAGAGATAGGTGAAAGGGACAGTTTGACTATCAGTTGTGACATTAGTGGGTGCACTCATGCAAAAAAACACACATTTGAGATGCCAATGAGGATTGCACAGTCAAGGAAAGAATAATTCCATTCATTCAGGGATTCTTATCAACAAGGATTGCGCAGTGGAGACAGGCTGTCAGGAGGCAGTAAATTGGTGCATGTATTTGCCAATTTTTGTATGACAGTGTGAGACGATTGTGTATTGTACAGAGAGATATTGGATTAGAATTTTGTATGATATTGTTTCATGATCCATGATATACACATAATATATGATAGTGGGGTTTTTAGCTTTATACTTTCCCAGTAAAAACATCCGTGTTATGTGTGATTGATATTTCTTCTTGATATTGCAATTGGCGATCGTGTTTTAAATTCTGAAATATTTTTTTAGAAGCGATTATGTATTTAAAAATGGCATATAATTGTTATATTAGGAGAATCCAGGCAATACATAATTGTATTAAAATTTATACATGGTATCAGAGGACAAAAGGTTGCAATTTTGAAGCAGGAGCTGACCTTCAAGCCATTATCTTCAAGCACTGCCTCCATCTTGTCCTTCCAGGAAATGTAGTTTGAGCTGCCTTTGAGTGCATACTCTAGCCGCAAGAAATTGAAATCCATTTTGATGTTTACTCAACTATAGCACCAAGAAAATCTTGCAGCAAATTCGAATTGTTTCCACTAATAAATTCGTCGACAGTGATGTTCCTAAGCCCACTTCGACGGATGCTGCATTACTTGATGCATGGAAAAAGAAAGTGGCGAAGGCGAGAAGGATTCTGTTGGAAGGTGTACGAGACCATAGTGTCTCAATCCTTCATGGGAAAGCCACACCATATGCTATGTGGAAGGTTTTGACAGATATTTTCCAAAGCAGCATCGACCATAGGAAATTGGCGCTAAAAGATAAACTCAGAAAGATCAAGATGGAAAAGGGCGAAAATATTCCAGATTATCTCACAAAGTTTGTCCAATGTCGGGATAAACTCGGGAGTGTGGGAATAATTGTTGCTGATGATGATTTGGTGAGCTTAGCTCTCTTGGGACTTCTTGAGAGTTGGCACAGTTATGAAGACTCTGTCAACAAATGAGAAATTGTTGGATTGGGAATGACTGTGGCTGGATCTAGTGCAGGAGGAGTTTAGGCGGAACACCAGAGATGGATCTTCATTAAGCATGATGATGAAGAGGATTGTGCTTTGGATTCCAAGGCAAGGAAAGGGAAGGGGAATAAATTCCATTCAAAATCTGAGTCTAAAGGCAAGAAGCTGTGTTTTTCCAAGGTGAAGTGTTTTCACTATCACGAAAATGGGCATCTCGCTACTAATTGTCTGCAGAAGAAGAAGAACAAGAAGGCTGCTAGAGCTGCAGCTGGTGAGGCCCTTGCCTCACAATTTGAAATTGATTTCTCTTTGATCGCATGCATGGTGTCAAGTGCATTGGGATCGGTGTGGTATCTGGATAGTGGTGCTTCCTTCCACATGACGGGAGATAAGGAGCTTTTCAGTGACTTGGAGAAGAAAGATCTCCAAATGCATATAGAGATGGGCGACGATGGACAATACAATGCGACTGGAATTGGTACCATTACATTTGAGAGGGAGTCACGTAAACCATTTCAATTGAAAGATGTTATGCATGTTCCAGGTCTGAAGAAAAACTTGGTCTCAGTCGCAACGTTGGAGGGCAAAGGCTATGACGTTATTTTCAGCAATGGAAAATATTTCCTGTGACATAAAACAATAGGTCAAGCCAAATGGATAGGGATTCGAGTTAAGAATCTCTACAAGCTAGAGGTAGATGGTTGTGCTGCCATGATGGGCAAGGTAGAAAAAGACGTGAGCCAGAATGAGGGCGAATTATGGCACACGTGATTGGGCCATCTTCGTCATGGAGCCTTGAAATTCATGCAGCAAATATCTACTGGACTTCTAATGGGAAAACTTGCTCAGTTAGATCAGTGCAAGGGTTGCACCATAGGGAAGTATGTAAATTCCACCTTTCATGAAAAGGAGAACCGTGCTTTGGTGATCCTGGAGAGAGTTCACACAGGAATGGTTGGACCATTCTCGGTTGCTTCAACAACAAAACATAGGTATTATGTTATTCTTGTTGATGACTTTTCTCGTAAATGTTGGATCTTATTCATGTAGAAGAAGGATCAAACATTCTCAAAGTTCTGTGAGTTTAAGGCATTGGTGGAGAAAGAGTCGGGGAAGCAAGTGAAGGCTCCAAGGAGTGATAATGGTGGATAATACATCTCTAAAGAATTAAAAGACTTCTGCAACAAAGAAGGAATTCAAAGAGAACCCATAGTACCTCATAACCCACAACAAAATGGGTTCATGGAGAGGAAGAACAGAATGATTGTGGGTGCAGCACAAGCAATGTTGCATGATTAGGGCCTACCAATGAATTTGTGGGTGGAAGCATGCAACACTACAGTTTATGTGAAAAACTGTTGTCCTTATAGAGTACTTGGCATGAGTACACCTGAAGAAGCTTTCACTGGTAAGAAACCAGATGTTTCTCACTTTAAGATTTTTGGCTCATATGTTTATGTGCATATGACGAAGAACACTAGGAAGAAGCTGAAGCCGAATGCTGAAGTTGGGAAATTTGTGGGGTACACAAAAACACCCCATAATTATCGTGTGTATTTGACTAACAGTATGATGCTTGTTATGCGACGTGATATAAAATTCGATGAGGGGAAAACCATGCGGTTGTCAATTGAGAGGGAGCTATACATGCATGCAGAGGAGGAATTGTTGGTTCCCAAATATGAGTCTCTAGATGTCGATCAGCCACAGGAGGAGGTTCATGGAGTGGAGGAGTCCATTGACGTAGAGCCAAACATCAGAATTGGAAGAAGGCATATCACAGAAGCTGATAGGTTGAGACTTGATGATGCGCATAATGTAGGAGCCCCTACTTCACAGCGCAGACAAAGATAGTATCCTGACCGATTTACTAGATACATATCTCTCATGAGAAAATGTATTGTGATTGAGCCATCTTCCTTTTAGGAAGCAGTGAAGGAGCTGACATGGGTAGATTCAATGGTGGAGGAGTATGACTCCATTGTCAAAAACAGTGCTTGGTGTTCCAAGGCCGGTTGATAAATCAATGGTAGGTTCAAGATGGATCTACAATGTAAAGAAAGCTACTGATGGGGGTGTTGAGAAATACAAGGCCAGATTTGTGGCCCAGGGCTTCTCACAGATTGAGGGGATAGATTATGAAGAAATATTTGCACCTGTGGCATAATATTCTTTCATAAGGAGCATGCTTTCTCTCTCAGTGCAGATGGGTTGGCACATTCATCAGATGGACGTGAAGATTGGGTTTCTCAATGGGATCATTGAGGAAGAAGTGTACATTGATCAGCCTGAATGATTTGAGATCTTCATCAGCAATTCACATGTGTGAAGAATCAAAAGAGCGCTGTATGGGCTGAAACAAGCACCCCGTGCTTGGTAGACTTGGATAGACAACTATTTCACCAGACTTAGCTTGACCAAAAGTGAAGTGGATGCAAAATTATACCAAATTGAGGTGGAGGGTAAGATTTTAATCATTATTCTTTATGTTGATGATTTAATACTGACTGGTGATGAGCAACCGATACAATCATGCAAGGAGGACCTTGCAAAGGAGTTCGAGATGAAGGATATGGGCCTCCTTCATTATTTCCTTGGATTGGAAATATGGCAGCGAGATGGTGAAATTCTTGTGTCTCAAGACAAGTATGCATGGGAGATACTGGGTAAGTTTAACATGGAGGCCTGAAAACCCATGGATACTCCTCTTCCAGGAAACTGGAGGAAATAGGATGCTACATCTGCAGAGGTAGTGGATGATACTCTCTATCAACAGTTAGTGGGTTCACTAATGTATTTAGTGAATACAAGACCAGACATATGCTATGAAGTTAACCAACTAATTCAAGCGATGGTTAAGCCTACCAAGATCTTTTGGAAGGCAGGCAAGCATGTCCTAAGATACCTGAGGGGCACATATGAGTATGGATTATGGTACAAAAAAATGGATGAGGTGAAGTTGCATGGATTCACAGATGCAGATTGGGCGGGCAGCCCAATGGACAGAAAGAGCACATCAAGGGGGATCTTTAGTATCGGATCTACAACTATTTCTTGGAACAACAGGAAACAGAGATCCATGGCACTTAGTTCAACGAAAGAAGAATACATGGCAACAAGTTAAGCTGCATGTGAGGCTATCTGGATGAGAAAGATCCTGGTTGGTTTATTTGGTTCTCATTTAGATCCGACAGTGATTCATTGTGATAATCAGAGTTGCATTAAACTCTCGATTAATCCTGTGTTTCATGATATATCTAAGCATATATATATCTGGTATCATCATATCAGAGATTGTGTGCAGCGGAAGATCATGTTGGTTCAGTACATTCCTACAAAATATCAAGATGCAGATATTCTGACGAAGGCGCTCACCAGGAGAAAATTCGAATACCATAGAGACAGGATCAGGGTGAAGGATAATCCCTTTCTTGTTGAGAGGGAGTGTTGAGATTCAACAATAAGATCCTAGTGAAAATTAAGCACCTACACTAGGATGGAGCCTCAGGATATTTTTAGGTGGAAGTATATTTTTAGAATGCATGAGAAAATTCTATTTATAGATGATGTCTATTTATAGATGGTGAGCAAATTCTCTTTATAGATGATGTTCTAGTTTTAGATGTATGTGCGAGTTCTATTTATAGATGACATGTCTATTTATAGATGCATGTCGACTATTTTTATCCCTTAATAATAGTTGGACAATAAAAATTAATCTATTATCAATGAGAACTTGGAAATAGTTAACTGAAGTGGAAAACCAGTTAGCTATAGGAAATTCGAGTTCAAAGGTTGGTTGGTGGGACATGCAAGTGGACTTAGTTGTAACTGAGTGATTCGAAGTTGTAACAGAGTTGGATGTGTAGTTATGTTAGTTGTAAAGTAGTTTAACTCAGTTAAGTGCATTAAAATCAGTTGTGCTAGTTGTAACTGAACATACACTAGTGAGAGATCAATGAATCAATTATTTAATTAATTCACAATCAATGGTCTCACATGCAACTGAAGATTTACTACTGTTAACTACATGCATGTCAGATCCAGTGGAGACCCAGTTGAGAGATAGGTAAAAGGGACAATTTTACTATCAGTTGTGACATTAGTGGGTGAACTCAGGCAACCACACACACATTGGAGATGCCAATGAGGATTGTGTAGTCAAGGCAAGCAGGATTCCATTCATTTAGGGATTGTTATCAGCAGGGATTGCGCAGTGGAGGCAGGCTGTCAGGAGGTAGTAAATTGGTGCATGTATTTGCCAATTTTTTTTGATAGTGTGAGATGATTGTATATTGTACTGAGAGCTCTTGGATTATAGTTTTGTATGAGATTGTTTCATTATCCATAATATACACATAATATATGATAGTGGGGTTTTTAGCTTTATGCTTTCCCGATAAAAACATCTGTGTTATGTGTGATTGATCTTTCTTCTTGATATTGCAATTGGCGATCATGTTTTAAATTCCGCAACATTTTTGTAGAAGTGATTATGTATTTAATAGTGGCATATAATTTTTAGATCAGGAGAGTCCAGGAAATACATAATTGTATTAAAATTTCTACAAAATTGGTCAATTTGTTGTTTGTTTAATTTGTCCAATGATCGCTAAAAATCCGACAATGTTTTTTGTGTGGTTATTAATTAAAAATAAAATTAAAAAATAAAATGGGTTGGCAGGAGGCCAAAACCAGCCGACCCCATGATTCATTATAGAATATATATTAAAAAATGGTGGGTGGGCCACCACCCAATGAAACCACCAAACATATCTATTACAATGACCATACATTATAATTGGGAGCTGGCAGGATTCGAACCCACCCAACCAGTCGACCGAACCGTCCCATATGTCATAAATAAAAACTTTGCCACCCAATTCAAAACCATATGCCATTAAAAAAATTGTTGCATGAACACCAAAACTACCTCGTCGAAGTGGGGGAGCCCGTGGGGTTTGACCCAGGGTGGGCCTCGTAATAGCCATCCAGGTTTCCAATGACCCACGGGGCCACGCTTTGGTAAATCCGCCCACACCCAAGTATAAAAAACCAAGATTTATCATTCACCCAAACTAACAGAGTGTAGAAATTATGATATATCTTTGCAACTGCTCATGAAGTTTTATTCAAAAAAAAAAAAAACACAAACCTACTGTACTGCTCTACAAACATTAATTCACAATCCAGAACAAAAAATTTAGACATGCAATAAGAAATCACACACATGCAAATAATATCTTTTTTGGGGAAAGCAATCTGCTAAAAACGCAATGCATGCTTGCATTAATATTATGAATATAGATGTTTTACAATTGCTCTGATAAACTAAGCACACCATGCAAGTGAATAAACTATTTCTCTGCTCACTAAGAAGCTCTGACCCAGACTTAGTCAATTTATACCTCTGCTTGAGCTCTTATTTCCTTGCGTTGTTCCTTGAGAAATTAGGCCCCTATTATTTAGGAATTTCTCTAAAATGGATTACGTAATTCCTTAAGCTGATCATTTGACTGCATGCAACAGATGTACACTCAAGGCTAGTTAACAACTGATGTTACATTGCCTTGCAATCTCCACCAAGTCTGGGGAACTAAAATTCTCTACATGCACTAGATATTTTAGGCTGATTGATAAGTTAAATGGATGATCATTGAGTTTGACTGAAGTTCCACTACACAACTGACCCTCCATTAGTTCCTTAAAAAATTAGAACTAGTTTAACTGAAAACAACCTTATATAACTGACATTGATTGCTACAAATCAGCAATCACACATGCTTAACTGAACTCTAATTCCTCCAACTCTAATTTACTGAGTAAACTAGGTGATAGCCATGTCACACAAGTTAACTACATCCAAGTTGTATGTTGATATGGAAATTCAAATTTTCTCAATTTAATCAAGGAAAAATCAAATTGAGAATTTCTTGCTACATTTTTCAACACTCCCTCTCAACAAGAAAGGGATTATAAACCACACCTAGCTTGCAACTGTGGAACTCAAACTTCCCTCTTGATAAGGCCTTTGTAAAAATGTCAGCATCTTGTTCCTCTGTTGGAATGTAATGCAACAACATTATCCACCTTTGCACACGGTCTCGCAAATGGTGATACTAGATATCTATATTCTTTGATCGATTGTTAAAAAAAGGATTCTTAGAGATCTTAATGAAACTTTGATTATCATAGTAGATCACAATTGGATCCATCACCCGACCAAACAATACAACAATCATATTTCTCATCCATATCGCCGCACATGTTGCTTGAATGGCAGCTGTGTATTCTACTTTTGTCGAGCTGAGCGCCACTGATATTTCCTTCCTATTGTACCAGGAAACAAGAGTGGACCCAACAATAAAAATAACCCCCTAATATACTCTTTCAATTTGATGGACTCCCTTCCCAATATACATCTGTGAAGCCACACAAATTCACTCCCTCTATCTATTTGTACCATAGTCCAAATTGGGTGGTGCCTTTGAGGTATCGTAGAACATGCTTAGTTGCCTTCCAAAATAATTTGGTTGCCTCACCATAGCTTGGCTCAGCTGGTTGAATGCATAACACATATCTAGTTGTGTGTTCACAAGGTACATCAGTGAACCCACTAGCTAATGATAAATGGTACCATCCACTTCTTCACTTGAAGTGACATCCTCCTTCCTCTAATTGGTCGCTAGAGGTGTCTCCAGATAGTCTCACATGTAGCTTGACTTGCTGCCATGTAATCTTATCTCATTTGCATACTTGCCTTGAGAGACAAATAGTTCCCCATCGTCTTTCCATACTTATAAGCCGAGAAAGTAGTGCATGATACCCATGTCCTTCATTTAAAATTCTCTTGCAAGGTACTCCTTGCAAGATCTGATCAACTTTTCATCACCAGTTAAAATTAAGTCATCAACATATAAGACAACAATCAACAATTTACCTTCTACCAAGATATTATAGAGATTTTCATTCACTTCACTTTTGGTGAAGCCCAAACCGCTGAGATAGCTGTCGATCCTAATGTACCAAGCATGAGGTGCTTGTTTGAGATAATACAACACTCGCTTGACTCTGCACACATGAGACTCTTTATCAAAGTCTCAAAGCCTTCTGGTTGCTCAATGTACACCTCATCCTCAATAACTCCATTGAGGAATGTTGTTTTTACATCCATCTGGTGGATCTTCCACCCCATTTGTGTTTCCAGAGCAAGAATTGATCTAATGGATGATTACCTTACTAAAGGAGAACATGGCTCCTCATAGTTAGTCCTTTCAACTTGAAAGTACCCTTGGCCACAAATCTGGCCTTGTACTTCTCTATGTTTCCATCTGCTGCATACTTTACCTTGAAGATCCATCTTGAACCCAGAACTAATTTATATGTTAATCTTGGGACCACTTCCCAAACATCGTTCTTTATAATGGATTCATATTCCTCCACCATTGCATCAACCATACAAGTTTCTCTATTTATTCCTCGAAATAGGATGGATCAGTCTCTATAAGCTCAGTCATTAGAGCCATGTAGCTAGTGTACTGATCTGGTGACCTTATTTGCCTGCGAAAATTTGAAGGAGCACCCACATTATCCCTCACATCCTGCAAAAGTCTCTTAGCTTCCCTGGTTCTTTTCCTGCCTTCTTTGGATGGTTCCGCTTGAGTGGTTGTATCCAATCTCTTGTCCTCAATTTGTGGTTTCTCCACAACTTCTTGAGGCTCCTCCTTTGGAGCCAAAAGCTCCTCTTCTTGTGGGATATGAAGCTCCCTCTCAAGAGAGCACTACATCGCTTTATCCTCATCGAACTTTACATCCCTTCCCACAAATGTCATTCTGAGGGATGGAAAGTACACACGGTAGTTGTGGGGATTTTATATGTAACCCACAAATACCCCTAATTATGCTATCAGCTCTAGCATCGTCCTTGATTCTTTGGAGTCATGGTAGTAAACAAAGGCTCCAAAACTCTTGAAGTGTGACACATTCGACTTTCTCCCTGAGAAATCCTCCTTTGGTGTAACCATTCCCATAATCTGACGAGGACTCTGGTTCCATAAATAGACTGCTATGTTGCATGCCTCAACCCACAAATGTAGAGGCAAGCCTTGGTCATGCAACATTGCCCTCACTAATCCCACAATTCTACGGTTATTTCTCTCAACCACCCCATTCTATTGTGGGTTGTGGGGTGTTGTCAAGTCTCGTTGAATGCCTTCTTTTGCACAAGAATTTTTAAATTCATTCGACACGTACTCACGTCCATTATCACTCTGGAGAGCCTTCACCTTCTCTCCGATTTCATTCTCAACTAGTGCCTTGAATTCTATGAACTTGGAGAATGTCTCAACTTTCTTCCACATGAAGAATATCCAACAATTCCATGAGAAGTCATCAATAAAAATGACAAAATATTTGTGCCTAGTAGTGGAGGTTGTCGAGAAAGGTCCACATACATCAGAGTGGATCCTTTCTAGGATTGCATGTACTTTCCTATCTCTAAAATTAACTGTCGATTTTGTGTACTTCTCCAAAGTAAATCCTTTGCATACATCTTGCTGCTCAAGTGCTCCTTTGGGGAGGCCTATGGTTATCTATTGCAAGATCTTCAGGGCTCCATGATGCAAATGACCAAGTATTCTATGCCAAATTTCACCTACATCGTGAGTCTGCACTTTCTATGCCTTAGTGCTTAATGCAAAACAATCTTCCACATATAGCTTATACAAGTTCTTCACATGAACCCTGATTTGCTTCACCTGTTCCGTGGCTATGTGTCTCAGAATTCCTTTCCTTTGTTGAATATCATATCATAACCACGGTCTTCCAAAACTGCAACATAAATGAGATTTTTCTTAAGGCTCAGAGTGAACATGAAATCCTTGAGCCCGAGGGGGGATCCCTACTCCCTATGAAAGGTGTATGTACCTACCCCAGTCGTGCTATACCTTTCATCATCCCCCATCTCGATGTGCATCTACAAATATTTGTATTCCAGGTCATTAAAACATTATCTACACCATATCATGTGGAACAATGTACCTGATTCCAAGTACCAAACGCTTCCCATCATTGTGTTTTAAATGCATGCAATGAGTTTAAAGTCAAGCTCGAACCATGAATATAAGGCTTCACCTACTGCTCCTCCTTAGGTTTTCCTGTTTTCCTTTTTGTGTGGACACTTTGTGTCATAGTTCCCGAATTCATGACAATGGAAGCATTTAATTTTGGAAAAAGATTTCTTCTTGCCCCCTTGGCTGGACTCTAGTTTGGGTTGAGATTTATTCCATTTTCCCTTCTTTTCCTTTCTAGTTGGTGAGCCCTGGTATTGCACCAAGAGTGTTTCAACTCCCAGGGGCTTCCCTACTTTACTTTATCAACCCGGGGTTCATAAAAACTTGGAGGTGACAATAGATGCATTTTGTTCTTGTCATCCTCTTCTGCTTTGCGAAAGGGTGCTATCTCTTAAACTATGATAAAGACTAAGAAGTAAATTAATGAAAGGAAATGACATAAAGGAAACTACCTCAATTTGCAGAAAGGAAATGATTGAAATTAAACTAATTTAATATGCATAAAGGAAATGACAAAAAGAAACTAAATTAATTTGCTGAAAGGAAATGACTAGAAAGAAACTAAACTAAGTTGCAGAAAGGAGACTAATTTAAACCACACTTAACTTTTCCAATCGGCTAAACACACCCTACTTATCTTATGCTCTATCTACCATGCTTCTATCCATGCATATAAAATATCCATGACTTAATTCTGATTGAGAAAATGTTGATTTGCAGTTTGGAGAAGAAAAGGGGTAAAAGGTGCTAATGGAGGGTTTAACACATGAAATGGGGCTTAGAAGTGGAAAGAGAGGGTTTGAAATTTAAAATGGCTTTGGAGCGGAATAATTTGAAAATTGCGACGTAGAAAAATTTGCGAAGTGTGAAGTGCGAAGGGTTAACAGCTGCGAAGAGAGAAATGCGAAATGTGAACAGGAAAGAGTTGCGATGTACAAAATGCGCTGGGTGACGTGGTGGTGGGACCGGCGGCGGAGCGCGATTGCAGTATCGCAATTGGCGCTTGGAAGCGGTAAGTCTAAAAGAAAAAAAGGAACATGTGTGAAGTGCGATTGTGATGGGTGACATGGTGATGGGACCGGTGACAGAGTGCGATCGCAATCGGCAGATGGGAGTGATAAGTGTTAATGGAAGGGAGTAAACATTGTGAATTTAGATTTGTGATGTACGGTAGCAGGAAGTTTGAGGAGTAAGGGCAAAAGGTCGAATTCCGATGGTTTTAAAGCGTTTTGGGTTAGAAAGGGTAAGGCAAACGTGAATGATAAGTCTTGAAGGGAAGAGGAAAACAGTGCGACGTGTGATTGCAATGGGTGACGTGGTGGTGGGACCGACGACGGAGCATGATTGCAATATCGCATTCGGTAGATGGGAGTGGTAAGTGTTAAAAGGAACCGAATGAAAACTACGATTTGCGATGAGTGAAGTACAGTAGCGGGGATTTCGAGGAGGAAAGGCGGAGGTATAATTTCATGGTTTTTCCTACGTTTTTGCGTTAAAACGAGTAAGGTGACCGTAACCAATAGAATCAAAGGAATAAAGCAGCTAAAGGGTTTAAGTGCTGTTAGGGAAAATAAATGTGGGTGCAATAGTTAAAATAAGTGGAGGACAGGAGGGAATGGAGGCGTAAACTCAAGGTTTAGAGGCGTAACGTAGAGATGGAAATAGTGAACAGAAATAAATGTTTTTGGTCTGTGGGAAGGTTTACCCTCCTCGAGCTCTATCGAAAAAGATGAGAAGGGAAGTCTAGATCCACAAATTTTAGAGTTTTATCCTCTATTATACTACTCACAAGCAAATGAAAAACTACAACAACAAACTAAAAGCAAAGACTAAGCAGCAATGAAACTATCAGAAGAAGATCTAACTAAATGATAGAAGAAAAACTAGCTAAATGACAAAAAGGAAAGAATGAAAACAAAAAATAAGCTGAGGCACATGGATTGGGCCTTAACCCACGATCCTCACTCTCTGAAACTTAAATAAGTAAAAGGAAATCAGTCTACTCATTTCATAAAAAGAATAACCTCATACATCTCTGAAAGTTTTATTACCGATTAAAATAAAAATCTCAATAGCTCGCAACAATATTTCTAAATGGAATTGACTCACTGACTAACTAAATCCTTCCTAGCTCTAGCTCTGCTCTATTTATTCTACAAGGCAGCTACCAACATCTCCCTTGAAAATGGTGATTGAGTCCACTTGAATCCTAGTAAACATAGTTTGAGTGCTCTCCTCTTTGAGTTGATAATTAGCTGCCTTTGGAACTTGAATTGCTCGAGAGAATTTTTGGGGTGGTTGAGTCTAATTAACTCCAAGTCAACAAAGATTGAGTGCACTCCTCTTGGAGTTGCTTGGTTGCCTCTGCACTCAAATTTATGGAGATAATATTTTGGGTGATTGAGTCCACTTAAGTCCAAGTCTTTATGATATAATCCTTATGAAAATGCTTAATAATTCATGATTTTCTGCACTCAACCTCATATTAGGAACTCATAGTATGTTAGCCTTAATCATCACCTATACTAGCATCATAAAACCAAATAATAATAAAAATTCAAGAAAAATAGATCTAATAAGGTAAAAAGGTGACCATTAACCCCTCCAAATATGTCTAAGGATGGAGCTCATCACTAGCCAATGCAATTTTTTTTTCATCCTCACCCTTCGATGAAGTCCCATCTCTAGTATTCCTCCTTATTTTCTCCTACATCAAATCGGAATATAAGCGTTCCCAATTCGGTAGTCCTCCCTCCCATTCACCGAACCTTGATAACTATGCTAGCTCTTGGGAAGGCCTAGAAGGGCTAGGATTACCAAGTCTTCTTCAAGAAAATTTACACCAACCCTGAAAAGTTCATCAGAACATTGTGTGAACTTGCTGAGATACTACAGAATATCGTCATTCTTCTGCATCTTGATACTTCGAAGTTTATCCTTGAGCGCCAACTTCCTGTGGTCAGTATTATTCTCGAACAATTCTGTTAGTGCTTTCCACATTGCAAACAAAGTTTCTTTTTCATGGAGATTTGAGACAATGTGATCCCGTAATCCCTCCAAGATGATTCTCCTCTCCTTGGCTACATCTTTCTTCCACTAAGAAATTTTCTGGGCATCAGATTCTGGTGGTTTTTCAATATTTGTCTTGATGTATTATAGCAATCCATTGTCATCCAATACTGCCTCCATGCAATCCATCCATGCAACACAATTAAAGGTTCCTTCCAAGGCATACTCTAGCCTTAGTCCATTGAAAGCCATCTTCCCAGCTCTAAAGAAATCTTGCTGCACTGAACTTCAAATTCGAACCTCCTGAGAAACGACTTCAAAATTTCTGTTATAATGTGAATCTTGCTTTGATACCAACGAAAGAAATTATGATTCATATTTTCAATTGCTCATGAAGTTTTAAACAAAATAACAAGACACAAACCTACTATATTTCTCCACGAACATTAATTCATAATTTAGAAATTTTTTTATAGAAATGTTATAAGAAGTCACAGACATGCAAATTAATATTTTTCTCGGGGAAAAAAATCTGCTAAAAACCCCAATGCCTGCTTGCATTAATATGATGAATATAGATGTTTTACAATTGATTTTGTCAACTGAGGGCAATCTGCAAGTGAATAACTTATCTATCTTCTCACTGAGAAGCTCTGACTCAGACTTAGTAAATTTATTCCTCTTCTTACACTCCTATTTCCTTGTGTTGTTCCTTGAGAAATTAGGTCCCTGTTATTTAGGAATTTATCCAAAATGGATTGTGTAATTCCTTAGGTTGATCATCTAGCTTCATGTAACACCTGTACACTCAAGACTAGTCTACAATTGATGTTACATAGACTTGGAATCTCAACCAATCCTTGGGAACTCAAATTATCTACATGCAATAGATATTTTGGGATAATTGATCATTTAACTAGATTATCACTCAGTTTGATTGATGTCCCACTGCACAACTGACCTTCCACTAGTTCCTTCACCAGTTAGAACTAGTTTAACTGAAAACAACCTTAGATAACTGACTTTTCTTGCTAAAAATTAGCAATCACACATGCTCAACTGAACTCTAACTCCTCCAAATTAAATTTACTAAGTAAAATAGGTGACAAAAACCATGTCACATAAGTTAACTGCATCCAAGTTGTCTGTTGATGTGGAAATTTGATTTTTCTCAAGTTAATCAGGGCAAAATCAAATTGAGAATTTCTTGCTGCATTTTTGAACATGGAGGAACCATGAAGTCATGAATAAGTGAACAATGGAACCAGGAAACAATACATGCATGTAAACCGAGGACATAACCTTGATGCACCTGGGAGGTGGAACCATGATTTGGAACCTTTAAGGAATCTTTTAGATTCCATGTGGGAAAATTTTTGATGGTGTCAGAAACATGTCGAGTTTATACTCATCTGAACCTAAATTTCACCACGAGTCTGATGGTGTAGATTTTTTTCTGATCTGAGAACCCAAATTTTTAGAGGCAGAATGTTGAGAAATGGAACCATGAAGGTGTAACCTTGACACAGGAACCTATAAGGAATCTTTTAGATTCCCTAGAGGCTTAGATTTTGTAGTTTCAAAACATGGTCAAATTTATACTCAAATTTCATGATTTTCACAAGGAACACGATGGTGTAGCCCTTTTCTTCATCTGAGCAGCCGATTTTTAGGCCATTGTCAAAATAGGAGGTATATTGATGCTTTGGCCACTTTTCTTGTTTTTTCCAGAAAGTGGTTGTGTATACAAACACTAGTCTCAATATTTTGAGATGTAAGTGATGATGGTGAGTATGCATTGGATCTGATTAGCAGATTCAAGAAGTTCATTTTATGCCACTTATGTGTGAGTTCATTTAGGCCACTTTGTGAGAGATTGTTCCTTTTTTCATGCTGTAGGAGAACGTCTCTTAGGAGAGACATGCCACTCTAGATATGGGTTTCATCCTTGTATTGAAAGAGAGATTGCATCATGTACTCATCATATTCTTGTAGAGGCTAATGAAGCAACCTCCCCACTCTTGACCCAGGGACCAGAGACGCAATCCACAGTGGAAAAAATCCGTTACCATATCGTGTGTTATGATTGCTTCTTGATTATGGTTGATGGTTTGCTGAAGTGTTGTTTAGAATATGCATTGGTCATGATTTCACATGAAAATATAAGTGTCAAAAAAAGGTCCTAGATAATGGAAATTTTTGTTTGAAAGCATTCACAAAAATTTCTCGGATTACATACCCACAGAGGGGATCCCACTAATGTACGTTTTTACCATTTTAACCTTATTACAAGCAACCAGATGTCTCTTTCATTATTGAACCTGGGTGGGAAGAGTGCAATAATTCCATTATATATATATATATATATATATATATATATATATATATATATATATATAGCTAAATGCTTCTCCACATCTTTTTGGCAGGGATATTTTCAATATTTATGATCGTTTTCATTGATGAGTATTTCCCTTTCATTGAGATAGGATATTTTAGGAGGGTGATTAGTGTGACACCCCTTTTATTTTCCCAATTTTATGATGTAATTGAGAAATTATAATGTCGGGGTAATGACATTGATGCTATGAGCTAAAATTGTATGATGTGATGCAATGCTTATTTTTATTAATTAACAAAATAAAAATAAAAATTCTAAAGTTGAAGGAGAGGAGATAACCAACATATTATGATGCCTTGAGAGGAAAAAATGCCTTGGTTTAATTTTCCATTTTGAGGAGATGGCTAATTTTCATAAGAAGCTTCTAGGAAGAGAAGATGAAGGTTCAAGGTGCGATTATATAACAAGAGGGTAGATTAATCAAGAGGTTCTTCTTCCTTATATTTTCAACCTATTCCATTTTCTCTCTCATACACTATTTTCCATCTCACTAAAAAAATTGAATTGACAAGAGAGTTGGTGGTAGAACCCAAACAGGTTCAGACCTTGTGACTCGTTAATATTTGTGAGTGACAACTTTTGTGACAAAAACTGAATGTGTTGCAACACATTTTATTTGGACTAGATGGCTATGAGGACTAGGAATGTTCCTATTTATGTGTGGCACATAGAGAAATGAAGAGGAGAGGGTCGAGGAGCTGCAAATATCATAGAAAGAATGTTTATAAGCCTAGTTAAAAATGGAAAGGTTGAACACTGAGTTTTTCTTGTGGATGAAGGAGAATGGCCTTCACTTTTACATTAAATATAGCTTTAAAATTGTGTGGTACATTCATGAGTTTATTTTTATCTCAAAGCATCAAGAATCTGGCTTTGGAGTGGCTAGATGTGCGAAAGACTAACAAAACCTTGCCTTTGGTTGGGTAGAGAGTGGCTCACTCTTATTCAGTTCTAGATTCACTTTTTTCTTTATCAAATAAGTACACATGTGCTTGGTAAATGAAATTGATTATTGTAACAATATATGTATGAAATTATTATAGTTGAAATTGTTTATTCTCAACAAGATTATTATTATTATTATTATATATATATATTTTTTAAATATTTTTTCAATGAGATTTGTTTATGAAAAATAAACTTGTAGAGGATATGAATTCTATTGCTAGTAAACTTGTTAATTGTTTCATTAACCTATGAGTAAAACAATTGAATTGATTTATGTATTTTTTCTTCCCAATAGATATTTTGTTAATAACTTTTCAAATTCATGGGTCGGTTGTGTGCATGCATGACTTCCTTGTTAATTGCATGTTGTTTTTTTCAATTTTTATCTACAAGCTATAAGTCCCAAAATTTTCCTTTTGATTTAAAGAGATTTGAGGTGTAGAAAGGAAACTGAGGAAGAGTTTTGGTGTCGTTCTTGGAGTTTAAAGGTGGAAGCCAAAAAGTGATTTATGGGGTAAACGGGCCATCTTGGAATTTTCACTATAATTTTTTTTTTGTCCTCGCAGGTTACAAAGGTTGAAACTTGGACCATAGTGAGGGGAAATTGCGCTAAACATATGGTTAAAATTTCCTTGGTTCACTGTATTTTTGGATATGTGATTTGAGGAAGTAGGCCTTCCTGAATGCTTCTTCAAACAAATTATGTTGGAATTTTCACAATAAATTTTATTATGAAAGGATTCAAAGGATGAAACTTGGACCATAATGAGGAGAAATATTGTTGAACATATGGTTCAATTTTTATATCTTGTGTTATGTAGAATTTACGACTGCAGACAAAAGTGTCTTCGTTAAACCTAGTGGACTGGTCGAGAACAACTTAAAGAAAATAATATAAAGTTTCCCTTAGAGAAATTGAAGGATGGGAAGAGGCTTACTTGGAATTCGTCGCAAGTTTTACTCTCCTCTTGAATTGTAAGCTCCAATCGTAGCTCTGGTTGTTATAATTAGAACTTGCACATACAATCATAACAAGCCAAATATATATGACATATATGTAGCATTATCCAATCACTCTATTCAATGGATCAACAAAGCATTGAAACATATGAATGTAAACATAACATAACATATATAGGAAAATGATATACTCTTTGTATTATTATGAATAAGAGAGAGTTTACAACCAAGAATAATAAATGATCTTGTAGAGGTCTCCCCAAGTTAAATTGTCCTTCCTTGTCACAAAGCACACGTCAATGTCACCCTAATACATGAAGATGAGGACTCTCTTAGATTCAAGGCAACAACATGAGGGCATGATCAGTCTCCAAAATCCCACCTTGATGTTGTAGATGGATGTAGATTTATAGAATAGCGTGGTATTTTAGGAATTCTTATCCATTTACCAATATAGTCTTGAGATCCACTTTTTATGGGAGGATGAGCTCAAGGGATAAGAGATGAAATCTCCAATGCAGGATTAGATAGGATTAGAAGTCCTTATCCAAGGTAAATGGTTGAAACAACTCCTGGAAGCTTCTAGAGGAGGAATATTCAGGATTTTTATTTTTTATTTTTCATGAATTTCTAGAATCAACACACCCCCAACAAGGAAAAACATGTTGTTGATCTATGCAGGTGTAGAATGGAGAAAACTGTTGCTGAATGCAGGTCTCTAAAGGGCTAGGATGTGTTGGACCTAAAAAACACCGATTTGAAGCAGTGAGACCAAAAACTCATGGATTTGGAAGAGTCATTATTAGGGATTTGTGTAGGGAAAATGATAAGGTGTTTATGGATGCTTATTGATATGGTTTTTAGGCCCATTGACCAAATGTGACAAAATGGCCTAAATACTATTGCCCCCTAAAGTGTAAAGTAAAAAATAGTGGCTGATGACTGAAAATATTTACAGTGTGACAAGTTTGGATAAAAAAGAACTAGTCGAGATCATCATCTCGTACAATACATTTTTATCATGATATCTTTGCTGAGGGAGGCATACCCATGCTTAAAACATATGCTAACATTACATGTACAATGATAAAAAATTCATGTCCATTGATGACAAAGCGTGGATCCATGATTGTATGAATTTGTGATTATAGCCATCATGCTTTGTAATCTTGCATTAATCCTAAAAGCGTAACACATATGGATGGAGCTAGATCTGGGGTCTTCTATCTCATTCACTCGATCGATCAATGTACAAGTCTAACCATGAAAATAAATAAGCTAAAATCAAACATGGTAGACACTATATGATTACTGACCTATTGACGGTGCTAGAAATATGTCAACCAATGGGGTCTTCCTGATGTGAAGTCCTAATTATACCTCACACCATTTGGAATAGGATCCCCATCTAGGATATCAACCCGACTGCCATATATTCTCAAATATTTTCCTTGGCTCTAACTGTCAACAAGAAAGGGGAATACAGATGTGCCTTCGAAGAGAAATTAAGTGTTCTTGGTGAGTATTAGGTTGTAAGTGTGTCAAGGTTCTTCTAGTGTGGAGGGAGAGAAAGAAGTGAGCCTCTAAGAGAGAGGTAATAGTACCACCCTAGTAGAGACACACAAAACCAAGAAGAATCCATCTAATATCTAGTTGAATAGTCCACAAAATATGCAACAATCATTACAACCAAAACACAAGAAAAAATTGTCTAGTATCTTACGGAATAGTCCACAAGGATGGGACAACAATAATGACCATTACAACACAGTCTCATTACAATAAGTACTAAAATAGCCGAAATAGTTCAACTACTTTAGCACATATGAAAGCAAACATGAACTACAAACATCCACATAATGTTATTACAAATAATCATAATCCATGCATGAAGAACGTGTTGCCCATGGGGCTTGTGTTATTAAGTAAAAGTTCCAAGTCACACGTATACAATGAACACCACTATCTCCAATAGTGGAGCGTTGGATCCACTCCTTGCCCCTCAAAAGAGCTAGATTATCTCTCTAATGCCTTGTGGGAGGAGCCAAGGTGAAAATTCCCTTGCTCATATAATGAGAACATATATATAACAAATGGGGTGATACTTCACCTCATTGTGACTCTTCAACTACCCTCATGACTGTTTGATTTCCTATGAATTTTTGACTTGACATGAATCTTCATATTTTGTGTGTGTCCTTTGGAATTCCACTTTACAATAAATTTTGAATATATAATTACATAACCCACAATAATGATGTGGCATATGGTGACTATGACAATATATGACATGAAATTGATGACATGGATTGCATGATGATGTGGCACTTCCAACCTATCCTTCTTGTTGTTTCTTTCTTTATGTCTTCAATAAGAGATGTATATCCAGCATTTCATATTCATGAGAGATATGATTTTTTCTTCATATCTACCCTCCAAAGGGTTGTGAATCAGATGGAGTGTTCATGCGATCTTGATCTTTGGTCTTCTGCTGTAATCCATTGTTCCTTCATCTTCTCGCCTGATGATCATCTTATCTATTCAACTCCATATGTTTCTTCCAACATGTCCTCCTTCTCCATCTCCTTCTTCATCATATTTCCATAACATGATAGAGTACCAATATCTAAAATTCACTCATGATAAGACAACATCAATAGAATAAACCCCTAGTCTAAGATGGTGCATATTGATCCAATGACTGAGCTGGAACCAGGTGACAGGCTGGGAAAGAGGCTCAGTAATTGAAAAATTGCATAGCTCAGGTAGTCAAGGGTGAAGCTTGAGTCTTAAGACTATGAAATGCGTAGTTTAGGCTAGACTGAGGAAGAAAATTGCACAATCTGGGAGCTTAGTGTGACAAGATGAGGGGATGGGCACTCACAACCTATTGCGTAGTTTTGAAGGACATAGGAGCCCATGTAATTGCACAATTGTGTATTTCAAGAGATCAGGGTTGAGGATTGAGCTTTAAGACTTTGCAATGCATAGTACTAACTGAGAAAGATAGAGAAATTACACAGTTTTGGGAGTCAGTGAGCTAGGCTAAGGGATTTTGCACTGCTTTATCCAACTGTGCAGTTCTGGGAGGCAGATCATGCATGGTGATTATGAATTTCAAGATCTCAGGGTTTGAGCTTGAGCTCAGATATTGCGTAATGTGTAGTTGGGTCCAGGATGGAGGGATGAATTGTGCAATTTTGGAGGCTAAGGCTCGGGATTGAGCACTGAAACTGCGCAGTTCAAAATATTGGGAGGCATGAACTGTGGATTGCAAAATTTCAAGAGGTAAGGTTGCATATTGATGGCTGGGACTACGCAATGCATAGTTCAGGAAGGCTAGATGAGGCTAAGTTGCTGGGAATTTTCAGAAATTTGGCAAAGTGTGGGATTAGTGAAACTGATGTGAAAAGTGATAGGAATTGACTGTGATCACACACTTAGACTCTTTAAGACACAACATATATCATCTGGAACACATGAACACATGCTTCCCTCAGTGTGGAAACCTTTGCAACAATTTACGACAAGTGCGACACTAAAGGTACACTTTGAAATGACCGTGACAACACTTGTGAGATAGTTCTTAAAACTTTGGAAATGAGTGAGAAAAATGCCTACATGGTAATATCAACTCATTTTCACAAGTATAACCTCTTGAAACAACCAAAACAAGCATAAGTACATTGTACGACACTTATCATGTGAAAATATGACAATTTCTACAGTACGAAATACACTTGCAATATATGAACAACAATGAAAGTAACACATGCCAAAGAAAAGATAACATGAAAATGAAACTAATTATAGTGAAATCAAGTAAAAGTGACAACCGAAATCATGAAAACGACAGTTGCGAAAATAAAGGTGCGGGGAGGCTACAATTTGCAAAACACACCAAAATAAAAGTACAAACGCAATTAGAAGTGACAAACTATTGATGTCAGTGCACATTGACTGTTGGCATGGATTGGACATTTCATAGACACCATCTTAATAGACCGTGCTATGCTCATTCATGATTGCGTAAAATAATTCACTCATGGACTTGTTATAGACTGAGCATGTGTGAGCCAGTGACTTCGACACTTCCAATCCAAGAAGCATCAATTGAACAAGACGTGAATATGGAATGACCGATAACAAGATTCATAGTAGGCCCCAAATTTCAGGTGCAGGAAAATTTTTGGAGGGTATTTCTCGCATTGAAAACATGACTAATGATTTAAGCTATTAAAATATGTGAGAGAAACCACTGATGATGTTAATGGCTCTCAAGGTATAGCAATACAATCCCTATGGTGTGAATAAATGAGTTGAAGTCGAATACCACAAATAATATATCGGTCAAAGGCCAATGATGAAAACTGTTGTCGAGAGCAAGGAAAATTTCCATTGATGTATGCAAACTCCAAGGTATCGAAAAGAGAGTTTCTAAGTCAACTTCCTAGATAATGAGTTGATGTCACCAGGAAGAGACCCATCACAGGAGGGCCTTGATGTATCCCCCATCAATGACACGAAACAAGTATCATGATTTGAGACAGAATGATGCTGATATGGAATTTTTTCATGGATGACATACATATAGTGAAGGAATAACGGGATCATACCAGCGATAAACTAAAGGAATTCTCTTGAACACATCGGTGACACTGAATGGAGTTGGAAACATTGACCCAAAACCAAAAATAGAGGCTTTGAAATTGTGTGATTAACCAAAAGATAAGCATATTTCCCAACCCAACAACAACATAGATGAAGTGGAAGAGTATTGTGTTCAAGGGTGACTCATTGCCATTAATAGGCGGAGTATCCCATTTTACCAATTTCCCCAACTATTACTAGTCAATACCTCTTTATTTTTGACAAGCTTGAGGAGGATACCATATGATTGATCTGTAAGTTCATCCTTTGGATGAATCCATTTGAGTATATTTAAAGAACCCTAAGAAGGAGTGCATCAGTCCCATCATGTTTGACGATTCCATCGTTGTTTAATGATTTTATGTGTCTAGCGAAGGTCTAAATCGACTCCTTTTTCATGTTTAAAGAGATTGAAAAAAAGGTGAAAAATAAAACCCCAATGGTTACTTTTCATAAAGAGTCTATTGAGTCTGAAAAGGTAGAAAAATATACGTAGGAGAACCTCTTATCCATGTTCGACTAAGGTATTCCTTTTTGAATTATTCTATCTCAATTTGGAAAAGGGTTAAACTTATATTGACTAGACGTATTTTCATTTACTTTGATGAGTTTGCAAAGATAAGTGCTTGAAAATATTTTCATATTTTGGGAGTCTTAAAGAGCTAAAAGAGGACTCCATGGGGTTCCTTTTTCGTAGGTTTACAGAGTTCGAAAAAGAGATAAAAATATGCTATTTGGTCAAAATGATCTGTCTCAATTTAGACATCATCAAAATCTATTAAACAATTGTCAATATGCTCAAAACACCACCAAAAGATTAAAAAATATCTGTTTCATGATAAAATTGTATCACATTTAGGTCTTGTTGATAGTGTTGGACCCACCAACATTCAGGGAATCTCCCTGATATTAAGTTCGAACTAGACCTCACACCATTTGGAGTAGGAGTCCCAACAGTAGGGTGTTTAATGATATGCCTTGGATCGTAAAACACATAAAACGGTATATGGTTTCTTTTGTTAAAAAGATGTGTGACCCTACGGAAAGTCAATATGATGCATGAGCAACTCTAACAACAAAGTGGGGAACAAAGTGAGCTCCTTGAAAGCTTGTAATAATACACATCTTGAAAGGAACACATGAGCATAAAAGACATCACACAAACTAACAAGTAGAATAGTCCACAAGTTAAAGGTGATCGATTAAAATTGTTAAGTCGCTATATTACTAATGTAGTCCGTTATTGTTGTTAGTGTAACCCTTATTGTTATTGTTGTACCCCTGTAACCTGAATATTGTTATTATTGTGCCTTTACATTATTATTGTTAGGTAGACTAGGATTATATTGTGACCCCATGGAATCCTTTATATAGGAGGTTTTGTCATTTGTATCATCCAAGAATTGTTCCTTTATGTAATGTAAAGGAGGTTTCCCCCTCTAAGTGGCTTATTTCTAAGGCGTTGATATCTCTTTTCTTCTATTTTTGGAGCTGGTTTCATAACATTTGGTGTCAGAGCTTTGGATTCTAGGGTTTCGCTGCTGCAAACAGGTCATCGTCGTATTTTCTCTATAACTTTTTTCTACGAAGGTTTAGAAGCTAAATTTTTAGCATGTGAAGCCGAAATCCTGAGGAACGTCGTGTAAGAATTTCAGGTCTTAGTTTGCAATATTTTTGGAGATATGTTCTGTGGAAGTTAGGGTTTTGGAAGGCTCCTGAATTTCATCTAAAAGAGGTGACCGTGGGAAAATCTTCATAACGCTTTCTCTGGGAATTAGATTTGAATTCTGTAAAAAGTGGCTGTAAGTACATGGACCATAGTTTTTTGTGTATCAATTTTAGAGCCAAAGGACGAAACATAGACATGTGGCATGCTGTACAATTTCACTCTACTGAACCAGTCCATAATTAGGTCATTGTGGGAGATTGGGCATAACTTTGACTTGAATAATACAAATTAGGTCAGACCTATGACATTGGAGAGAAGATTCAAAGGGCTACTATAGATCGAATTTTAGATATTTAAGTTCCTAAATCACAGAGATAATTCAATTTCAATATTGAGCTCCTCAAAAACAAGAAAAAGGTGTGTATTTGTTTTCAAATCGCATAAGTCTTGTTTGAAAAATCAGTTTGAAGTGATTCCAAGAGCATATTGAAGCATATATATCAGTATTGGGATCTAAAATTCCACCTAAAATGAATTCCACACCCATTAAGCCCTTAGAATACTCTACTATGACTCATGAAGATGAAGAAGTGCAACATGATATATAAAAAATACAAGAGCAAGTGCACCAAATTTCACTCTCGCAAAGAGCAACAAAAATGAAATGGATGTTTTGAAGAAAGAAATGGAAGCTAAGATGGATGGTTTGAAGAAGGGAATCGAAGCTAATATGGATGGTGTGAAGAAAGGTGTGGAAGCTAATATGGATGGTTTTAAGAATGGTATGGAAGACATGGAAGAAAAAATGGAAAACATGAAGAATGATATAAAACCAGACATGGAAGGATTGACAAAGTTGATACAAGAAATGATTCCTAATGGAAAAAATATAGTGGAGGAAACTCATGATGAGAAAAGAATAAATGTTAATCATGATTTCATAAATTATAATGCTGGATGGAAGTCCCACAACATTCCAAAGATCGATATGAGGAAGGTTGATGGCAAGGATCCCGCAACATGGATACTACAGATGGAGCAATATTTTGATCTCAATAATGTGAAAAACACACAAAAGGTACGCATTGCAGCTTTATATTTAGAACAAAATACATTTGTATGTTATTGATGGCTTTTCTCCCATAAAATATTGTCACGTGGTCAATTTTTACAGAGGAAATGATAGCACATTATGAGGATACAAAGAGAAACACCTTTTTTAGCCAATTGATAAATATCAAACAAAAGGGTTTAGTGGTGGAGCACATTCAGGACTTCCAAAAATTGAATATAAGGGTAACTGATATTCTAGAGGAACACAATATTGATGTCTTCGTAGGGACTTTAAAGGATAAACATCCAACATGAGGTTCACATTTGCGAACCTGATTCGTTGGAGAAGGCATTCAGGTTGGCAAGAAAAATTGAATGTAAAAATATGGCGACAAGGAAGCCTCGCACTCACATTTATAAATATGGAAGTGTTGCTACTCCTAGACTTCCACAACTTACAAGGTTGAAACCACAAAAATTGGAAGAAATAAGAGCAAAAGGGCTTTTCTACAGTTGTGATAGAAAATACACTAAAGCACATAAGTGTGTTGGGAAGAAATTATTTAACATAGACTGTGAAGATGAGGTAGAAAATGAACAAGAAACTTCAAAAGAAGAGGATATACACCAGGAACCAAACCTAGAAGAAGAAGAAATGAGTCCGACCATATCATGTAATGCATTGGCAGGAATTACCACTCCTCAAACTCTCAAGATAGAAGGACATACCAAGAAGAGAAAGGTAAAAACATTGATTGATTCGGCTAGTACCCATAATTTTATTCATTGTAATGTAGCCAAGGAATTGAATTGTTTCCTATACCCAGCACTAGAATTCCAAGTGATGGTTTCAAATGGAGGAACTATAAATTGCTCTGGAAAATGCCATAATATCAAGCTAACCATGGGGGAGTATGTATTGAATAGTCCAATTCTTTCAATTCCAATGGGAAGTGATGATGTTGTACTAGGAGTACAATGGTTACAATATTTGGGGACGATAGCTTTTAATTTTCAAGAAATTTTCTTGAAATTTTTTTTCAGAAGGAAAGGAACTCGAATTATGGGGTATCGCAAGGAAGTCGGAAAGGATAACAAGCTCTAATGTCATGAAAAATCTTCTGAAGAAAGAACAACGAGGCATAATTGCACAATTGTGCTCACTAGAAGTTCCAACATCAAAATCATCTATTTCTCCAAATCTCCAAAAAGTCTTGGACAATCATTCCAAGGTGTTTGAAACTCCCAAAGGACTCCCACCTATTCGTGATCATGATCATGCTATTCATTTGATTCTAGGAAGTGTTCCTCCGAACATCAGGCCTTATATATATCCTTATGTCCAAAAGAGCAAAATTGAACATATGATTGCAGAAATGTTAGAGGCTGGTATAATTCAACCTAGTCAAAGTTATTTCTCTGTTCCAGTAGTATTGGTGCACAAGAAGGATGGATCATGGTGCATGTGTCTGGATTATAGGGAGCTCAATAAAATCACTATTAAAGATAAATTTCTCATTCCTGTGATTTATGAATTATTGGATGAATTACATGGAGCAATTTGTTTTACCAAGTTGGATATTCGTTCAGGATATCATCACACTAGAATGAGGACTGGGGATATTCTGAAAACATCATTTCAAACTCATGAGGGTCATTATGAATTTTTGGTCATGCCTTTTGGCCTTACCAATGCACCTTCTACATTTCAAGGGTTGATGAATTCCATTTTCAAAACCTTAGAAAATTTTTGCTAGTATTTTTTGATGATATACTAACCTACAATAGGTCTTGGAAGGATCATGTTCAACATGTTGATAGGGTGCTCAAACTATTGGAGGAGAAACAATTATATGCAAAAACATCCAAATGTTTCTTTGGAGTACAAGAGGTGGAATATCTTGGTCATATTGTATCTCACAAGAGTGTTAAGGTAGACCCTAACAAAATTAAATCCATTAATAAATGCAAAGTCCCCACAACCATAAAGCAGTTGTGAGGATTTCACGGTTAATAGGGTATTATCGCAAGCTTGTTAAGAATTATGGGAGAATATCACCACCTATATCAACATTATTGAAGAAAGATGCATTTTCATGGACTCCTTAAGCAACTAAGGCCTTTGAACATCTTAAAGAGGTAATGTGCCTAGCACTGGTCTTAGCTACGGTAGACTTCACAAAAACCTTTATTGTGGAATGTGATGCCTCAGGAAATGGAATTGGTGCTGTTTTAATGCAAGAAGGAAGACCCATTTATTTTGAAAGTCACCCAATCAAAGGAAAGTATTTATGTAAAGCTATTTATGAGAAGGAAGTGTTACCAATACTACATGCACTAAAGAAATGATGACCTTACCTAATGGGAAGACACTTCAACGTAAAAACTAATCATGATAGCCTTAAACACTTTTTGGCCCACAAAGAGTATCTTCAGAAGAGTAGCAAAAATGGGTCACAAAGATGTTGGGTTATGACTTTGAAATCATCTACAAAAAAGGGAAGCTAAATGTTGTTGCAAATGCACTCTCAAGAAAGAATGAAGAGGTGGAAGCATCGCTTTGTGCCATTTCTATTATACAACCAAATTGGATAACCAAAGCAAGGGATGAATGGAAGAAGGACGAAGAAGTGTGGACGCTCATTCAAAAGTTTCAGCAAGATCCTAGTACATATGATACATTTAGTTAGAAAAATGATTCCTTATGGTACAAAGATCGCTTATATCTTTGTAAGAATTCCCAACTAAAACAAAGGATTCTTTTGGAATTGCACACTTCTCCTTTAGGAGGACACTCAAGATTTTTAAAAAATTACCACAGGGTGAAAAAAGATTTTTTTTTGGGATGGCCTTAAATTTGATATTCAAAATTTTGTGGTGGAATGTTTGGTTTTCCAGCAAAATAAAGTTGAGACAAATAAGACCCCCGGGTCTTCTACAACCTTTATCCATTCCAAGTCAACATTGGGAGGAGATTTCAATGGATTTTATCACAAGTTTATCTAAGTTCGACGGAAAGAGTGTCATCATGGTGGTAGTTGATAGACTTACCAAGTATGCACACTTTTGTGCATTATCTCATCCATTTAAAGCAAGTACAATTGCTACTGCATTTATTGAAACAATTCAAAAGCTAGATTGAAACCCAAAGATTATTGTAAGCGACAAAAATCCCATTTTTACTGGAAATTTTTGGACAAAATTATTTTCTTGTTTGGGCACTCAACTAGCTCATAGCTCATCTTATCATCCTCAATATAATGGTCAAAATGAGACGGTGAATAAATTTTTGGAAGAATATCTTCGTTGTTTTTTATCCGATAAACAAACACAATGGGTCAAGTGGTTACCTCTCACTGAATGGTGGTATAACACTTCTTTCCATACTGCAGCAAAAATGACCCCATTTATGGCACTTTATGGATATCATCCACCATCCATCACATCATCTTTAAGATAAAACGCTAAGGTTTAAGCTGTGGAAGATCACATCGAGCATCAACAAGAAGTTCTCCAACTCTTAAAGGATAATCGAATTTTGGCACAAAATTGAATGAAACAACATGCATATCAACATCACAGTGAGAGAAGTTTTGATGTAGGAGACTGGGTATTTTTACGGCTACAACCATACAAACAAATGTACCTCAAGCAAGCTAATAAGGATAATAAATTATTGCCAAAGTACTATGGTCCTTACAAGGTGTTGCAAAATATTGGTATTATAGCATACAAATTGGAGCTTCCTGCTTCTTCGCGAGTGCATCTAGTTTTCCATGTTTCATGCTTAAAGAAGGTTATAGGTGAAAAAATTCCAGTTCAAACAATATTTCCAGAAATTGATGAGGAAGGAAAAATGATATTGGAACCTGAAAGAGTCCCAGAAAGAAGAACTCAACAACTACGAAATCGATCAATTTCAGAGTATCTCATCAAGTGGAAGAACTTACCCACTGAAGATTCTACATGGGAGGATGATAATTTTATACAGAAGCACCCAAAGATACTCAGGAATTCAGGACAACACTTTTTTGATGGAGAGGGTCATTTTAGGTCCCTATATTACTTGTTTAGTCCCTTATTGTTGTTAGTTTAGCCCCCTTATTGTTATTGTTGTACCCTTGTAACCCCAATATTGATATTATTGTGCCTTTACATTATTATTGTTAGGTCGGATAGGATTATATTGTGACCCCATGGAATCCTATATATAGAAGCAGGTTTTGTCATTTGTATCATCCAAGAATTTTTCATTTATGTAATGTAAAGGAAGTTTCCGCCTTGAAGTGGCTTATTTATAAGGCGTTGATATCTCTTTTATTCCATTTTTGGAGCTAGTTTCATAACAAAAACATATGTATGCATTCAACCAGATTCATACAAATTCAAACGAAATAGTTTGTAAAAGTCCTTTTTTAAAACTTGATGTTAAGTTTGAATTGCCAATGTTCAATGGTGAAGTCAATGCAGAAAAAAATGATAATTGGATTAGGCAATTGGAGGTTTATTTCAGAATCCAGAACCTTCAAGATGATGATACCAAAATCCAATTAGCTTCATTGAGAATGGAAGGTGCATCACTTGTTTGGTGAGAATCCAAGACAAAGGAGGAAATCAAGAAACATGGTAAGATAATTCTATCATGGTCAAATTTCATTACTGCTATAAAACAACAGTTTTATCCATTAGCTCATATGTAGAAATCCATCATGAATTGGCATAAATTTAGGCAATTAAAGGGACAAAATGTGCAAGAATACACCCAAGAATTTAGGAGAAGAGCTCTCTTATTAGGGGTATATTTGCAGAGCCAAGATACTTTGCTCAAGTACACATGAGGCTTACATAGCTACCTAAAACATACTATTCTCATGTTTAACCCCACCAGTCTAGATGAACTATGTGTTCAGGGCACACATCTAGAAGCTAGAGGGAAAAACATTTATGAAGAGGGTAGAAAGAAACATTTTAAGGGTAAAGCCAAAGAGAAGACCTCAAAAGGTAAAAACAAAAAGAATGCATCTATCAAGAAAGAGGGAGAAAAAGTGGTTTGTAAACATTGTTCAAAATAAGGCCATGATGAAACTCATTGTTGGAAATTACAGCCTGAAATGAGGTGAAAGAAACCCAATAACAAAGGGAAACATAAAACTGCTGCTACAACTCAACATGATTTAGGAGATGATTCAGGTGATGAATCTAAGATTAAAGCCATGAGATTGAAGAACATGAAGATAAAAAAAATTGAAACTAAACCCAGTATTAGTACATCAAACTGTCACATAAACACTCCAAATGAAGAAGAAAGAATAAAACTGTTTCATGTGAGGGTCATATCCAAGCATACCAGGATTGACACATTGTTTGACAGTGGGTCACAAGCAAACTTAATCTCTAAATACTTGGTCAAGAAACTTAACCTTGAGACCATACCACATTCAAAAACATATCCATTGGGTTGGATTTGTAAGGATGAAAATCTACATGTTTCAAAGAAATGTATATTACGGTTTGCAATCACTGCAAATTTTGTTGACACAGTTGAATTAGATGTGGTTCCACTAGACATAATAGGTATTGTGTTGGGGAGTCCTTACTCGTACGACAGGAAAGCGACCTTCCATCGCCAAGAGAACAAATATCATTTATTCAAAGATGGCAAGGAGTTCATTGTTAGAGCACATCGCAAGAAGACAAACATTGCTATGGTAAATGATGGACATGTAAAGAGGCTGGTAAATTCAATTAAGAATTTTGTTCTTCTTATGATTAAGCCTAAAGATGATGTTAATCATGAACCATTTGAGGGATGTGATCCTAAGTTGAAATCATATTTATATGATGTAGTTAATGCACATCATGAGATGTTTCAAGAGCCAACAGGATTGCCTCCAAAAAGAGAGATTCAACATGAGATTTAGTTGCAACAAGATTTTCCTCTTCCAAACATCGGTATGTATTGCATGCTGATAATGGAGAATGTTGAAATGAAGAGGCAAATCAAATAGATGTTGGACAAAGGAATCATAAGTCCAAACACCTCGCCATGCAGTTCATCCATAGTCTTGATACCAAAGAAATATGGGACTTGGCACATGTGTGTAGATTTTCGAGCTTTGAACAAGATTACGGTAAAGAATCGTTACCCACTCCCAAGAATATATGATTTTCTTGATCAGCTGAAAGAAGCAAAATTTTTCACTAAATTAGATTTAGAAGTGGATATCATCAAGTAAGAATTGTAGAAAGTGATAGATGGAAAACTACATTCAAAACCAAACAAGGAATCTTTGAAGACTAGTTATGCCATTTGGTTTGCGTAATGCACCAGCAACTTTCATGCGTGTTATGGATTTGTGATTGTGTACTTAGTTGACATATTGATTTTCAGCAAAACAAGAGAAGATCACGTTTTGCATGTGAATAGAGTGCTTGATATTTTGAAGAAAGAGAAATTGTCTCTTAAGATGTCAAAGTGTGAGTTTGGAAATACTTCTTTGGTCTATTTGGGACATATTGTAGGAGGAGGAGAATTGAGGATTGATCCTTATAAAGTGGAAACCATTGTGAATTGGCCCACACCCAAAACAGTTACCGAGGTAAGAATTTTCTTAGGTGCAACTCAGTATTGGAGAACGTTTATTGCTATCTTTTCTTCCATCACAGCTCCTATGCATGCAATAACAAGTTGGAAGAAAGGCTTCCAATGGGGAGGAAAAAAACATCAAGCTTTCAAAGATTTAAAAGACAATATCAGTTCAGCTCCAGTCCTTGCATTACCAAATTTGAGACAACCATTCGATATTCAAACCAATGCTAGTGATTATGCCATGGGTGCAGTACTTTTGCAACATGGTAAGCCTATCGCTTTTCATTCTGAAAATTTTAATGGTGCTGTGACGTGTTATCCTACATATGCCAAAGGACTATATGTGTTGGTACAAATTTTTAAGAAGTGGGAACCCTACTTGATGGGTAAATAGACTATTGTGCATACCGATCACCAACCATTAAAGTACTTGTAGTCGTAAACAAAATTTCAACAATCAAGACATTTCAGGTGGATGGGATTTCCTAAAATTTTTCACTTGGTTATAAGGTACAAGAAAGGTATTTTCAATAAATTTGTTGATATGCTTTCAAGATCAATCGTTGGTGCATCTACTTTACTAAAAAATGATTCTGTTGTAAATGAGAGTTACATAGAACAATATGCACATGACATTGATTTTTAAGATGTATATGCTAGTTGGAGTGAAGGGAATCAAGTTGAAGAAAAATATTATCACATGCATAACAATTTGCTGTTTCATTTGGGAAAGCTATGTATTCCACAAGGAGAGAGGCTAAGTGTCATGGGAGAAGCTCATTCATCTCTTATTTCTGGACACTTTGGGATAAGAAAAATAGTGGCGCATCTACATAGATATTTCTATTGGCCTCACATGATAGATAGTGTGCCACATTTTATAAGAGGTTGTTCTACGTGTGCAACAAATAAGCCTAGTAATATGAAGCTTGGGTTTTACACGCCACTACCGGTACCATCAAGGCCATGGGAGAGTGTCTCCATGGACTTTTTTGGAGGTCTACCTATGTCAAGAAAACAAAATGATTATATTTAAGTAGTTGTGGATAGATTCAGTAAAATGTGTATACTTATGCCATGTAAGAAAACCATTACTGCTGAACTGTATTTTCAACATGTTTGGGTTCATTTTGGATTGCCAACTTCTATTGTTAGTGACAAGGATTCTAGGTTCATTGGGAATTTTTGGTCAAAACTATGGAAGAGGATGGACACAAAGTTGAAAAAGAGTACTGATTTTCATCTAAAAATAGATGGAAAAACCGAGGTGGTGAATAGAACAATTATGCATCTATTGAGAGGATATTACAAAAAACATCCTAAGTTATGGGATGAGAAACTACATTACATTCAACACGCTTACAACCGGTGTTGGTGAGGTAAATCCCCTCTGCGGACATAGGCGATCCCACTAGCCATAGAGTGGGTCTAGCCACAAACGAGACAAGCTATAATATTGATTTCTAGTTAACGAATGGATGGAGATTTGATATATGAATTACCGGAGGTCCTATGCTGTTGTTGTCATAGAAAAGAGTGGCTACCTCTCGCTCCTGGTTTTACAGATCACGGTCCGCTCGCTTTCACGCTCGGACATCTGCACACACACAAGAAGAAACGATGATATACAACATACTAATTAACATTCGTAACTATTAGTTAGTCAAAGAGGACTAAATCAATTGCATAAGATAATCAACATAACAAAATGATGGAACCAACACCATACTCGAGTATATTAATAAATGAAAGGAAGAGTACAACCAAGCTTCGACATTATGGTCTCCTCTAATAGGGTTCAAGCGGAGCGGGTCTCACAAAGGCTCTTCGGGAATTCGAACGAGGCTCTCTCTACGGAGTTATCCTTGGTTCTACCTTCTCAATGGCAATTACTCAGCTATAGTATTCTTCTCCAAGTTCAACTCCTTGGCTATATGTTCAACTAGCTTTCATAAAGGGAGAAGGCCTAGTTTTATAGAGGGAGAGGGAGAGGTTAGGATCCCTATAATTATGGAAGGGAGACCTATCTTCAAAGAGTGTTACATGGGAGGTGGAAACCACTACCTAAAGAGGGAGATCCGTGGCTGATCAACTTAACCACTTCCAATGACTCATCCCTGAGGTGGTTAGAAGGAAACTTCCGCATCTATTTGTTAAAAAACATTCCTAAAATAGCTAGCGCGGACACTACACTGAGACAGAGCGCCAGGTGGCGCGGGCTCTAGTGAAAATCTACCACATTGGCACGAGGGGTGAACTGGTAACCCGTGCCAAGGCTAAAACATAGGTTTTGTGTGCTTTTTTGAGGAAATGTTCAGCAGGAGAAATGATGTCCTTATGCAAAAGGATGCAAAGAAGGTGTTTTCAAAGTATGACACTGCTCACAGGTCACGGGAATGACCCTCCAATATGCCGGGCAAGGGATTGCAGGGACGGTGAAAAAATGTTGTGTAACAGATGCCCCCTAAAGCATGAGATTCGAGAGAGAGGGAGGGGTGAAATGCTTTATAAGAAAACATTCGACCCAAACACTGCTGTCAGAAAACCTGCAAGTAAAAATACAACTGATATCTCTGATACATGATATGTGGCATAGGCGCAACCATCCATAATAGAGCTCATAAAAAGTGAGACCCGAGGTATGGACATAGGCATCCAACAATAAGGATCAACAAATAGACTCAGGTATGGTCGCAACCATCCAATCAGGAGAGTCATGTAATAAGTCATAGTAATCCACAAAGAACTCGCAGCCTGTATTTCATTCGATAAAACCTAGGGTCTTGCGCTCCATCTTAACCCAAAAAAAGTACAAATTCGAGCATGCGAATATGTGAGTTGAAGTCGAACATGTAAGAAAATTGTCTGATTACCAGCTAATAATGAAAACCATTAACATACACGAGAGAAACCACCAATGATGACAATGGCTCTCAAGGTACAAAAGGCACAATCCACGGAATGTGAACAGTGATCTGACGTTGAATACCTGTAGAGTCAGTTGATCGAAGGCCAATGATGTGAACCTTACGTCGAATGCGAGGAACCTGCCATCGAGGCATGCAGGCTCCAAGGTACCAAAAAGGAGTCTCTAGATCAGATTCCTAGATAATGAGCAGAAGTCGACAGGAAATGACCTGATCGAAGGTGGGCCGTAATGTTTCCCACATCATCGACATGAGACACAGGAATATGATGTTTGTGAATCAGGACCAATAGAGAATCATAGGGAGGTAGAAAGATTCAAAGGCAAACTTCTCTTTAACATATCGGCGGCACGACACTGGATTTGGCAGTATTTGACATCAAGAGATATGAGGTCATCGCGACGTGGAAAAGAGCATATGAGAGGTCAAAAGGGATTACCCAAACCCATGGAGGCAAACAAATAACAAGGTGAGATGTCCCCAACCTGACATGAATGCAGACAAGTGCCATGTTCAAGAGCGACATACTGCCAACACGATTACAATCTGGTTCCATTTGTTGGAAATACTGAGAGGGGGGGTGAATCAATATTCCTTTCAATTAGAGCATTAGTTAATATTCAATTATTATCAGTGTTTGTAAAATTATAGTAGCAAAAATAGGAACAAAAATGCACACAATTTTTAAGGTGGAAACCCACTCCAGGACAAAAACCACCTAATGCTTTTCTAATAATTCTTTAATATTCAACTCCAATTGAAAATAAAGCTCCAACTTCCTAGAATCTAGAAAAGCATTCTTCTCTAGCTCCCACTGGATGGACGCTCCAATGCCTGAGATTCTTCAGTAGTCAACTGAATGGATGCCCCAACACCCAATGAGCGACAACTCACCCTAGCACCACCCTAGCACCCTATAGAAGAATAAAAGAAGAATGGACTCCTGTACCAGGGAAAATAGTCCACTTTAAAATGATATAGAATGATGTAGAAGAAGAAGATATACTAGACCATAACCCCAACTTTGACACAACCACATAATGATGATCCTAGACCTCCAACACTACCTCTTCAACCCTTGGCAGATAGACACTAGTACAATTTTTACAATAATGTATTTACAATGACTTTGTACAATGATACCTTTACAATGATTGTATGCAGTGCTGCCCACTTGAAGACTTCATATGATTAACTTCTTGCTACTGTTATGCACCTTGGTTGCTGCTTTTGTCATGCTACCCTTTGCTGCACCTTGCTTTGCTTTTCTGTCGTAGAAAGTTTGGTCCTTTGCAATCCTTGACAACACATGATCTAGCTTTTTCTTGCCTTTTAGGAGCTTGATATTGAATCTGGTGTATCTCTGTTATTTCAAATCCTCAATATCTTATTTTCGGTCTTATAGTATTCCTCTGAGTTAAATTTCCAATGCCACATGTCTGACCCAATTTGGATTCTTCAAGAGAGAGTTATACCCAATCTCTCACAATGCCCTAATTACGGAATGTTTCAGAAGAGCGTACTTGTACGGCATTCCACGTGTCACTGTTTCTTCATTTGGCTCTAAAATTGATAGAGAAAAAACTACAGACTCTGCACTATTTTCCACTTTTTACGGAATTCCAATCCAATACTCAGAGAGAGAGTTATGACGATTTTACCAAGGTCACTTCTTTGAGATGAATTTCAGGAGCCTGCAAAAATCTTGACTTCCACAGATCATATCTCCAAAAATATTGTGCGCCTTGATCTGAAATTTTTATAGTAGCTTCCTCAGAATTTTGGCTTCGCCTCATAAAAATTTCATCTTCTGAACCTTCGTAGAAAAAAAGTTAGAGCGAAAATGCCACAATGACCTGTTTCAGATGGAAAAATCCCTTGCCTAAGGAGGAAATGAATATCACAATTTATATAAATGCTTAGGTTGAGAGGGGCTTCAAAAAGTGAACGTGGGAGGGATTTTAGGAGCTTAAAAAATATTAATTATGACTTTTCAATGACCCATGCCCCAACCCCATGGGGTTTTAGCCCACTAACTGGGGGTACAAACTTCAAACATGAATATCTCTCAAACCGTGAAGAATTACATGGTGTACCATATATCAATGGAAACATCTTGACAAGTAGAAACCATCAAAAGCATTATTGACCCAGAATATATTAATTTTTTAGGTCAAAATTCCCATGCAATATTGGGTGAGCCCCTCGTGCTGCTTGGGTTGACATCAATGACAACCGCTGATCAACACCATTTCCCCCCACCATTTCTGGCAAGTACCCCAATTATTTTTTGAAAACAAGCTTGAAGGGGATAACATATGCTTGCGATGTAAGTTTTTCCGTTGGACAAATCCAACCTAGTACATTTTATGAGCCCTAGGTAGGAGGAACTCGAGTAACTTCATAACGATGGAGTCCGATGTCATCAGTTTTTGATGAGTCTGACAAAGGGAAAACTTGACATATTTTCATGTTTATAGAGTTTGAAAAGAAAACTCCAGCAAGGGCCTTTTTGTAAATAGTCTCACCGATCCGAAAAGGTAGAAAACTGTGTCTGAGAGAACCTCTTAGTCGTGATAGGCTAAGGTATTCCTTTTTCATAATTAATCTATCCCAGCCCGAAAAAGGGATAAACGTATACTGGGTAGATATCGTTTCACAGCCATTTAACGAGTTCAAAACGACAAGCGTCTCGATTATATTTTCAGTTTTAGAGAGTCAGAAAAGAGCTGAAAGATGACTCCAGTGGTGACTTTTTCATGTTTTTACCGAGTCTGAAAAAGTATAAAATATAACTCGTTACTTCGTCATATCCATGTGAAAAACTTGTTGCTTCACAAGAGACACGTGTAAAACCCATTTCTCAAAAATAATATGATAAAATAATCGACAAATATGCTTTAAAACCTAATTTAAGATCTTGAAAAGTTATAAAATGCCATATGTGGTAAAAATTACTTACTTTTCACTTTTACCTCTTTGTGGAGCAACAATGACCCATTGTGCTTTGCGATCTTGCGGCGACGATTGCAAGTGATCCAGTGAACCAATCTTGATTCCGTCAGTCTCAGGTAAGAGCCGACACCATTTCCCATCGTTTAAGCTAAATTTCACTACATGTATATGCCATTTTGATTCCCTAGGAGGAGGATTTATCAAAACTAGGGCATCGCGGTTGACACAGGTTTCGGGTATGGACCCACGCCAATCGCCCACTTTTTACATAGAGGGCGCACCCATTGGCGCGACTGTTGGTGAAATAGTCGCGCCCACCACACAACCTAAAAATCCACATAAATTTAAGGAAATGCAGTCATTTGTTTGAAAATTCCAATGCCCAAGTAGACTAACAATGCTCATATGAAAAATGTATGCAGGTATCAAGAAAAAATAATGGCGATTGAGTGGAAAGAGAGAGAACATAATGAGGAAGATGAACTTATCATGGAGAATGACTGATACATGGACTCCCACAGAGATTGTGGGCTAAAGAAATTCTTCCTGACACCGTGCCTCCGGGTTCAGCCATAATTGATTTAGTATTTGATAAGAATCTGGGATGAAGACCAAGAAAAGTTCATGGTTCGAGATCAGGAACTTGAAATTGAATTTTCTGATGTCTATTTTATCACAGGATTGTCGCGCAGGGGTGCAGTCCCTATCATGACCGGTACCCATCCTACCATGGAGAGCATGGGGATGGTAATTGACAGGGTGTGCCGAGGGGCAGGAAAAGGATCAGGGAGTGGAAAGGTTGACATCCAAACAATCCTAGATCTAGCACTAAAAGTAGTGCTACACAATATCACGTGGGCTGCAGGATCGCAAGCACCGCATGAGGCCACTAAAACACAAATGCTTCTTGCCGTAGACTGCCTAACCCCGACTCTCTACAACTGGGCAGAGGCTGTGACTATTAATATGAAGTAGCAACTAACCAAGTGAAAGAAGACCAAACTGAAGAATTTTGGGTATGGATCAATCTTGGTATCGTTCTTCTTGGAACAACTACCGATATTCCAGCGCCAGGAGGTCATTGTCCTGATGCCACCACCCAGAGAACCACGAATGGCCTGATGGGCTGTGCAGATGCCCAGAGCAGGGGGCAGCCAACATATGTCTTGGAGGCTGGAATTCTTCGATTGGCTCCACTGACAACTGATTGTCATGGAGGACTGGCCCTATTCTGGTACAAACTTCACCAGTGATCCAGACCTCCCACTCCCGGAGGGAGAGGATTGGGACGAAGAACTATGTGAGACTCATTTTTTATTTTCATGAGTTTATGATTTTTTTGGTATATAGCGAGGCGAACTCCTCGCGATTTCGATCCTCATGGTGAGGGCAGTGAGGAGGAGATAATACAAAATTTGGAGGGGATCGCCCGTGGGATTTCGGACTATTCTCACTTTGATGATGTTCCTCGAGCCTATCAGAGGCACACCGTAAGGGTGCCGAGTCATATCCACTGTTTTCTGAGGCGGTTGGTACAGGCGGTGACGTGCTATCATGAGCACCACGCTGATTAGGCACCTAGGCTTTTATTTCCGCACGTTTAAGAGACATGTTGTATCGAGATGTAACTGAAACATACATATATATATATATATATATATATATATATATATATATATATATATATATTTTGGTTTTTTTACGATGCACACGTTGCAAACAATCGATATATATATACATCTATTTTCTACATGGGTCTATTTACATATGATGATGTTTTATTAATTGCGCAAATGTCTATCTAGCACAATGTTATCTATTGCGTCAGTTACTGTATTCATTCGTCTTGGTATATGTTGATATGTGATGAAATAAAAATGTATTTCAAGCAAACGAATACGCAAATACAATCTCAAAATGCATGGGTTTCGAACCGAATAATGACTGTTAAGTTGAAGAACAACAAGCTGTGAATCTAGATTTACAAGCAATGCGCGTATGCTGAGGTTAACTGCCTCGATTAATAGTTCCAAAACAACACTATATTTAGCGACATTGTTTGTATTTGGTCCTTGAAAAATACCTTGTAGGTTAATCAACTCACCAACAAGATCATAAATTACCCAAGCTGCCAAAGACAAGTTCCTAGTACTGCGGGAAGCACCATTCGCGAAACCGACATAAGGGGTAATAAACATCTGCATAACAAACAAGACCCAATAAGAAGAAAAAAGCTTACAAAGAACATCAAACCAAAGCATGCACAAAAATGAAAAAAATCACCTATGTACACATATCATGCATGAATGACTCAAGCATAATACATTTTCAGGTACAACCCATTTCTAGGCTATGCTAAGGGATAACCTTCATAATCAATAAGCTCATAAGCCCCATTCTGTAACACACATTTGACGATGTAGGGCCCATGCCACATGGGTTGGAATTTAGCTGCCCCCAGCTTGTCATGAGATTGGTCGTATAGGAGAACGAGGTCGCCTTCGATAAAAGAATGAGGGGAAACTGTTTTGTCAAAGTGAGCTTTGACTCTCTTCTTTTGTGCTTCAATGACCAAGGTAGCTAAGCGACGAGTTTCATCCAATATCTCTAAATAGAGGAGACACTCTTCCTCAGGTGAAGTATTAGGCTATAATTCCATAGCTAATTTGAGTGAAGGGATTTCACATTCAATCGGAAGAGTGGCTTCCAAACCGTACACCAACTGAAATAGGGTGAATCTGGTTGCACTCTTAATCGACGTTCGGTAAGCCCATAGAGCTGAAAACAACATGAGATGCCAATTTGATTTGTTGATCCCAATTTTTCAATGAAGCATTGTAACAAGAACTTTGTTTACAGCTTCAACTTGGCCATTAGCTTGAGGGTAATAAGGCGTTGAGCTTTCGTGACGCAGACCCAACTTAGACGTCAGCTCCTCCATCATATAGTCTCGAAAATGAGAACCATGATCGGTAACGATGGCTTGAGGAACACCAAACCAAGTAATAACATGATTGAATATGAATTGCGCTACTGTCTTATCGTTCGCAGCCAGTGTAGGCATTTCTTCGGCCCATTTTGTAAAATAATCGACGACGACGATAATGTAGAAATGCCCCTCGGCCGAGCAAGGGTTACACGTCATAAAATCGATGCCCCATTTGGAAAAAGGACCAACGATAATGATAGGGTGTAGAGGAACAGGTGGTGCACACATCTTGCATTGATATATCTCGTACGCATGACATTTGCATACTGCGACAATGCAATCTTTAAAAATGTACAGCCAGAAATAGCTAGCACGAAGGATCTTCTGTGCAGTGGCATAACCAGACATGTGACCACCACAGGCGCCACTGTGGCATCCATTTAAAAATTTCTCAGCTTCCTCAAGGGTTAGACATCGGCGGAGTACGGAATCGACTCCAAAATGATAGAGGGTATCTTTGAGAATACGATAAGGTTGCGACTAATGTCGAATGCGGCATCAGGCATCTTTCATTAACTCAGACCTAAAAGTAGAAGTATCTAGATACACGATGATATCACCGTACCATGGATCGAGGGTGCTAATCAAGAAAAGAGTTTTGTTCGGAATATGATCCTCGGAATAAGAAGGAGCAGAGTCGGCAGGGAGAGAACAAATCAGATCAATGAAAACTAGTGATTTCTTCGATTTGGTAATAGTAAATTCCAAATCAAACTCTTGGAGGATAATGATCCACTTCGAGTATTTTCCTCCCAGCAACTATCGAGACATAATATAGGTCATGGGGTTACAATCAGAAATCACAGTTACCATGCGTAAAAGGATATAATGACGAAAATGCTGGACGACTTGGACCGCAGCCAATGGTAACTTCTAAACATGTGCATAACACGTTTCAGGGTCGAGAAGGTTTCGAGACAAGTAGTAAATAACATGCTCATTACCGTCATCATCATCTTGAACCAAAACCATGGCGATCGTACTAAAGGTGGCAGCTAGATAGAGGGTAAAATCACGATGATAATTCAGAGGACGTAATAGAGGAGCGTTGACAAGAAACGTCTTAAGTATATCAAAATATCGCTGAGAAATCTCATCCCAACAGAAAGGGACGTCCTACTTTAAAAGTCATGTGAACCCTTTGGCTATTTCGGCATAGTTCGGGATAAAACGACGTAAGAAATTTGCTTTCCCTTGGAGACTCTGGAGCTGGTGTAACGAGGATGGAGAGGGGAGATTAAAAATAGCCTCAACCTTAAGCGGATCAAGGTGAATTCTGTCTTTGGATATGATAAACCCTAAAATTCTACCGGAATTAACGCAGAAGCCGCATTTATGTGGATTGAGCCGAATGTTGTAGCATCTACAACAAAGAAAGATCTGGCAGAGATGGTCCAGGTGGTATTTTCGCGTAGCTGAATGAGTCGGAAGGTCATCCAAGTATGGTTGAAAAATATGACAAATATCGTGAAAGGCATAAGACATCGCGCGCTGGAACGTAGCCCCAATATTCTTCAAGCTGAAAGGGAGTTTCTTATACGCGAACGTTCCCCAAGGACAGATAAAAGCGCTCTTGTGTTGATTGGAAGGGAGAATGTTGATCTGATTATAGCCAGAAAATCTGTCCATAAGGGAAAAAATCTCACTCCCCGATCAATCTTCAATGATCTGATCGATGAAAGGGGTGGGATAGTTATCCTTAAGACATGCCCGATTAATATCGCGATAGTCAACACAGACGCAAATTGCTCCTTGCTTCTTATCCACATGAACAATGATATAAATCCACTCTGTCAAAGGAATCAGATAAATGAAACCCGCTTTGAGAAGTTTTTCAACTTCACCTTTTATGGCAGCGGCTTTTCGAGGATGCACTAGACGAAGACGCTGGTGAACAGGCTTCGCACCGGGGTAGGTGGGAATCTCTTGCACCATAATACTGGGATCAATTCCAGGCATCTCTTCGTAAGACTAAGCAAAAAAATCATGAAATTCGTGAAAGAGGCTAGTATACACTTGTACTTCATCGGAAGAGCAAGTGACTCCCACATGGATGTTCTCGAAAATCCCTGGTTTCACGGAAATGTCGATAGGCATCGTCTGGGTGACGTTACCCAAGTTACCTTCAGCGAAGATTTCGTGAGTCAAGATAGGCATTTGAAGTGACGGAGAAGGAACTTGAGATGCAAAACACTCAAGACAATTAGACATTGCCCCGAGGAACGATGATGCCCATCGCTCCATGGTAGGTCTTCGAGAGACATGGTTTCCATGATAGCTTCATCGAATGGAAACACTTCCTTCAAAGGATCACGCGAATCTGTATCGCCGAGCTAGGGGGATTGAGAATAAACGTCGAGATACATGCTCAAAGGAGCACCTTCAGAAGGGGGAGAATCCGATGCAGCTATGAGCTCGCAATAATTGATTTCAACTGGACTAAGCGGCATTGAATCCCAAAATGAATCAACCTGTTTAGGTGAAGGGACAATCCACGGGTCATCCGACCGAGATATCATATGAACTTTAACGGTATTTGGTGGTGGAAGTTGAAAGATACCCATGAGGGCGGGGTCTTTGAAAAGACCCAACCCTACGCTGTCGAGGGGAGAAGGAATATGATCCACGTATGGAATGTTGTTCTCAGAAGATGAGGTAAAGAATGAAAACTGATTGACAGTAATGATTTTTCCCTCATGTGGAAACTTTAGAAGACGGAAGAGGGTGGATGGAATGCACAACATAGCGTGAGTCCAATTGCAACAGAGTAAAATATTGTAATTGACGCTAATTTCGAATTTGATCAGGCGACGACGCCGTCTCCATTCATGAATGTGGTCCGAGATATGGGTAGCCCGGTCCTGTTTCAAGGATGTTAGGAGATGCATCCCGGCTTCATAATGAACCGACAACTGGAAATGAGTAAGGAATGCCATAGCGAGAGTGTTGAAATCTTGAAAGATACCGCGAGGGAGCTCAATGTACCACTTAGCAGCAGCCCCGATGAGAGTTTGCTGGAAAAGATAGAGTTGAATAGAGTCATCCACCCAAGAATTGGAAGAACACCATAAATGGTATGTCATAACGTGTGCTTGGGGGTCTTCTCCAGATTTTCCCTCAAACTTGGGGCAATCACCAAGAACCTTAGTTAGAACTGGAGGCCAATACGGATTATGAAGGATTAGATCATTTGTCAATTTAAACGCATCCGGTAATTCCAACGTGGCGAGAAAGGGTAATTGAGGGTTGAAAGGCATAATAGGTCCTCGATAAGAACTTGTACCCATATTCCATCTTGGTTGAGTGTAACTCTGCCCCCATTGGTTATGTCCTGAAGGATTCGGACCATAAGGGGTATAAGCCGGATAGTTCGGCTGAGGACCAGGATACAGAGGTTGAAGACCAGGATACTGATTCTGAGTATATGAGGGTCCTGATTGAGCAACATAAGGATTTTACTGCAGAATATAAGTATGGCTTGGCGATTGAGAGGTAATAAGAAGAACCTTGGGGCGCATTTTATACCAGTTGATATTGACCTTGAGGGTAATAACCGCCTTGGGGTCGAGCAGGCTGCTGATAAGTAGGGCCCTGCTGAGCTGGATAGATCGAGCGCGCAGGTTGACCCGACTGTGGCATAGAGTAGAGCAGTGGCTGAACAGGGTGAACTGTTTGTTCAAGTTGTCTCGGCTGAGCAGGTTGAGTTGACTGATGAGGGCCACCAGGTTGCCCCTACGGAGCAGGTTGGCCTGATGGTTGCGGTGGGCCAGGTTTTGCCTGATAACTAGGTTGACCTGGAGCAGGACCATAAGATGGTCCTAGCTGTGCAACATTTGGACCAATTAGAATATATGGCTGTTGTGGTTGCACGAAATGTTGCCCTTGAGATGGATAGATTTGACCCCCAGGACCGTATGAAGATCCTGGTTGATATACCGGTTGCCCAGCAAGTCCTTGAGGTTGCCCAGGTTGGATCACAGGCTGAGCTTGTAAAGGTTGACCTTGATGATTGTAAGGCTACCCTTGCGAGCCGTAGAATAATCCTTGTTGGACCAAAGGTTGTCCCTGAAAGGGTTTCCCTTGTGGGTCGTACACATACCCTTGCTACACTGAAGGTTTTCCCTGAAAGGGTTGTCCTTGTGGGTTGTAAGCATACCCTTGCTGAACCGAAGGTTGTCCCTGAAAGGGTTGTCCTTTTTGGTTAGAAGGTTGTATAGGCAAGGTAGGTCTAAAACCGGAAAGGAACTGATAAGCCTCAGGAGCAGGAAAATAGATAGGGTTGCCCTGCTCATCATATTGAAACGAAAGTGAATAAATCGGGTTACTGACCGCGTCATAATGATAAAGATAAGGATGACCAAGATCCTGAGGGGACTGATAAGTCTAGGAGCTTTGCTGCTGAACAGCCAGCTGATACTCCTCGAAAGAAAGGCCATCAGGGATTTCCATGGCAATAGAAGTCTATACCGAAGGTGAAGCTCCTGACGACTGAGTGGTGACAACCGGTGCTGATGCAGCCATGCAGACAGTAGGTCTAGTTGGGATAGACGTAACAAAATGTGTCGACGAGACATGTGTCGTTGGCGACATCCCTAATGACGGAAGGACCGGCCCCCTCGACGGAGTTGATGCTGCTATGGAGGCAATACCGGCCATAATCTGACCCAACGACCTATATCCGGCTAGAAGCTACACCGATGGTGAATATTAAGCAGGCTCTTGATGGATATCTTCCGGAAAAAGTTAGTATTATTCATTAGAAACAGGAATCCCCTCACTGCCAATAGGACAAGACGAGTCCATGTCTGAATCCACCATGAGATCTTGTAAAAGACTACAGGGACTAGGAGGTATGATAGCAGCCAAAAATGGCGATCCCAATGTAAGAGGGAGAAAGTGTTCCCCGACCCCAAACCCAAGCCAAGCATTTGAAAGAGGCCAAATGAATTCAACCGGTTCTCCAAAGGGGCACTCTGACAGGATAATAGGCTGCTGAAGCTCGGCAGACCTAGAGGTTTGAGAAGTTTCAGATGAATCGTCTGAGAAAGGACTACCGGTAGACGAAACCGATGGTTCTGCCACTATGACTGTAGCACACCATAAAATGAAAAAGATCGAAAATGAAGACACTTGGACCAAAACCAAGGCCAACAAAGACAGGCCAAGTAATCAAACTTTAATGGGCGTGTAATCGTAGGTAGTTTATTTTACCACATTGAAACCAAAAATTCACTGTTTCATGTTTTAAGAGTCAAGAAACAGTCAAAAGATGACTCTAGTCTCTTTCAATTTTAAGTGAGTGCGAAAGAACAAGTGCTCGATGATCTTTTCAAATTTATGGAGTCAGTAAAGATCGAAAATGACTGCTCAGGTAGTCTAGGTAAAAGGGTGTACCAGGTTTCCGTGAACTTCCATATACACCTTGGTAATCAAATGAAAGAAGAATTGACCAAGGACTTGACGTACGTGCAGGTAGTCTCCCCGAATGTTGTGTTCGATGTATCACAGTTACGAGGCGACAAACTCGACTTCCTACGGATAAAAGGATTGCAACCTAGAGAGGGGTCTCCCTTTATATAATCGATGGTACAGGGAGCGCAAGTCCGTACTAGTGCTGTCTGAAGCCATATGGTGAGCGACAACTGCTAGGTTTAAAGACGTCGGAACACGTCTCTAACTTAGAAAACTAAATGTTTCGTTAGGTTTCAATGTTGCCTTAAGTTAATTGAGTAAATTTTAAGTTGATCTTGTATTTACGTTTCAATTCCAAGGTCCTACCGAATGTTGGATCTCAAAAATCCCTAAATGCAAGCTACATGCCAAAAGATACCATTTCGTTCGATGAAAATCTATCTACGAGAAAGTTAGGAGTTTTCAAGTGATAGCAAATAATGAGAACACACAGAAGCATCCACTACAGTATCTGATGCAAGCTAATGAAAATGAGAAATCTTTCCTATAATTGTCCAATGCTAGATATGCAAAAGATTTTCAATTTCACAACGCAAACAAAAATGCAAGCACAATTTTTTTTTTTGATTTTTCAATGTAATATAGCAAACAGTGCACTAAATGACATGAAAAAAAAACCAACACACTAGTTCGAGGACGCTAATGCAAGAGTTGAAGGGAAGTAATTGAAATCAACCCAACACAAACATAACAAAACTCAAACCAATGTTGCAATCTCTAAAATCGAAGAAAGATTTCCAAACAGACCCATGCAAGCAGTGTGATCCATGCTTGGAGTGACAAGAAGAAAAATTGAACGAAAGAGGAAAGAATCATTCAACCAATGCAATCACTCAAACGGATCAAGGGAGATGAATGCAACCAAACAAGGAATGAATTTGACTACGAAACAAAAGACCCAAACTCCTACAGGAGGCTCAGCATACCAAAGCACTTAAAAACCCTAAGGCTATGATGCTGATAGGAAACAGACAAACAAATGAAGGAAGGAAGCTGTCCACAATAAAAAAAACAATCCCAAGGCACTCAAAACATGTAAAAAAATCACCCAGAAGCACAACCACTGACCAAAAATATCCAAAAAGACCAAGCCCTAAAACTTACAAGGGTCAGCGCACCTGTTTGGCTGTAATTAGCGCCAAACAGGGGATGGCGCGGGTGAAAAACTAGTAACAAGCACTAGCTGGCGCGACTGTCTAACTAGAAAGCGTGCCAAGCCAATTAAATCAGGCAAAATGAAAAAATTTGAAAGACAGAGGTCAGATCTGATCCTTTGGGGCTGAACAAGGGTATTAGACTTAGCAGAATAATCAGAAAAGTCAAAATAAGAAAGAAAAGACCAATAAGGAGACCTAATGGATGAAAGACAAAATCACACTTATCCCCAGCAGAATCGCCAATTTGTTGGTGAGATAAATCCCCTCTGCGGACAGAGGCGATCCCACTAGCCTTAGAGTGGGTCTAGCCACAAATGAGACAAGCTATAATATTGATTCCTAGTTAACGAATGGATGGAGATTCGATAGATGACTTACTGGAGGTCCTACACTGTTGTTGTCGTTGGAAAGAGTGGCTGCCTCTCGCTCCTGGTTTGACAGATCATGGTCCGCTCGATTTCACGCCCAGACATATGCACACACACAAGAAACAATGAAAATATACAACATACTAATTCAAATTTGTAATTGTTAGTCAGTCAAAGAGGACTAAATCAATTGCATAAGATAATCAACATAACACAATGATGGAACCAACAACATAGTCGAGTATATTAATAAATGAAAGGAAGAGTACAACGAAGCTTCGATTTTGTGGTCTCCTCCAACAAGGTTCAAGCGGAGCGCGTCTCACAAAGGCTTGTCAGGAATTCAGACGAGGCTCTCTCTACGGAGTTCTCCTTGGTTCTACCTTCTCAATGGAAATTACTCAGGTATAGTATTCTTCTCCAAGTTCAGCTCCTTGGCTATATGTTCAGCTAGCTTTCATAAAAGGGAGAAGGCTTGTTTTTATAGAGGGACAGGGAGAGGTTAGGATCCCTATAATTATGGAAGGGAGACCTATCTTCAAGGAATGTTCCATAGGAGGTGGAAACCACTACCTAAAGAGGGAGATCCATGGCTGATCAACTTAACCACTTCCAGTGACTCATCCCTGAGGTGGTTAGAAGGAAACTTCCGCCTCTATTTGTTAAAAAAAATTCCTAAAACAGCTGGCACGAGCACTGCACCGAGACAGAGTGCCAGGTGGCGCAGGCTCTAGTGCAAATATACCACATTGGCGCGAGGGGTGGACTGGCAACCCACACCAAGGCCAAAAATAGGTTTTGTGTGCTTTTTTGAGGAAATGTTCAGCAGGAGAAATGATGTCCTTATGCAGAAGGACGTAAAGAAGGTGTTTGCAATGTATGACACTGCTCACAGGTCATGGGAATGACCCTCCAATATGCGGGGCGAGGGATTGCAGGGATGGTGACAAAATGCTGTGTAAAAACCAGGCAATTCACTCTTCTACACAAACATCACCTTTTGAAGTATGCTTTGGGTATTTTCCAAAATCGCCATTAGAATTCATCTTTGGGAAGGATGCTGCAATTTATGGCCATAGTGACATTGATAAGGCTTGAAAGTTCATTAAGAAAATTCAGATTATACATCAACAAGTTCAAGAACAGCTTGAGAAAAGTGAAAGAAAATACAAAGAGAGGTATGACAAACATTGAGTTGATCAAAAGTTTCAAGAGGGAGATGAGGTATGGTTGCACATTAGCAAAGAAAGGATGCAAGGGGAAGGTAAAAATCTCAAACCCATTCGCTATGGTCCTTTCAAGATCATAAAGCAAGTTGGGAATAATGCATTTTAACTTGACTTGCCTTCTTATATGCAAATGTATTCAGTTGTTAATGTTGAAAACTTACGTTTGTATGAGCCAACTTTGATAAATTATCAAGGAAGTGATGGTCATCTACCTTCTATTGAATATTTATCGCCATAATTTATGGATGAGCTCAAGGAAGATACAATTCTTGATAGGAGGACAAGAGTATCAAAGAGGGGAAGTGTTGACTACCTTCGAGTTGCGCTCAAAGGCACTAAAACAAGCAAGGAAAAATGGATGGAGGTTGGAAAGGTGAGGGAGTTGTACCCTCATCTACTGAACATGTAATCAAGTCTTTTGCGGTCCAAAAGCTTCCTAATGGGGAGGAGTGATCAGGTGTTCATAAATTTTGCTCGAAATAAAAAATTATAATATTGGATTGAAACCAAGATGGTTGCGTAGATCTCATCTTCCTGATTCTGGTGCCATGAACGGTTCAAAAAATTGATGTCGTATGAGGGAGATATCGCATTCTGATCGAAAATCCAAACAAGTAAATTTTGCGACAATTTGACCGAGTGTGACTGGGAATGTACAGTCAGCAAAACAGAATATTTTTAGGAATATTCCTTTCCTCAGAACCAACCCCAGGTTGATAAGTGGCGCAATTCTAAGGGTTGTACATTTTTATGAGGGCCAATCAGGAGGTGCCACGTGGTTAGCCCTGAGGCCACCATGTGGCCCTTGAACCGCATTCTAAAATTTTTGTTGGAGGTTGAAAGAATCGACCCCTGGACCTCCTGCGGGCACGCACAGGTCTCCATCGCCCGAGCTACATTTTGTTTCTTAACATATCATGTTCGTAGTTTATATTTAATTTTTGTTGCAAAACAGTTTGGGGGTTGGGGACCTCCAACGATCCCAACCTGCCAGTGGTCCTCACATGGTGGTCACATGGCATGTTTAAACAGACTAAAAACATCACAGTCAGCTAACCCACAGTCTCCGCCATAACTGTCATGTGTTCATGTCACATGCAAACGGTGTACCGCAACCACCGCCCCACGGTTAATGCTAACCCAACACTTCAACTCATATTTAAAACTTAATTGCAGTCTTCCACTAGAGTTCCGCTAGCTGGTTTGAAATCCGTGGTTTGGGGTTGGCATGTGGCCACCCCAACTATTAAGTTTAATGCCATAGTTAAATACAACGATATTTTTGGCCAACACACCATTTGTGCGGGATGTACTATTTTTACTCCAGTTAAGTGTAGTTCTCCACTTTTAGTGGAGTTTTTCTAGGTGTAACTAGGCAAAAGAGTAGGAGACTCAATTTGCGCCCATTCTGAGTGAATGAAGAGTCATTTTTGACTAATTGGAGCATTATAGAGACATTTGTGCAGATAAAACATCCATTAGAGCACTGTAACTACATGTATTTGAAAATTTTTAAGCATAATGAAAGATGAACATGCCATTGGGAGCTGGACCAACAGATGTAGCCCAGGAGGGGTGAACTGCTTCATTATGCCTACTGTGTAATTTTCATGTGGTGACTTATTTCTCTATTTTACACTACTGTTCAGTGCTATTTAAGCTTGTTTTATGCTTCTAATTCACCTAAATTCATCTACAATTCATGGTTAAAATCATCAATTCTTAAGCAAACTAATGAGACAAGTATGCACATGTTTATAAACTAAAAAGACACTTAGCACAACAAAAATAATAAAGTCATTTCAGATCAGTGACAAAGGTAAGGAAGTTGAGGATGCAAATGTGCTGAATAAGTATCCAGTTTTACATCAGTTTTAGGATGTGTTTCCAGCAAAAATTTCAGAGTTTCGACTGCACAGGGAAGTATATTTTTCTATTGAGTTTGTGCTATGGGAAGCTCCAACATTGAAAGCACCTTACAGGATGAGCACACCTGAGTTTACATAATTAAATTTGCAGCTAAAAGAGATGAAAAGGGATACATTAGGCACAATGTATAACCTTGGGGCACACCAGTGTTCTTCGTAAAGAATAAGGATGACACTCTCATATTGTGCATTGATTACAAACAATTGAACAAAGTGACAATCAAGAACAGGTACCCATTACCGAGGATCTATGATTTTTTTGATCAGCTGAAGGGAGCAACAATTTTCTCTAAGATCAACTTGAGATCGAGATATCATCAAGTACACATCAAAGAAGATGACATCTACAAGACCGCATTCAGGATCATGTACGAGCATTATGAGTTTTTTGTAGTTCCATTCTGTTTGACTAATGACCTAGTAAATTTATGTGTTTGATGAAAAATGTGCTACACACGTATTTGGACAAGTTTGTGATTGTGTTTATTGATGACATATTGGTGTATTCTAAAAATGAGGAAGAACATGCCGAGCATTTGGTAGTAGTGTTGAGATTGTTGAAAGAGCAACAGTTGTATGGTAAGCTCAACAAATGCAACTTCTTTTAGACTGAAATACACTACTTGGGACATGTTGTCTCCAAATTTGGCATTGCAGTAGATCCAGAAATGATAAAGGTCGTCATGGAGTGGGTAGTGTTGATAGGTCATTGATGTCAACCCAAGCAACACCAGGAACTACCCCGATCTTCCATGGAAATTTTGACATATAAATTCATGGAATATTATATCAATATCCTTCTAGATAGATTCTCCTCGATGATATGTTTCCATTGATATATGGTATGCCTCGTGATTCCTTCTGGTTTGAGATAAAATTGAGTTTAAAGTTGAAGACCTAGTTTTGTGGGCTAAAACCCTAGGGGGTAGAGCCATGACACCTTATTCACCAATAGTTGTCAATATATGACATGTATTCTCACCATAATATCGCCACGTATAATTTGAATAATTTCAAGAATCAAAGACAATAAATCAATCATTGACTTAATACACTCATGTGTCACCTACAAAACACACCAAAGAGGGCTAATAAAGAATTTCTTGGCATTTAAACAAATTAGTAAATAGTAACTGTTAAATTAAATTAATGATTATTAAGGATAAAAATTAATTTAAATTTGCAACAATCCTCCTTCCTTAAATTACAAGACTCATTTAACGTAAAATTTTTAATCCTTAAATTCCTAGTAATGCCTACTCTAACATCTACCTAATGGAGCCATTCAACGACTATTTTTTAAAGTAACTTAAGAGTATCTAATATCCAACATCTATCCTACAGTCCCACATAAATTTATCCAGTGGTCAACTATTTAAGCCCCTCCCTTGTCCAAGCATTACTTATAAAAGGATGTATATTGTACCTTCATAATGCAAGTACTTGAAATGAACTAATGTTAAGAAAAAGCTTTGAAATATTTCGACCATTTGAGGAAAGAACAACGAAGAAAAAACTGAGGCACTAAGGTCCAATTTGTTTGGGTTTTTGGAGTTTTTGTTTGCGTTTGGGTAAAATAGAAAAAAAGGAATTATATTACTTTTGAGCCCTGAAATTGTCTTCTCTTTTGCCAAACTTCACTTCATTTCATCATTCCTTTATCATTTCATAAACCTAAAACTAAATGAGAATGAATAATATTACTTAAGGGTTGCATAGAATGATTAACTTATTGTAATTTTGTTATTTTTGCTGTCTTAATGATTTTTGAACAGTTTAGCTACATAATGTATTCATTCTGTAGCCAGTCAAGCGTTCCGTAGCTGTTTTGGTGTTTAAGTATGTTACAGGTGTCATCTGGAGAAAAGACACACATAGGTGGATTCCAAATCTTTCCTACATCATTCTTTCCCTTTCACGAGGACTGAATCGATAGCTGGAGGTGCCTAAGCACGTGGTCAAAGAAAAACTCAAGGAAGCTTTCTTCTACAGGAATCAGGACTCCTGATTTTCTCTATAGCAAATCATGAGTCCCAAAAGAGTTCTAATTTGATTTTAACTTCAAAACTACACCTGTACCTATTTTTTTTCAATGTTAGTTATGAATTTACATATAAATTAAGTTCTATAATACCAAAAGGAACAAATTTTGTTACTTATCTTATCATAACGGTGATACTTTGTTTTCAATTCTTGTGAATAGTAAAAAGGAGTTTTAACCTTGACGCTGTTATGAATACAACCTTGAGGAGTTAAAGGATTAATGTCGAATTGATAGCAGAGGGCCCTTGCTATTCGAGGAGGTTTTACATGTTTTCTAGATAAGTCATTTTCAATTATGTTCTGTCATATTTCCTTACTTAGACTGCTTTCTAAAATCACAACTGTTAGTATTATGTTTCATGTCATTTTCTTAGATAAAGGATCCTCATGATATTACAGTTGGTCTCTTTCTCAAGATCTTCCAATACATCTCTATTAAATGAATGAGATTCAATTATAATATTTTGAGTTATTAGTATTTCATTTTCTGTTATTTAGAAGATCCTCATTATACTACAGTTAGTCTCTTTCCAAAGCTTTTCCAATAAACCTCTAATTCACGAATGAGACTTAGTTATAATATTGTGAGTTATTGATTGTTTTTCTTCATAAAAATATTCTTATCACATTATGATTAATCTCTTTCACAAGATCTTCCAACAAACCTCTAACTCATGAATCAGATTTAGTTGTAATGTTATAAGTTGTTTCAGCATTTCATAGGAGATCCTTATTACATTATAGTAATCTTTTTCTCAAACTCTTCCAATAAACCTCTATCATATGAATGAGATTCCACTGTAATGTTCTAAGTTACTGTTTTTTCTAGCACTTCCTTTTATGTTTTAGGAGATCCTCATTACATTAGAATTAATATTTTTCACAAGCTCTTCCAACAAATATCTAATTAAATGAATCAGATTAAGTTGTAGTGTTTTGAGTTATTTTTCATTTCATAAATGTTCATTTATAAGCTATAATATCCATGGATTAGGACTCTTTGTTTTCATCATTTTATAATTAGAAACAAGAACTTGCAAGTAAACTCAGTTTTAATTCATTTATTAACATTTCCTTTTCTCACTTTGAAATAGATTCAACTTCATCTTCTTAGCATAGAGTAGCATACTAAGAATCAAACATAAAAACCCCAAAACATCAATAAAACACTTAAAACAATGAAGTAAGAAAAAGGGATACTTAGGCACATGTAGTGCATTACACTTCATCAGTTTACTAGCTCTGGTCAATAATTTATGCTATCAATTTAGGATACCAAATTGACTAAACATTTTGGCGCCATTGCCGGGGAAGTGTAACTAAGTAGCCTTATTTCCTATTTCCCAAAAACAATGATATGCGTACAGAAAGAGATTCTAGGGGTAGATTTATAAGAGGCAGAAGCTTAATTCCCACAACTCCACTCACTCCACCAAGACCAATAAGTAGCACACCTCTAACTCAAACTCACATTCCATACTATACTGGTCATAGGCTTCCAGAAGTCTCAAGATCAGATATCCCATCAAGAAGATCTCCCACTTCATCCACTGAAGAAATTCTAGAGGAAGAAGATCCAAGGACTCCTACAGAAGGGATAACCTTTTTCACTTCCACAGGAGAATATATTCCAGCGGAAGAATTACAAATCCCTAGTGAAGAGGAAGAATATGACTATTTCTTCAATATACCCTTGATAGAAGAACCAGTAGAACAACTAGCTCTTCCAACTGAACCCTATATCAGTTCAGAAGAATCTATCATGGCAGAAGAAGGGGAAGGAGAAGTCTTTAATGGAGAACATACACTATTTGGAGGAGGTAGAGGTAGAGGAGGAGATAGAGGAAGAGGTAGAGGTACAGAAGAAGGTAGAGGAAAAGGAAATGCAGAAGGAGGACGAGGTAGAAGGGAAACTGGAAGTCCTTTTGGATTCCCTATAATATATGAAGAGACTAATGCAACTATGAAAAATATCTCACCCTCTGTTCTTACAAACTTTCATGGACTAGAAAGTGAAGATCTTAAGACCTTCTTATTTGAATTTGAAGTTATATGTAGAACCTATGATTACCTACAAGATGCTCAGAAACTTAAACTGTTCCCTTCAACATTGAAAGGAGCAGCATTAACATGGTTTATGAGTTTAACCACTAGGTCTATTAGGACATGGGATGATATGAGAAAAGCATTTCTAGACATATATTTGGATTACTGTATACCAGTCAACCATAAGGAAGAAGTGTTCAAGATGATGCAAAAAGGGATGAAAATCTGGAAGATTTGTTGGAAAGATTTAACTATAACATCAAGAGGGAAAAAATGGAAAACTTAGACCAAGATACTTTGAAAGCTCTTTTGTTGAAGACAATTAGGGATGAATGGATAGATATCCTTAATATGATGGGGAAATGAGACATAACTCAACTTTCATTACCTGATATAGCAGAATTATGTATTAATCTTTCAAGAGGAAAATCTAAGATTCTAAAAGGACCAAGAGACCCTGCTCTTGCAAGGGCAAGAAAATCTGCAGCTAGAATAGTAAGTAGGGCATAAATAGGGAATATGCTTGATGAATTCAAAACTGACATTCTAGGGAGTCTTAGTGAGCAAATAGACACCCTTAAATTACAAAACAAGCAGAAAGCCGAAACTAATGCCTTAGCAATATTTTATCCCAAATGTAGGAAGAAGCATGCCTTAAGAGAGTGTCATTTGGATGCAAAAGTAATAGAGACTTGTGCAGTTTGTTCAGGAAAAAATGAGACCAAGAATTGTCCCTCAATCCCTGGCCTTAAAACTGTCTTTCAAGAAGAAACAACCACAAATTTCATAGAATCTCTTAATTTTATCTCTAGAAGACCTTGGCAGTGACCTCAAACACAAGGGTTTAGTAATCAAATGTATAATCAACCCCCACCTAATTAAAACTCTTGGCAGCAACCTTGGCCCCAATTTCAAAATCAATCTCAACCTTGGGCTCAAGGAGCACAAAATCCTTATGGAAGGTTCTCCCAGTATTATCAATATCCACCATCTTATCCATCATATCCATCATATCCAAACTTTCCTCCTCAACAAAATCCTCAGCAGAATCCACAACATCAAGATCAAAATCAAAATCAAAATCCACCACTTCCATTACCATTTCCTCAAAAAGCAAATCAGTTACCTGGCCAGCCAATACCAAACCCCAACAATAAAAACCCTCAGAATACATACATGATAGAAGGTCAAAAATTTCCAACCTATTTGATTACTCCTTTAGACCTTAATGATGTTCAACTTAGGTCTGGAAGGATACTTGAAAGAAAGAAGCCTTCTGTAGTTATACAAGAACAAAAAAATTATGAGGAAGATTCTCTATGGGTAAATAATTTTTTTGAAGAAAACACATCTCTTCAAGACCAAAACATTGAAAAAGAAAAACATAAAGAACCAATAATTTCAACTCCTATGTTAGAACAACCATCAACATCTACTACTACACCTCCTTTTCCTGAGAGATTACAGATTGATAGAGGTGCAGAGAAAAAAATTATGATGCCTAACTCTGATTTCCTAGATGAGTTAAGAAATGTTTGTATTAATATTCCATTATTACAGGCCATCAAGGAAATCCCAATTCTAGCAAAGACTATAAAAGAGTTGAGTATGAAAAAACCAGGAAAAAGAATAAAAGAGATAAAGAAAATACAACTGGTAGAAAAAATAGCAAACAAAATGATGGGAAATATTTCAATTCCAAAATATCTAGATCCAGGAAATCTAGTTGTTAAGATACATATCAATGGAATTGAAATTCCAAACACACTTATTGATATAGGAGAAACAATCAATATCATGAGTAGGCAAATCATGGAAAAACTAAAACTTCCTAATCTTATTTTTACACCCACACTACTACAATTAGCAGATAGATATGTAGTCAAACCAAATGGGGTATTAGAAGACATTCTAGTGTCCTTAGATTATTGGGAGTATCCTATGGATTTCATGATCCTAACTCCTAAAAATGATATAGGACGACATCCTATTATATTAGGAAGACCTTGGTTAGCTACAGTTGATGCTTTCATTAGTTGTAGATCCGGTGATATGTATATCTCTGATGGAAGTTCAACGAAGAAATTCACCTTGTATCCTCCAACAAGAACAATCACAGAATTAGATGATACTCAATGGATTGATGATGAAGAAGATATACAACCTCTCTTCACTATTTCAGAAATTAGTGAAGATAGTCAGATTTTGAATGCCTTAGAAAATCATGAATCTTCTCCTGACTAAAAACATGAAAAATTCCAAGAATAATCCAACATTGAGTTTTTTTCTTCAAGAAAAATGTCTCTTTACTCCATGGAAGAATTCGGTAGCTCTACAATTGAGATATTTCCAGGAAAGACCTTAAACATAAACAAAAACCTAGAAAAATTTCAACATGAAAAGCTAGTCAAAATATTACAAAGACATTCTTCTGCATATGCATGGGAGTACACTGACATGAAAGGGATCAACCCTAGGAATTTCACTCATCATATCTATATAGAGGAAAATTGTAAACCAATCAGACAGCCTCAGAGAAGGATGAATCCAAACCTTAGGGAGATTGTTAAAGAAGAGTTACAGAAATTGTTAAATGTCAACTTTATTTATCCCATTTCAGATAGTCAATGGGTTTCTCCTTTAGTGATTGTACCCAAGAAAAATGGTGAATGGAGGGTATGCATTGAATACCGAGAATTAAACAAAGCTACTCTTAAAGATCATTTTCCTTTACCCTTCATAGATTAGGTGTTAGATACATTAGCAGGAAAAAATTACTTTTCATTTTTGGATGGTTTCAGTGGTTATAATCAAATTAAAGTTGCACTTGAGGATCAAGATAAAACCACATTTACCTATCCTTGGGGTACCTATGCCTACCGAGTATTGCCTTTTAGATTGTGCAATGCACTTGCAACATTCCAAAGGGTAGTATTGGGAATCTTTTCAGATCTAATACATGACTGTGTAGAAGTATACATGGATGACTTCACAGTCTATGGAAACACATTTGAAGAAGCCTTAGAAAACTTGGAAAAAGTTATAAAAAGATGTAAATAAGCTAACCTTTCATTAAGTCATGAAAAATGTTTCATGATGTTCACTGAAGGGATTGTCTTAGGACATCATATTTCAGGAGATGGGATTAGAGTTGATAAGTCAAAAGTTGAAGTCATCTCTAGATTATTAGTTCCAAGTTTTCAGAAATATGTTAGGAGTTTTCTAGGATTTACAGGATATTATAGAAGATTTATAGAAAACTTCACCAAGATAGCATCTTCACTTTTTAAACTACTCTCCAAGGACTGTGAATTCAATTGGAATCCTGAATGCCAGTTAGCATTTGAAACCCTGAAAACAAAAATCTCTGAAGCACCTATTTTAAGGGGATCTAACTGGAAATTACCTTTTCACATCTCGATAGATGCCTCAGATATAGCTTTAGGAGCTGTGTTAGGACAAAAGGACCTGATTCCTTATGCCACCTACTATACAAGTAAAAATTTGACTCCTTCAGAGTTGAATTATACTGTAACTAAAAAAGAGTTCTTAGCTATTGTTCATGCCATAAATAAATTCAGACACTATATAACAGCCTATGAAACCTTTGTCCACATAGATCACTCTGAAATTAGGTATTTAATGAACAAATCTATTACTAATGGCAGAGTCACAAGATGGTTATTGCTTTTACAAGAATTTAACATCACTATTCTAGATAGGCCTAGAAAACAAAATACAGTGGCTGATTTCCTATCTAGACTCCAAAACATTAAAGACAATACTCCAGTTGAAGATAAATTCCCTGATGAATATCTCTTTGCAATTACTACTCAAACTCCCTGGTTTGCTGATATTGCCAATTATTTAGTTTCAGGAAAATTTCCTTCAATTATGAATGCAAGAGACAAAAGAAAAACATTTATGACAGTGCAAAATATTCATGGATTGCTAATGAGTTATACAAAACAGGTCCAGACTTTATTATCAGAATATGTGTTTGAGAAGACGAGATGCCTGAGATTCTCAAGGCATGTCATGATGAACCTTGTGGTGGACACTTTGCTAATAAAAGGACAGCTTATAAGATCCTTCACCTAGGATATTATTGGCTATCCCTCGTCAAATATGCTAAAGAGTATGTCAAAAGGTGTGACAGTTGCCAAAGGGTAGGGAAACCTTCCTCTTCAGGTGAAATGCCATTGCAACCTCAGGTACATATTGAACCTTTTGAGAAATGGGCTTTGGATTTTGTAGGACCTATTAATCCTCCATCAAAGCAAAAGAAATATATATTAGTTTGCACTGATTATGTTACCAAATGGGTAGAGGCCAAGCCATTACTTTCTGCTACTAAAGCATATGTAGTTAATTTTATTTTTGAGGATAATTTTACTCATTTTGGTGTCCCAAGAGAAATTTTTACAGATCAAGGAGCTCAATTCACATAAAAAATGGTGGAACAAATGGTAGAGAAGTACAAAATCAGACACATGAAATCCACTCCCTACCAACCACAAGCAAATGGCCAAGTAGAATCTACCAATAAGGTGATTGAAGGGATCTGACAAAGACTATTCATTTACATAGAAGAGATTGGGAAGAAAGGCTTCTTGAAGCCTTATGGACCTACAAAACTACATGGAGAAACACAACAGGACACACCCCTTATGAAATTGTTTATGGAAAACAAGTCCTGTTTCCCATAGAGTTTCAGATCCAAACTTTCAAAATGGCAGTCCAGCTAGGACTTGTTTTGACAGAAGCACAGAAGCATAGACTGGAGCAGATTAATGAATTGGATGAGATCAGACAAGATGCAGTCCAGAGAAAAAGTTGTAGAAATTTCTTGTTTTCCCACCTCGGTTTTCAGTTTCACCTTATTTCTCCTTTTAGTTAAATGCCCTTTCCCATATCCTTACATTCAACAACAGAAAAATAATTTTTTGCTGAAAACACAAATTCTGGAAAATTTACAGAATGCTGGAAAATGAAGAAATAAAAATCAGCAAGCTTAAAACAGTCATTCACACATTTTAACACAGATATTTTTGGTCAACATGACCCTGGAAAAACTCCCTACAACTCTTGGGGAAAACCAGTTTGAGAGCTTCTCTTTTATTTTTCTGAATATTGCTTTTTACAGTGAAACAGGAAAAACTCAGAAAAAATTCCAGCAACCAATTTACAGACTTATCTCGATTTCCGTGCTTGCACATCGCCTCGGAAATTGTGCCAAATCAGCAACAACAGAAAACAGAAAATTCACAGCACCTTAGGACAGCATTAAATGCTGTACGGACACCTCGGGAAGCATGTCGGAACAGCCGTACTTTACTGTATGCACTGTACAGATTTTGTACAGCAACCTCTCTCAAAATCCGTGCCAAAAAAACAGAGCTGTAGCTGCTGTCCTCTTCCTCTGTTTTTGTGCCGAAAATGACAGCCACCCTCTTCCTTGAAAAACGTGCCTGATTTTTGTGCCTTGGAGTGCGTGCTTGCTGCTGTACCCTCTTCCTCGATTTTTGTGCCTCCTCACTTGGAAACACTGCCTCTCCTTTGCTGTATGGATTTTCTGCCTCGGTATGTGTGCCAATAAATGCTGCTGTACCTTTGCTGAAATCTCTTCACTGCTGCCCTCCTTCTTCTCACTGCTCAGAAAAATCTCCAGCTCTCCTTCTCTCCTTCTCCCAATCTGCTCATGAAAGAATGAATGACCTTTTCCTCATTTCCCTCCTTTAATCTAACCCTAAGTGACTTTTGGGGAATCCCTAAATCCAATGGCTGAAATAGATTGAAATCTAGGGCTGAGATTAAATGCTCATTTAAATCTCACTTTCTATTTTTTAATTCACCCCACTTTAATAAAGACCCACTTAGTCATTTATTTCCAAAGTCACTTTTCCTTTCTAATTTTACATTGACTTTATGAAAGTCACTTTAAAATTAGACTTTAGTAACTTTATCACTTAAAGTCACTTTAAAATTAGACTTTAGTAACTTTATCACTTGTGTCACTTAATTAGATTTGACTTTATAAAATTATAAAGTCACTTTAGGAGAAAAATTAAATTCTTTTGGACACTTTTCCCTAGGCCAAAGATCAAAAAGCTTTAGGAACCACCGTCCTAACTAAATTTCATCACTCCCTCTTACCCCAGGAAGGACATACTCACCATGACCCATCTCGTCTCCTAAATAGACATGCTTGCCCCATGGTAAGGCTTTGATAAGAATATCTGCAACCTGATCAACAGTGGGAATATATTCAAGCTTCACAAATGCCTTCTGCACATAGTCTCTGATGAAGTGATATATAATGATGCCGATATGCTTTGACCGATCATGAAATATTGGATTCTCTGTGAGTTTAATACAACTCTGATTATCACAATAAATCACTGAAGGTCTCAACGTCTAACCAAATAAGCCAAACAAAATCTTGCAAATCTAGATGGCCTCAAAACTAGTTAGACTGGCTGCCATATACTCTGCTTCCACTGAACTCAATGCTACTGACTGCTGCTTCTGACTAAACCACGACACCACTACCGAACCCAACCCAAAACAATACCTTGAAGTGCTCTTCCTATCAGAAGCACAACCTACCCAATCAGAATCAGTGTAACCTGCCAATCTCACTCCATCCCCCCTCGCTCGTAGTCCAGACTACAAGCCACCGTCCCCCCAAGTACCACAAAATGTGTTTGTACTCACCCAAAGGAACCTTCCTAGGCTCACACATAAACTCCACTCATCGTGTTGACCGCAAAACAAATATCCTGTCTAGTGTTGACCAACACATCAAGGAACCAATCGACCGTCTCTGTACAATGTGGGATCCACCAACTCAATCCGAAGCATGAGCTTCTTCCGCTCACAGATATTCGTGTCGACATGGGTTTACAATCCTCCATGTGGAATCAAGCCAAGGATGTCCAGACAATATACTTCCCTCGCCCCCGTGAAGAAATGCTCCTCCTCCCCGCCACACCTCCAACCCAAAAAAAAAAAAAAGTAATGCATCAAGCCGATGTCCTTCATCTCAACCCCGCCGTGAAGATCTCTCACAGTTGTTTCATGAGTCTCTTCCATCCGTAATGACCAAGCGATTCACATACAACACCGTGTAACGAGAGGCTCCTCACCTATCACAATATAGTAAAGGTTCGGATCTGCCTCACTCTTTGTGAAACCCATCCCCTGCAAGTATGTATCTATCCTGGAGTACCAAGCTCTAGGAGCTTGCTTCAGGCCATAAAGGGCTTTCTTTAGTTTTCACACATGGGAAACCTTCCCATGCACCTCAAAGCCCTATGGCTACTCAATTTACACCTCCTCCTGTATGAAACCATTGAGAAATGTAGTCTTCACATCCATCTAGTGGATCTTCCAACCCATCTCTGCCGCTATCGATATAATGGAGCGGATCGAAGTATATTTGTTACCGGGAGCGAAGGTCTCCCTCACACCCCAACTCCCTCTACCTGAGAGAACCCTCTAGCCATAAACCTCGCTTTGAATTTCTCAATGCTGCCATCTGCAGCATGCTTTACCTTGTAAAGCCATCTAGAGGTAACCACGGATTTGCCCTCAGGCCTCGACACCACCTCCCAAACATCATTCTTCATGATAGAAGAATACTCCCCCTACATGGCCTCTCTCCAGACCTGCTGGCTAGCTGCCTCCTCATAGCTAGAAGGCTCAGAGTCAAGGATGTTGGCAGCCATTGCCATATCGCTACAAAACCTCTCAGGTGGTCTACTCTCTCTGACCGGCCTCTTAGGCCCAGCAACAGATGTGGCCTCTCTCAAGGTGTCCTGAAGCCACTTGGGCTTTCCCTTCCCTCGAGCACACTTCTCCCACTCGAGAATGAACCTCCTCCTAGAATGAACCTCCTCATCATCACCGAAGCCTCGAACTCATGACCGTTTGTTTGTTGTCCTCTCGCTGCACCTCGAACTCCGTAGAAGCCGAGGTACCGTGTGAACCTGGCCCATCAAAGGACTCCCCTAGTGAACCGCGCCGTGGACCCTCTGCATGTAGCCCGAAGCACCACCCTCCGACCGCGAGCCACCAAGCCGATCGACTCGACCGTACATCGTCATAGATGTACCTCCGGACCCCTCTCGATCCCCCGCCCACCGGATCCTCGTGACCGACTCACCGCCGCCGAGGGTCCGTCGATCCAGACATTTAACTCCCGTGACCTCCCAAAGGCCCTATCCCTCTCGAACTTCACATCCCGCCCGACAACAACTTTCCTCTGCGCAGGAATGTAAATCTGAAAGGCCTTCGAGGTCTCACTGTAGCCCACAAAGATACCCTTCTCTGCGGTGGGCTCTAGTTTGGTCCTCTTCTCCTTGGGTATGTAGGAGTATGCAATACACCCAAAGATACGAAGATGACCAATATCAGGCTTCTTCCTAGAAAAAGCCTCCTCCGGAGTCATATGCCCCAAGGCACGATGCGGACTCCTGTTCTGCAAATAAACAGCAGTGTTGCAGGCCTCTGCCCACAAAAACAATGGCAATCCCTGATCATGTAACATGGCTTTGGCAGCCCCTCCGATGGATCTGTTCTTCCTCTCCGCAACCCCGTTCTGCTGGGGGTTGTAAGGAACAGTGAGCTCCCTCCTAATGCCTGCCTCCGCACAATAGTCAACAAACTCTCCAAGGGTGTACTCTTCCCCATTGTCCGACCTCAGGGACTTGATCTTCCGACCTGTCTGTGTCTCCACAAGAGCTCTGAACTCCTGAAATCGCTTGAAGACCTCACTCTTGGTCTTCAAGAAATAGATCCAGGTCCTCCTGGAGTGATCATCAATGAATAACACATAGTACTCATATCCACTCAAGGAAACATGAGACATCCGACCGCTCACATCGGAATGAATCAAATCAAGTATCCCGGTCGCTCTGCTGTCACTGCTGGGAAAAGGGGATTTGGCAAACTTGCCCATCGCACATCCTCTGCAAGTATCAAAGTGATCAGTACTGAAATCTGGCACACCTGTAGTGATCTCCCGCAAGGTCCTCAAGGCTCCATGACACATATTCCCCAATTGCTATGTCAAATCTCACAATGTACCGAACTGTTAGGCTCGGGCCGTCGTTAAGCACGCTCGACTGCCAAAAGGGGTCGAAATGCAAACTTGTACACCTTCGCATGGCGCACACCTATCACCTAGCTAAATTAGCTGAGCGCCCGGGACACATCAAAGACCATCCAAATTTCCCACGCATTCACCGTCCTCCAAAGCTAAGACGGATATGAGGTTCTTCCTCATCCCTGGCACATAAAGAACATCCGACACTTTCAAGGGAGGTTTAGACTCCCTCTGAAATGTCAATGTTCCCACACCGACTGCTCTAACAACTCTGTCATCACCGAGTACTACCTCTATATCAGTGCCACTCTCTGAAAGCTCTGAGAAGTACTCACGGACTCCTGTCATGTGACGTGAAGCCCCACTGTCCACATACTAGATACCCGAAGATGCTCCGCTAATCGAGGGAAATGCATGCTCCCTCTGAACCTCTATGGCAGATAATCCCGCACTAGAGGACTCACACGCAGTGAACCCAAACTCCCGGTCAAAATGATCTACAAAGTCCTCAACCTCTGCTGAAGCTGCCATGCTCTGGTTCTTCCCCTTCTTCTTCTTCTTCTCCGGACACACCACTGCATAGTGTCCCATCTTCTGACAATTCCAACACTTCACTTTGGAATAGTCCTTCTGTGTGTTATCCTGTTTACCTTTACCTTTGCCTTTGCCCCCACCATTGCTTGTGGAAGCCTGCTTCTTCCCTTTGCCTTTCTTGCGTCCTTCCAACAGTGCTACATCCTCATCCTGCTCAACTGGCTTGGCTGCCCCAAGCTGACCTTTCCTGATCTCTGTCTGAATGCAATCATCCCAAAACCTCTCCCATGTGGGAAGGGTCTCATGTGCACAAACCCCATCAACAAAGTTCATCCATGAACAGGGGAGGCCATTCACTGCAATCCGCACCAACTCAGTGGGTGGAATGGCCTCTCCAATCGCTGCCAACTCATCTCTCACATTAGTAATCTTTGTGAGATATCCAGCTGCACTATCAGTCTTACCCATCTTAATGTTCTTCAGCTTCTCCTTCAGGACCATTTTCCGGTTCTCATTGGTACTCTGGTAGAGATTGGACAATGCTGTCCACATCTCATGAGCATTTCTCTTTCCCCTCACATGAGGAATGCAATGGTCTTTGATTCCGTCTAGAATCAGTCTCTTACCCTTGTTGTTCTTTTTATTATATGCTGCCAACTCGAGTAGCATCGCAGGGCACATTTACGTGGTTCTCATGTATGCACTATTGTGTCCCGTACTTTTCCTCCTCATAGATGCACCGCATTCTCTCCTTCCAAACACTCGTAATTGGTATGCCCATCCAACCTATCCTCCACTCTCATCTCCAAATTGGAAAGTCCTCGTCCTAAATTAAAAAATTGCACCGCCTAGTAAAGGTAAAAATTTCGTCAGGAAAATTCTATTATTGCCGGAATTTTCTAAGTGAAAAACGTTAAGCCGTATTTTTCCTCCTCGTCGTCCCAAACCGCTCAAGACCAAGCTCGATACCCATGTATAATATCACGTTTTCCACCCCGCTTTTCAGTTTCACCTTATTTCTCCAAATAGTTAAATGCCCTTTCCCATATCCTTACATTCAACAAACTGGAAAATAAATTTTTGCTGAAAACACAAATTCTGGAAAATTTACAGAATGCTGGAAAATGCAGAAATAAAAATCAGCAAGCTTAAAACAGTCATTCACACATTTTAACACATATTTTTGGTCAACATGACCCTGGAAAAACCCCCTACAACTCTTGGGGAAAACCAGTTCGAAAGCCTCTCTTTTATTTTTCTGAATATTGCTTTTTACAGTGAAACAGGAAAAACTCAGAAAAAATTCCAGCAACCAATTTACAGACTTATCTCGATTTCCGTGCTTGCACACCGCCTCAGAAATTGTGCCAAATCAGCAACAGAAGAAAACAGAAAATTTACAGCACCTTAGGACAGCGTTAAATGTTGTACGGCCACCTCGAGAAGCGTGTCGAAACAGTCGTACTTTGCTGTACAGACTGTACAGATTTTGTACAACTTCTCTTGAAATCCGTGCCAAAAAACAGAGTTGTAGCTGCTGTCCTCTTCCTCGGTTTTTGTGCCAGAAATGACAGCCACCCTCTTCCTTGAAAAACGTGCTTGATTTTTGTGCCTTGGAGTGCGTGCTTGTTGCTGTACCCTCTTCCTCGATTTCTGTGCCTCCTCACTTGGAAACACTGCCTCTCCTTTGTTGTACATATTTTCTGCCTCAGTATGTGTGCCAATAAATGATGTTGTACCTTTGCTGAAATCTCTTCACTGTTGCCCTCCTTCTTCTCACTGCTCAGAAAAATCTCCAGCTCTCCTTCTCTCCTTCTCTCAATCTGCTCATGAAAGAATGAATGACCTTTTCCCTCCTTTTCCTCCTTTAACCTAACCCTAAGTGACTTTTGGGGAATTCCTAAATCCAATGGCTGAGATAGCTTTAGATCTAGGGATGAGATTAAATGCTCATTTAAATCTCACTTTCTATTTTTTTAATTCACCCCACTTTAATAAAGACTCACTTAGTCATTTATTTCCGAAGTCACTTTTCCCTTTCTAATTTCACATTGACTTTATTAAAGTCACTTTATAATTAGACTTTTAGTTACTTTATCACTTAAAGTCACCTTTTAAATTAGACTTTAGTAACTTTATCACTTAAAGTCACTTTAAATTAGATTTGATTTTATAAAAATTATAAAGTCACTTTAGGAGAAAAATTAAATTCTTTTGGACACTTTTCCCTAGGCCAAAGATCAAAGCCTTAGGGAACCACATGTAGAAATTTTCTATTTCCCACCCCGGTTTTCAGTTTCACCTTATTTCTCCAAAATAGTTAAATGCCCTTTCCCATATCCATACATTCAACAACTGGAAAATAAATTTTGCTGAAAACACAAATTCTGGAAATATTACAGAATGCTGGAAAATGCAGAAATAAATATCAGCACATACAAACAGTCATTCAACACATTTAAACACAGTGATTTTTGGTCAAGGTGACCCTGGAAAAACCCCCTACAACTCTTGGGGAAAACCAGTTCGAAAGCTCCTTCTTATTTCTGGAAAATGCTTTTTACAGTGAGAGAAATATTCAGCAAAAAATCAGCAAGCAAACTTTTACAACTTATCTCGTTTTCCGTGCTTAACCACCACCTCGGAAAATGTGCAAACAACAAAATAGGAACAGCAATAAATGCTGTACGGATTTCCTCGATTTTCGTGCCCAGAAATCTGCAATAAATGCAGTTGTACGGCCACCTCGATTTCTGTGCAAAACAACAATAAATGCTGCTGTACGGATTTCGATTTTTGTGCCAAAAGGACAGCAGAAACTTTCTATACGGAATTTGCCTCGATTTCCATGCAAAAGGACAGCCACTTGCTGTACGACCTGCCTAGAAATTCGTGCCAAATAGAACAGCTCACTGCTGCCTCGAAAACTGAGCCAAACTGCTGTACGGCCTCTTGGAAATCGTGCCAAAAGGCTACTGTACGGTCTTCTAGAAAATCGTGCCAAAAATTGCCTTGGAATGTGTGCCAAACTCTGCTGTACGGACTTGCTGAAACACTGCCTTGGAATGTGTACCAAGCTGCTGCCTCCTTCTCCTCACTGCCCAGAAATCTCCCTTGCTCTCTTTCTCTCCTTCTCTCAATCTGCTCATGAAAGAATGAATGATCTTTTCCTCCTTTTCCTCCTTTAACCTAACCCTAAGTGACTTTTGGGGAATCCCTAAATCCAATGGCTGAAATAGATTGAGATCTAGGGCTGAGATTAAATGCTCATTTAAATCTCACTCTCTATTTTTTAATTCACCCCACTTTAATAAAGACCCACTTAGTCATTTATTTCCAAAGTCACTTTTCCTTTCTAATTTTACATTGACTTTATTAAAGTCACTTTAAAATTAGACTTTAGTAACTTTATCACATAAAGTCACTTTTAAATTAGATTTGACTTTATAAAAATTATAAAGTCACTTTAGGAGAAAAATTAAATTCTTTTGGACACTTTTTCCTAGGCCAAAGATCAAAGCCTTAGGGAACCACCTGTCCTCCGGTAACCAAATTTCAACAAAAGCATAACCCAATAGTAAAGGACTAGATGGCATGACAAGTATATCAAAGAAATGAAATTTAAAGAAGGTGGCTGGGCACTCTTGTTTGATTCAAAATTCAAGGATTTTCAAGGTAAATTTCAAACTCATTGGCTTGGGCCATATGAGATTGTGAAAATATTTGAAAATGGAGCAATAAAGATTAGGACAATAGATGAAGGAAAGGTAGCATTTTTTGTGAATGGATACAGACTGAAATTGTATCATAAGCCACTTTCAAGAGAAGAATTTGTCAAGAAATTTCAAGATAACATTGATATCAAGTTAGTGAAGAAGAACTCTTCTTCTTCACTAACTTAGTTGTATTTTTCTTCAATAATTCTAAAAAAAAGAAAAAAAGAAAAAAAGAAAAAGAAAAAGAAAAAAGAAAAAAGAAAAGAAAAGAAAATTAAAAAATAAAATAAAAGTATAAATATGAAAACCACTCATTTATTGGCATGTTTATACAAAAAGTGTAAGGTGAAAATCAGAATACTTTTGACACACTATACTTTCAAATAGTTCTTGTTCTGCAACTAAATATCATAAAATCACAAATTGCAGATTCATTTTCACTTCATACTTCATTTCATTCATATTCCATTCCATTTCACACTCATGATCCATCTCATTCCATTCCATATTCATGATCCATTCCATTCCATATCCATATTTCATAATTTTTTAACAGGTACATTTTGCAGCTGGCTGTTCTGTAGCTAATCCTGTTTTGCAGCCAATTTGACCCTGCAAGATTATACACAAAGGATGATAGTCAAAGGAATTATGGAGCTTAGAAGATCAACATTTTATAGAATGGAGGACAACTACAACAAGCAGCAAAATCAAAAGAGCTGAGGTAAACTGTGTGAAATTATTTTGATAGCAAAACATGAAAGATATAATATGGTTAAATCATATGTTTCCTAAAGTTAATCTATCATTCGAATTGATCTTTGCCTATCATGAAAACACTTTAACCATATCCCTTACCATCCACTCCATAACGGTTCATCATTAATTGAATAAACGGTCAAAAACTTAGATGTGACTTATTAGGTCACGTCCTTAGATCGTATCATTTATTGATGATTTTTTAAAATCATCATAAAATCTCTTCGTGGTATTTCATTTCATATCAAACTCTTAACTCGATCATTTTCGTCATTCACCATTAACTTGTTCATTCATCCATATCCTCTCACTGTCATCACATTCTGTAGCTAGTTTCATCTGTAGAGAAGTCATTTTAAGGGCAAAACAACCTTCCACAACTACTCTTTCTTCGGTACAAGATTAGAGACAGAGCAGTATACCTAAGCCAAATAAAAGAAGCAATCAGTACCAAGGAGAAATGGGGCTAATTATGATAATAGAACCAATTGGGATCAAATATTTAGAAGGATACCCTCAAGTTAAGGGGCTATTACAGCAGGCTGGATGGCTAAACTTTGTGGAGAAGTTCAATGGATTCCAAAAAGAAGTCACGAAATCATTTGCTAGGTCATTTGACGGATCATAGGTAGAAATTAGGGATATTAAGTTCACCATCACAGAGTCATTCATAGCTGAAGTCACAGAATTGCCAAGACAGGGAGAACGTTGGTTTAAAAACAAGGAAACTTGGAAACAAATGCTAAAAAAACTAGGTATGGACATTTCAGTGTTTAAAAAGGAGATTCCTAGGATATCTTTGAAAAATAAATGGAGGAATATGTTGTTAATTTTACAAAAAATCATAACATTTGAGGGTAGGTTCGACACCTTGTATGTCTATCATATCATACTGATGATAATTTTCTTAGATGATGAAATAAATTTACCTTTCTTCCTGCTTAATAGTTTGAAAATGATGGCCTCTAATATTCAGAAAAGACTCCAATTCCTAGAAACTACTCTGCACCATCATGGCCTAATCAAAATACTGATTGAGTTCCATTTGAAGAAAGTAGGAGATAACCGGGATGAATTTCTTCTAAGAAACCATTTTGAATAACTAGAGGAAACACTATCTAGAAAATAAATCATAAGAAGAAGTAGGAGGGGAAAAATTGATAAATCTGTTGAAATCAAACCTGATACATCAACACAGGAAGATAGTGAAGAAGTACTCTCTGAAAAATTGACAAATATCAAGAGACAAATCAAGGTTAAAAGAAAAGAGAATTTAACAAGTGAATGTGCTGAGGAAAAAGATGAAAATCCACCCAAATTAAGGAGAAGCTCTAGACTAAAAGGCATGATGAAAAAGACAGGGATTAAGGAAGCATGAGTTATAAATATTGAAGAAGAATAAACTCCAATCCAAACACCATTTGATAGATATCCTTTACACCAGTATGAAGAAGACCCTAACAGAAGAACCCAAGATATAGATCCAACTCAACAACAGATTTATGACTATGTGGAATCACTAGAAAAAAGGGCCTCAGAAAATCGAGAAAGATCTCTCAGTCCACAAGAACCTCCAATAGAAATTTTGAGAAGAGACAATTATGAATTGGAGATACTGAATAACTGTATCAAGAATGAAAATGAAATCTTAAGAGAGCAGGTCAAATTGAAGAGTAGCATGAACAACACTCTCTCTTAGCAAATGAAAACACTTTATAAAGCTAACATGAATCTAAAGAAGAGAAACAAGAAACTGAACAGGGCACTCATTGATCTTAGGTTCAAATTATTCATGAGGAAACCCATAATGGCATTGACTACCAAAAGAAGCAGAAAAAGGAGGCTGCATGTTCTTGCAGAAGTATCAGTGAAAATGGAATAAAGCTTTGATGAAATTGCATAAGGACATGCAAGAGTTTTGCAGTGGAGGTATGTTGAGCCCTGAAATTATCTTCTCTTTTGCCAAACTTCACTTCATTTCATCATTCCTTTATCATTTCATAAACCTAAAACTCAATGAGAATGACTAAGATTACTTAAGGGTTTCATATAATGATTAAATTATTGCACTTTTTTTATTTTTGCTGTCTTAATGATTTTTGAACAGTTTAGCTACAGAATGCAGTCATTCTGTAGCCAGTCAAGTGTTCTGTAGCTGTTTTTGTGTTTAAGTATGTTACATGTGTCATCTGGAGAAAAGGCACACATAGGTGGATTCCAAATATTTCCTACATCATTCGTTCCCTTTCACGAGGACTGAATCGATAGCTGGAGGTGCCTAAGCACATGGTCAAAGAAAAATTCAAGGAAGCTGTCTTCTACAGGAATCAGGACTCCTGATTTTCTCTACAACAAATCATGAGTCCCAAAAGAGTTCTAATTTGATTTTAACTTCAAAACTACACCTATACCTAATTTTGTTCAATGTTAGTTATGAATTTACATATAAATTAAGTTATGTAATACCGAAAGGAACAACTTTTGTTACTTATCTTATCATTACGGTGATACTTTGTTTTCAAGTCTTGTGATTAATAAAAAGGAGTTTTAACCTTGATGTTGTTCTGAATACAACCTTGAGGAGTTAAAGGATTAATGCCAAATTGATAGCAGAGGGCCCCTGCTATTCGAGGAGGTTTTACATGTTTTCTAGATAAGTCATTTTCAATTCTTTTATGTCATATTTCCTTAATTGGACTGCTTTCTGAAATCATAGCTGTTAGTATTATGTTTCATGTCATTTTCTTAGATAAAGGATCCTCATGATATTACAGTTGGTCTCTTTCTCAAACTCTTCCAATACATCTCTATTAAATGAATGAGATTCAATTATAACATTCTGAGTTATTAGTATTTCATTTTATGTTATTTAGAAGATCCTTATTATACTACAGTTAGTCTCTTTCCAAAGCTTTTCCAATAAACCTCTACTTCACGAATAAGACTTAGTTGTAATATTGTGAGTTATTAATTGTTTTGCTTCATAAAAAGATCCTTATCACATTATGATTAATCTCTTTCACAAGCTCTTCCAACAAACCTCTAACTCATGAATGAGATTTAGTTGTAATGTTATAAGTTGTTTCAGCATTTCATAGGAGATCCTTATTACATTATAGTAATCCTTTTCTCAAACTCTTCCAATAAACCTCTATCATATGAATGAGATTCCACTGTAATGTTCTAAGTTACTGTTTGTTTCAGCACTTCCTTTTATGTTTTAGGAGATCCTCATTGCATTAGAATTAATCTTTTTCATAAGCTCTTCCAACAAATATCTAATTAAATGAATCCGATTAAGTTGTAGTGTTTTGAGTTATTTTTCATTTCATAAATGTTCATTTAGAAGCTATAATATCCATGGATTAGGACTCTTTGTTTTCATCATTTTCTAATTAGAAACAATAACTTGCAAATAAACTCTGTTTTAATTCATTTATTAACATTTACTTTTCTCACTTTTGACATAGATTCAACTTCATCTTCTTAGCATAGAATAGCATACTAAGAATCAAACATAAAAACCCCAAAACATCAATAAAACATTGAAAACAACGAAGTAAGAAAAAGGGATACTTAGGCACATATAGTGCATTACACTTCATCATTTTACTAGCCCTGGTCGATAATTTATGCTATCAATTTAGGACACTAAATTGACTAAAAAATTACAACAACTATATTGGAACTCATTGAAGTCCTTATCAACAAGTCTTCAGACCTGTTTAATAGTGCAAAAAAAAAAATTCTGCATGAGAAAGCAAGAGGAATATTTTTGTGATTTTAGAATTCTTCAAGGATCCTCCTAAGTCTAGTGAGGAAAGATCAAAGTCACATATTCATTGCAATCGAGGACCTCACAAATGAAAGAGAAAATTTGAAGTTAGGATTCTTGGGTTTTGGGTGATTTTTTTGGGCATTTTTCAAATTGCAGGAACAAGACTTGTATTTCTGTTTGCATTTTTAAAGAACTTATTATAAAAGTGTTCAGTGGTTATTATAAAAGTGTTCCTACTATCTCTATTGTTGCATTTTTTTTTACTGCTCTTATTGAACAATAATAATAATAACTAAATATTAACTAATGATCTGAAAAAATTTATTAAAGCGCTAATTTCTAAGAAATATTGATTCAACCCCCCTCAAGTATTTCCGACAATCGTAATCAAATCGAAGTTCTCATAGCATTAATAACTAGACAAAGATCATGGAGTACACCAAGAATATAGTTCCTCTATTTAATCAAGATAACTATGCACTATGGAGTGGAAGCATGCAAGTTCATTTAATTACACAAGGATATGAAGTTTTGAAAATAGTTGAAAATGGCTATAAAGCTACAACATATGAACAAGGTAAGAAAAATATCGTAAATGATGCTAAAGAAAAAAATATTATTATAATTGGACTCACTCAATCTGTATATGTTAAGGTATTTCGTTGTTAAACAACTAAGGAGATATGGGAAAAGCTTCAAAATACATATGTAGGAGACTCGAAAGTCAAGGAAGCAAATTTCAAATTTACATAGCTTAATTTGAACAACTAAGGATGAAAGAAGATGATATAATTTCAACTTACTTTCAATGTGTAGATGAAATAACAAATTCCTTGGAACGATTAGGAGAACTAGTTGACAAGAAGGTCAGTGTTCGGAAAGTCCTCAGAACTCTTCCATCAAGATTTAATCCTAAGGTTTCAATATTAGAAGATAGATAAGATTTAAGAAACTTGAGTACAGATGAACTACATGGGATACTTACAACTTATGAAATGAGGATTGAATAAGAATATGGATTATCCAATATAGAAACAACATTCACAACATCCAAGAAGAACGTGAAGGGAAAACAGATATCCAAACCTAGATCTAGTTGTTGCAAAGAGGAAGAAGAAGAAGAACTTTCAGATGAAAAATTGTGTACATTACGAGGAAGATGAAAATAGGAATAGGTAAGTATAAAGGAAAAATTCCATTAGTATGTTTTAACTATGGTGAGATAGGTCATTTTTTCTACTAAGTTCCCTCACAATAATAACACATTTACAAAGGGAAATAAAGGTCAAATAAATTTCACCTACCAATGTAAGAAGAAAGGGTTTAAGAAAAACTTCCTCTCCAAGGAGGATAGTTCCTCATATGAAGAAGAAAGTGATAGTGATGAAAAAAATAAGGAAAGGGTATTATTTATAGCTAAGCATAACAAGATGGAAGCACTTAAAAAGGAAGAAGAAGAAGAAGAATAAATGACAAAAATCAAATTTCAAAACGAAGTTGTCATAGTTATAAAATAACTCAAAGCAGAAAGGAACTTATGTTAAATCTATAGAAGCCGAGTTGAAGGAGGTAAAGGAACACGCCAAGAATTTCAACAAAAGGAATGAAGAAAAAATCATCAACCTCATAGTAAAGTTAGAAGAAGCCAAAAGAATTGAAGAATCACTCAGGAATGAGTTAAAAGAAAGCAACGAGGCACGAGAAGAACTAGAAGCAGAAATAGTCTCTCTATGAAATAAAGAAAACAAGGGAAATGGCCAAAAAAATCTCACAAGTAGCTCTAGAGCATTGGATGAGTTCATGATTAGTCAAATGAAAAATAAAAAATGAATGACAAAATAAAATTAAAATTGATGCAACTCCAAGAACTAATCAAGAGATAATTCCTCCTCTAAGAAGGACTGAATACAAAAGACCATTTAGACAAGATAACTCATTTAGATACACAAATTCGTTTAATAGTTATTGTTTTTCATGTGCTAACTTTGGACATATGGTTAGGGATTTCCAAACTTATAACAAGTATATTTGTCAAAGATATTATCAATGGAATAAAAACCCTAGAAGTAGGTATCCTAGAAGCAGGTTTGCAGGATCACAAGATAGGTTTCACACGAGTTTGACAGTTGGAAGTTTACATCATATGAATGTTACAAATGCTATAAATATGGGGACATATCTTGATATTGCAGGTACAAGATGGAATCCTCCATGCAAGGAAACCCTAAAATCGGGTACAAAAAAGACAACAAATGCAAGTAGATCAAGAAAATAAGAAAGTTTTAGCAATAATGCTTTCAAGCTTTGTAAAGGAAAAATATATTGAGGTAGAAACAAGTACATTTGACAATGACAAGGTTCAAGATGATCCAACCAAAGAGTTGGGTGGTACATTATTTTGAATAATCCAACATAATGACTCCCTAAATATTGAAGAGGGGGAGTCTAAGCAGCACTAGTGGTACATTTGAAAATTAATCACTCATAGGTTGACATAAAGTAATATTATGGACAATTTCATTAGTGAGAAAAGTTAATCCATATTAATAGATAGAATCAACAATAATAGTTTGTATGAAGCATAGTATGTCAAGTAGGCATTAAGAAAAATCATTTCAAATCTGACAGGTTGCAAGTTGAGCATTTATGATTCATCCAAAGATGCAGATAAAATAATGTACATATCTACGATTGGTAGTCTTCTATATGTAATAGCTTCCAGGCTAGATGTAATGCAGACAGTTGAGCAAGTAGCAAGATTCCAAGCAGTGCCAAAAGGAATCCCACGTCATTGTGGTAAAAATGATTTTTAGATATCTCAAGGGAACAACAAAATATGGACTATAGTAGCCTAAAGGAAATGAGCTAACCATCGAAGCTTATACCAGTGCAGATTGGGCAGAAAGTGTAGATGATCATAAGAGCACTAGTGGAAGAACCTTCTATCAAGGTGGTTGTCTTGTTTCTTGGTTGAGAAAAAATCAATCTTCAATCTCATTATCCATAACGGATGTAGAATACATAGCAACAAAAACTTGTTTTACCCAAGTCCTCTAGATGAAACAAACCTTGCATGATCTTCAAGTGAAGTTTGATGAGCCCATTCCAATCTTCTGTGATAACACCAACACCAATAGTATCTCGAAGAATCTCGTGATGCATTCAGAAACGAAACACATTCCGATCAAATACCATTTTCTTAGGGAACAAGTTACCAAGAAAAAAAATCAAGGTTGAATACATTGGGATGAAAGAAAAATCGATGACATATTTACCAAACCTTTACTGCATGAGGCATTTGAGCATCTTCGCCAAAATCTTTGGATTCTCCCAAGTTCCCATTAGACTATTCTTTTATGTAGTCAATTATAAAGGGGAAGTTAAGGCCGGTTACAGGTCCGTAGGAGAGGTAGGTTGTGAGGGGGAGTTACCCTTTGCCATTGATGTCAAAGAGGAGAGAAAACATTAGGAAGGTTAATAGCATGATTTCAAGGGGATTTATGATCGTAGGGGGAGTACTTGTGTTTCCATTAATGCTAAAGGGGGCGATTATTGATAGGTGGTTGTCATTGATGTCAACCTAAGCAACACGAGGAGCTACCCAGGTCTTCCATGGAAAATTTTACATAGAAATTCATCGAATATTGTGTCAATATCCTTCTAGTTATATTATCCTCGACGATATGTTTGCATTGATATATGGTACGCCCCGTGGTTCCTTCTGGTTTGAGAGAAAATTGAGTTTAAAGTTGAAGCCCCAGTTTTGTGGGCTAAAACCCCCGGGGGTAGAGACATGACACCTTATTCACCAATGGTTGTCAATATATGATAGTGATTCTCACCGTAATATCACCACGTATAAGTTGGATAATTTCAAGAATCAAAGACATTAAATCAATCATTGAATTATTGCACTCATGTGTCACCTACAAAACACACCAAAGAGGGTTAGTAAACAATTTCTTGGTATTTAAATAAACTAGTAAATTAAAACTATTAAATTAAATTAATTATTATTAAGAATAAAAATTACTTTAAATTTCCTATAATACTCCTTCCTTAAATTACAAGGATCATTTAACGTAAAAAATTTAATCCTTAAATTCCTAGTAATGCCTACTCTAATGTCTACCTAATGGAGCCCTTCAATGACTATTTTAAAGTAACTTAAGAGTATCTAATATCCAATGTCTATCCTAAAGTCCCTCATAAATTTCTCCAATGGTCGCCTATTAAAGCCCCTTGTTGAGTCCCAATTTTGCCCAATTTTGACAGCCTTGTAAGACCTTGCTTCTCCCATTTTGAACTCTCCTTGACCTCTAATTACACTTATTTCTGCTATATTATCTAAGTTTTGGCCAAAAGGGTGCTATGTGCTTAAGGTATGAAAATTAACTTAAAAAGTGTCATTTTACCTTCTTCTTAATTGTTCCTTAAGCTAAATGTTTCCTTATTGAATTATCAAGTCAACTGATCTAGAATTCTTATTCAAAATTTTCTTGATCCGAAGCAACTTCGGAATTTCCTGAAGATAGCCTGCAGTCGTGTTTCCTGTAGACGCTCCGCGAATTCCTGTAGGCGCGGATTTCCTACGATTGCCTAGATTTCCTACAGCAGACTCAATGGTTAGATATGTTCCACTTAATTCAAAAACAAACGAGAACATGGGTTTTGTGGGGAAATCCACCTACATGGACACTGTCCTATTGGACATTTCAGATTCACCATCGAAACTGCCCAGATATGAAAACTTCTTCTCGTTGGCCGTCTAAGAGAAAGCTCTAACCATGTAAAGAAATTAGTCTAATCCATGCTTTCAGTCATGGATTAGACTCAGTAGAGCTATTTTTTACATTTTGTTCCAATATTGATAGCTAATAGCTCAGTATAGTAGTTTTTCCTTACTTAGGCCAAGTATGGGCCTTCAAACTTCTATAAATTCCACTATGTTTCATATTGTAAGGGGTTGGGTTGGTTTTCTATTTAGACATATCAGATTTGTACTCGAATGTAATAGTTTACAGATTAATACAATATTCCATGTTCTGTCCATTCTACTGAGAAAACCCTTTTAATATTGAGGGGGTTGTGTGTGAGGGAGGCCCCCCTTTTCTCACAACTCCATTAGTTGCTGTGTGTATGTTTTTAATTATATTTATGAAGTAATATTTCATTTTCACAACTATTGTTCTCTTTCTGAAGTTTTAGTAGCAAATGTTAAGTGATTAAATGATTAAGTTTATGTGTTTATTTGTTAAATTCATTTAATCGTATTTCAATTTCGAAATGTCAGATTGATTCTTTTATGGCTGTAAGTTTGATATTTTATCTTTTCTGATCAACATCAGCAATACTAAGAGTTCTAGAGGGATGTTTGAATTCACTCTGTAGCCTTTGCTACCAAGTGTGGATGTAGAAAAGAGGCATTAGTTTTGTGTATGCATGACTGATTTGATTAGGACACACTTGAAGTATTAAGCCTGGATATACATTGCACAAAATCTCACAAGCTTACCTACCCTGGGTTGAGAATTTATGTTGGAAAATTATAAGTCTATAATTTAACTCAACATTTTGGCGCCGTTTTCAGGGAGGTGCTAAGGGATGTGTTGTGGCCAGCAACAACCTCCCTTCTTATTTAGTATTAGTAATAATAATAAATAAGTGGGGACCCTTAGTTTAAAAATCCAAAAAAATTAATTGGTGTTTGTTTTCATTTTCAATAAAACTTACTATCATTAACTTAAGAAAATTCTTTGGAAAATCTTTAAATAAACTTAAGTTTATGATAGATTAGAATAAAACCTTTATTTGAAGAAAATATCGCATCCATCGCAAAAAAGTAAAAGATATCTTTTGCAAAGCAGAATCTTCTAAATTGCGATAGCGCGATCCAAAAACTATGCATTAAAATATTTATCGCAAATCGCATATTGCAGAAAATATATTAACGGATATTTTTCATATGTTATATTTTGTGATATTGCGATTTCGCGATGTTACGAGATTGCGATTTGCGAAAGTTGCGATTTGCGATATTGCGATATTGCAAAGAAAATCGCAGATCGCAATATCGCAGATTCTTAAAGCTCATTGTATGAAGAAAATCTTTCCATAAATCGATATCCGTTATGTGTTTTGATGTCAAATTAATGAATGGATTGTCAATTATTAATGAAAAGGATTTTGTTTTGATTGAAAGGTTATTTCACGTTAAAATAATATATTTCATACGCCTTGAGCATTTAAAACTATCCCGTCACCTTTCTCATATCATTATTCTCACTTAATTCGTAAAAACCACAGGCGTGAAGAACATGAGACTATACAAAGCAATATTCAGAGTATTATGGGAAAGAAAGAGAAAGCTCCAAGTTCTGAAAGTAAAGAGATGACATCCTTGTACGCAGACACTGCTTGCAACAAAGACGCTGGTATCACCACTTGGGAGGGTATGCTTAATTTGCTTGAAGAAGAAAACCCAAGGGTAATGGATGTTGCGGCTACTGCAGGCTCAAGTAATTCTTTTGAAGCATCTCTTACAGAGCTGGCTTGTTCATTTTTACACCGGATAGAAGCAAGACCTAGAATTCTTCCATATACAAACATGGTAAAATGGGTGTTGGATAGCACTGATATTACGGACAGACAGTTCAAAACTCAAGGTCAAGAGCTCATCGGGTCATTTACTCCAGAAGATTTGAGGCTTATGTATCATTTGCCGGAGCCTCAGGCAACTTACAACAAACAATTTATGGAGAAATTTGCCAAGGAAAATGCAAATTTGGCGGAATACACCAAGGAATGGTCCAGAAGAGATGAACCACTGAAGAAAGATAAACACGGTATGTACAATACTGGTTCACTCACTTCTCCATATTGTTTTGCTGCTGCTATGCTATTTAGGCTTTTTGGAAAGCCTGACATTAATAAGTTTTTCCCTGAATGGCTTCCCTTATTGAATGCTGCTGTTAACGCTACCATTGTGGACTGGGCTAAACTATTGTTTGATAACTTAGCCACGACTATTTTCAATTACCGGTTTAAACAGACTGTCTCTCAGAGGATTTATCCTCCTTTTTATCTATCTGCCTATGTTATGGATTCAATCTGCTTTGTTTCTAAGTTCCCTTTAATGGGTTGGCAATGGACAATTCAAGATCCCCTACCCATTCACGTTTATCACAAAGAATTGTGGGAATCAAAATTCATTCCTCATTTTTACAAGATTTTCCATGGCATAATGTTGCCACTGTATAGAGTGTTGTATAATAAGGATGCTCCAAGGTTATCCCCTGAAGCAGAAGTAGACATTCTCCCTGTCACAAGATGGTTTGGAGAAGAATTGTTTATTTATGTGAGGGTTTTTGGAAGCTTTGCTTCTCCTCATGTTTTGCCCTTGTATGTTCCGGATAAACTCATAGCTCGGGAAATTGCATATCAAACCTGTGGAGAGGGAGGTTTGACAAAAGAATTAAAGTCTAAAAATAAAGCTATCTGGCCACAATTTCCTATGTCCTGTGGAGCATTTTCATTATTTTATGTTGGTCATGCGTTTAAGGAAGTAAACAATATTACATGTTTAAAATTGTTTAAGTTTCCGAGAAGGCTATTTGATCCATATGGTGTTGTCAAGGATTTCACCACTGCAATCAAAGTAAGAGTATTTTTAGGAGAAGAAGATCTTTTTGATGATATGTTTCAAGAAAAATGTTCATTTAAAGAAATTTTGCATTTAGCTCAAACACGGTTCTCCCCAGAAGAATTTCAAGAGTTTAAAATATACAGAGAAAGAAGATTGACCACTATTCCTTTGGATAATTTTTGCTTGGAACCCGCAAGGGAACCAACTCCTAGTGTCAGTCTCAGTGGCAACTCAGATACAGAAAAGTCTAAGTCAAAGTCTGGCAAAGAAACTTCTGAACGTTCTAAAAAATCTGATAATGATAAAAGTGAAGGCTCAGTAAAGTATACAGCTCAATCAAAAGAGCTTTCACAACAACAGACTTCAACCAATCCACAGTTGAATCTTCCACCTCTTAATGTACAACAACCATCCATCAGCACTCAGTTAGATAAAGAATGGGAAACATTTAATGATTTGATTAATGTTGAAGGACAGAATATACAAACTCCTGTACAGACAACAAAAGGTTTGATTATAGAAATAAGTGGCAATGTCACAGAAACAGAACATATACCTATTACTCCCTCCTCTGAGCTTGTACTTAAAATAGAGGAAATTCCTCCTCTGGATATATTTTATAGCCCACAACATAAAGCAGTAGTAAGAAAGCAAAGAAAGAAAAGGAAAATAGAAAGTGTGCTCTCTACTGATGCAGAACAATTGGATGTTTTATGGAAAGATCCTACTACGGATCCAACTGAAAATATTACTAAATTATCTCAGATTACAGGAGCTTATGCCTCCGCAACTATTGACAAAGCATCTGAGGTACGAATATTATTAAATGAAAAAGAGGATCAAATACAAGTTCTGCAACAACAATTGCAACAAGCACATGCTAACAGTGAAGCACAGATACAATTTGAAAAGTTACAACAAGAGTTTCAACAAATGCAGATCAGATACTAGAAAAGCTTGGCCGAAAAAGAGAAACAAATACAGATTATGCAAGAGATGCATAAAGATGACCCCAAGCTTACAAAGTTTATTTCAGAATCTATTTCCTTGAATAATCAACTACTGCAACAACAAGATATATTATGCCAGAAAATATCACAATGGAACTCTTTTTGTCAATAAAGTGATAAAATTACTAATCATGTCGTAGAATTACGACATGACTATGATTTAACTAATGAAATATTTACTAATTATTTGGCATGGAAAAAGACAGAGGAAGGAAAAAGAGCAGGAGCACCAATCATCAATGACAATCATAAAGAAATGCTCTTCAATAATTGCGATGCACAGATCAGAGAGGCAGAAAAAACAGCAGAGGAAGCGGCTACAACATCAAGCAACATTACTGATTGTGTAAATGAAAATTTGCACAAAGTTAATTTTATTTCAGAAACTATTCCAGGATACCCACCACAAGCACATCAATTGAAAACAGAGTGGAAACAGAAAGTTGAAGAAAAGGAAAAATCAATTCAAGAATTGACAAAGTTAAATTGGGATTCTTACTGGACATGTCTGGTAAAACAACACAGTCAATGCAGTGCTCTTAATTGCATCATTAATTCTGCTGAGAAGATTGCGCCAACACTTGCCGATTCCGTTTTTTTCGGGACAATTAAAATCTGAAGTCGGCCAACCTTCTCTTCTCAAATCAATGCTGGATGCTTGCAAATTCAAAGATCAGACTCATAAATAATTAGTTGTTAAATTTAGTTTTAGATTTAGTATTAGTTTTACTTTATTTTTGCCTAGAAAAAGGACGGTCATTTAAACCGAATCCTAAATTTTTGTAATAAACTATAATTAGATTTAGTTAGTAGTATTTAAACCCTTCTCATGCATTTAGAGAAGGGTCCTGAAATTTGTCAAAAACTTGTCCTCAGAACATGCACTTCTACACCCTCAGAGGAGGTTTTGATGAATGAATGGAATGAGATTTATTGATATCTGTGTCTAATATCTGCTACTGATGTTGCATTTCTGTACTCTTAGTAGATGTTGGATTAAGAAGAGATAAATCATTATTGCTTCTAGCTCATGAGTAGAACCAATTATAAATGGTACTTTTATCTCTTAACTATTTCTGCTTCTGTGTTAAAGTAATATTTATGTTCAGTTGTTTATATATTGATGCTTGAATGCTTAAGTTATCATTTGGCACTTTTGTACGGTGATAGCTATTTATTTATGCTTAGTGTATGAATAGCTTATTATGCGATATGTTTTTCATAACTGTTTCATCTAACTTTTTATATGAAATGGTTTATCTTTATTGAATTCTTTTCTTATAACAGTTGAATAATCTTTATTATTAGTTGTTATTCGAAATCATTTTAGATCACATAAACAAGATTACATCCTGGGTTTAGTTTAGAATTAGATATTTATGTTTAAATTAGAATACAATTTGCATATGATTAGATTAGAAATAGAATAAAAGCATTTCACTTAGGCACCTTTTTAGAAAGGAAATATCTATTCTCAACACACACACACACATATTGGGAAACTGGTCCCATCATCCCTAGTCGGACCCACTACACCAAACAGAAAAGGAGTTGCTAACCAAGGTCCGGACCGGGTGGGTATCCCCCTTGTTGTAGACCTGATTTTCGGGGCTTCAACAGGATGATACTAAAAGTGTTTAAGTATGATTTTTTCTATTTGATATTTTGCAAGCCTGGGAGAGTCGAAGTGGTAAGACGTAGGGTAAGGCCTATGCACCTTCAGAGATCAGAATTCGCCAAAGCTATGTCCTGATTTTTTGGTAAGTAGAGTTTTTTTCAATTTTGTTAGCATAATAGATGAATAGGGTCAAATATTTTCACATATTTTTAGTGGTGGTGTGAGCACCACTTCATTTAATAATAAACTGGAAAGAACAAGGAAGCCTGCAAGAAACAAGGTAGCAAAGGAAGAATAATCTGAACAAGCGGTTTGTAGTCTTGAAAAGAGCTTGGTTGTTGACCCTGTTATCATTTCGTAATTTACGAGTTTGTGAGAAAAAACATAGAGGACAACATCAAAACCACTTTGGAAGCTAGGATCTAGCCCTTCCAGCTTCAGAGAGGGATATCTTTGTAAATTTTTGTTAGGATATTCCAACACATAGGAAATAATTAAGAATAACTAAGTCTAGTGTAGAGTTAGGTAAAGTGTGTTTCTTTACTATGTACATTTGTAACTTATAATCTGACGATCACGATTTGTAGTGATCCGACAGTTAACTCTCTCCTCAGTATTAACGACACTTGATCTGTGGCTTAACACCTGATTGGTCCATGATCTCTATTTAAAGAGCATGGAGGGTCATTTGTCTGAGAACCGTTTATGACATAAACATATGTAATCTTTCTTTTTATATCAATAAATTGTCTGAAGTGGCCACATTGGCTTAGGCCGTGGAATGTTTCCCCCTTCGAGGGTTTTAACCACATGATATACTGGTGTACTGATTTGTGATCTGTTTGTGAGTGGTGACCTTTGGTTTTTTATCTAAGGAACTTACCCTATAAATTCTTACATGGTATCAGAGCCTATTTTGAGGGTTTCATATGCTGTTGATCCAAATCTGAAGCTGGTTTGACTGCATGTGACTGCCGTTTTCTAGATCTACTATTTTTGAACATGTTTGGGCCTGGAGAACTTCTCTATTGTGTCTGGAGCATCTGTTATAGTGAGGAACCCATTTCGTTTCATGCGAAAAGGTTTCCGGTTGCCCAAGTTATGTCATTTTAGATATGGAGGTACAAAATATATGTTTTGTAGTTATATTTATTAATCATTTTGTTTATTTTGGTTTTTTTTTTTTAATTGCCGGATCTATACCCTCTTCCCTGTGTATTCTCTTTGCTCTGCACTTTGTGTGATCTTGGAAAATCATAATCAAGAAGACGATTTTTTTTTTTGCTACGTATACTCTTTCCTCACATCTTTGTGCGATCTCAGGAAATCAGAAATAGTGAAAAATAGATAGTTGTCGGTAAGACTAACAAAAAATCTAACGTTCTGCCGTAAGGCTTGCAAATTTTTTCTTTTTCTTTTTTTTTGCTTGGATTTTTGTGTTTTTTGTGCAGGAAAAAGCGCACACACCAAAGACAAAAAAAAACCCTTCTCCTTTCAAACAATTACATAATATTTTTACTATCTCACTTGGTGATAAGTTAGTTTATGAGAATAGAGGTCTTGGGTTCAAGTCTCTTTCTCAAGCTTCTTTTATAATTTTATTTTTTTTTGGTTAAAGGGGCGGGATTTTTTTTTTTAAAGTTGAACTTCATCATCAAATTTCAACCATTCCCGTAACTATTCGACATCTACAACTCTTTTTTTCAACAAGGCATAACTTCTTCATCCAGAAGCCGTTTTTCGAGCCATTTTTTTTTAATCAGCCTAATTTTTCGAGATATTTCCATTGGAACAGTTAGTTTTATCTCTTTTCAGCTTCATATTTTTTTAAACATAGAAAGTGCATCCTAGTTATTATTAATAGCACCAATTATTTCTAATGGCTACCTCACATGGTAGATTTACTTAGAAGTAAAGGGATTTATAGAATAGCTATAGGACAAGAAACTAAACCTTTTGATGATGATAAAGCCGCTAAATGGGAAAATAAACAAGATCAGACACGAAGGTTGATAGGAATGTTCATTGCTCAAGATCTTCGATTTCATATCCTTGAAATTGACACCCTTGATGAAGCCCAGAAAAAGCTAAATAATGTTTTTGGCATTCAAAATCAAATCAGAATGAGTTGCTTACTTTGGACCCCAATAAATTATCCTATATTGAATATATTTTATCCAAATTCAAGACCCTTAGACTTCTTTTAGAAGGTTTTAAGATCAAAAGGGAAGATGGTAGCCTCACCTATTCCATTCTTGCTAAGCTTGGCCCTGCATACTGTGTATTTGTTTCCACCTTCCATTCTAGTAGAGAAGCCATCATTTCTTCAAGAATCGCCTACAAGAACCCCTCTTTTGATGCCTTTTATGATTCTTTGATAAGAGAACAAGAAAAAATCTTACACCTTGGTCTTATCACTTCTGGAAATGCTTCTAAGAAATCCTTAGCAGCCCAACATCAACCATATCAAAAGAATCCCAAGAAGCAATATCCTAAAAAGTATGGTCCAAAACCAAACAAGGGTCCTAAGCAATTTCAACCGCAAACTGAAAAAGAAACTCACCAAACTGATAAGGTAACTAAAAACAAAGGGAAGAAAATAGATAGTCATTGCAACTTTTGTAATCGTGATGCCCACGTAGAGTCCAAATGTTTTAAGAAGATGGAAGCCTTGGAAGCATAAATGAAGAAGCACCACATCAATTTGGAGACCTCTTCAACTTCATCTTCAGGAATGGCACTTTCTTCTTGTGGTTGTCAAGCATCTGGTTATGCATTAAACACATCTTCTTCTTCTCATTCTCATGAGTGGCTCATTGATTCTGAAGCTTCTTACCAAAAGGCCAAAAATAAAGCCATGTTTTCTCCTTTAAATTATTGCAACACCAAACATATCTATGTTGGTGATGATAGATCTCTTTGTGTTGTAGGATTTGGAACCATTCATCTAGATAATGGTTAGTTTAATGATGTACTATGTGTTCCTACCTTGTCATGCAACGTTCTATCTGTTTTTCAGATAACTCATTTAGGTGAAGGGAAAATAGTATAATTATCACCTCATGATGTTGTAATCAAGGACCTTAAAGATCCTAGACATATTTTAGCTACTGGAATTGCTGATGATTCTACAAGGTTGTATAAGTTTGACAAATTTGGGTCATCATGTCTTCCCTCCGTTTTTTTTTCTCATAATGATGAAGTGAGCAAACTTTGGCATGAGAGATTTGGTCACTTAAACTATCGCTCTCTTCACACTCTATGTAAGAAAAATATGGTGACAAGTCTTCCTATGGTATCTTGCTGAGATGGTGTTTTCTCCGGATGTGTACTCGAAAAGCATCATCGAGATAGTTTTGACAAATGTGCCTCTTGGCACGCTTCAGCCCCTTTGCAGCTTCTGCACAGTGATTTATGTGGTCCACTTCCTGTTGTTTCTTTCTCTGGTTGCAAGTAATTCTTAACTTTCATTGATGATTTTTCCAGACGCACCTGGGTATACTTCTTAAAACTCAAGAGTGAATTTTTTAACATGTTCTTGGCCTTTAAGGCCTCTGTTGAGAAACAATCTAGAAATCCAATTCTTAAGTTAAGACAAACAATGGCGGAGAATATGTTAACAAAAAAATTATCAACTTTTGCACTAAGCATGGTATTAAATTGCAACATACTGTTCCATTTATGCCACAAAAAAATTTTGTAGCTGAAAGGAAGAATCACACCTTAAAAGAAATGGCTAATTGTATGCTTCAATCTAAAGGACTTGGTCTCAATTCTTGGGCAGAAGCAATTAACTGTGAAAATTACATAGTAAATCACACTCCTAATAAGGTTTTAAAGAATATAACCCCAGAAGAAGATTGGAGTTCAATCAAACCAAATGTAAGTCACTTTCGTGTTTTCAGAAGTGATGCTTGGGCCGATATTCCATATGCGAAACATAAAGCCTTAGAACCTAAGAGTGAAAAAAAAATTTTGTTGGATATTTTGAAGATGTCAAAGGATATAGACTTCTTCAACCAAAATCCCAAAATATAATCATTATAAGAGATGTAAATTTTGATGAAAATATATCAGCCTGCGAGCCTAGTTCGGTGGGTGTGCCACCTTTGGCCTGCGAGCCTGATTCGACATATGTGCCACCTCTCTCTATCTCTTTTATTTTTGACAACATTCCTTCTAGTTTAGATGACAACATCAAGGATGCCAATCCTCCTCCACCTCTTGAAGATGTTCCTTCAGCTCCTCATCTTCCAAGATGTGTCCGATCTACTCAAGATGTAGCATGTTCTCTTGTAGGTGACCTTGCAGATCGATGACATACACGTTCTCAGTTCGAAAGAGCCTCTTCCTTATTAGCTCAAGTTCCAAAAAATCTTGATCCAGACACCTTTGAAGAAGCTTCCGGTCATCCAGATTGGGTTGAAGCTATGAATGAAGAATATCGTTCCTTATTGGTGAACGATACTTGGGATCTTGTTCCTCTTCCAAAAGGAAGAAAACTTGTCAGATGCAGATGGGTTTAGAAAAAAAAGTTTGGACAAGATGGAAAAGTGGATAGACATAAAGCTCGTCTTGTTGCTAAAGGATTTTAAAAATTTGAAGGCATTGAATATATTAAAACCTTTTCCCCTATTTCCAAAATGAATTCTATCCGCCTTGTTCTTTCCCTTGCTGCCCCCTTTAAATTGGAATTCCATCAGATGGATGTTAAATTCACCTTCTTACATGGATATTTGCATGAATAAATCTACATGGAATAACCCCCTGGCTTTATCCAAAATGACTCTAGCCTTTTTTTCCACCTTAAGAAGTCTCTCTGTGGTCTCAAACAAGCTCCTTGGGCTTGGTATGCCAAAATGGATAGTTTTCTATTAGATAATGGCTTTTCTAGGTGTCATTCTTACAAACTGTCTACATAAAGAAACTGGGTATATCCTTCACCATCCTTGTTCTTTATGTTGATGATATTATCCTTACTGGTAGTGATCCCAACCATATAAACCATGTGAATTCTAGCCTTAAATAGAAGTTTGAAATGACAAAATTAGGACACTTGCATTATTTACTTGGTCTTCAAGTCTTGCAATCCAAAGAAGGTATTACCCTCTCTCAGTCCAAGTATGCCTATGATCTTCTACACCACTTTCACATGGAAGACTGTAAGCCAACCCCTTCTCTCTTTCAATCTGGAGTCAAGATTTCAGTCACTTGTACTACCGCTGAAGTTGATGCTACCTTATACCGTCAACTTGTTGGTAAAATTCTGTATCTAACCCATACCCATCTTGACCTTTCCTTTGCCGTTGGTCTTATCGCTCAGTTTATGCACCAACCTCATGAAAGTCAATGGAAAGTATCTAAAATAATACTTCAATATATTTGAGGTACAATTTAGTTCGGGATTCATTACAGTGCAGGAGCATCTCCATTGTTGATTAGTTTCACTGATTCTGATTGGGGTGGTGACCCTGATGATCGAAAGTCTACTGTAGGATATGTATTCATTCTTGGTTCAAGACGTATTACATGGTCTTGTAAGAAACAAAGTGCCATCTCTCTTTCTTCAGCAAACGCAGATTATCATGGTGCAGTTGAAGCCAACAAGGAAGCCATGTGGCTTCGTCAGATCCTGTCTGAATTTGGTATTTATAAGCAGCATCCAACTACAATTTTGAGTGATAATCAGAGAGACATTCAGCTATGTAAATATCTAGTTCAGCATCAGCGTATGAAACACATTGAGATCCACATACACTTCATCAGAAAGCTCATTCATGATCGTGTTTTTGAAGTGCAGTATTGTGCAACCAATGATCAAGTAGCTGATATATTTACAAAGGTTCTCACAGAAGCGGAGCTTACCAAACTTCGATCCATGATTGGAGTTCAGGAAAGGAAAGTTATAATTAAGGGGGGATAGGCTCTAATGTCTCCTTCCTTCTCCTATTGTGTCACCTTTGTAAATCCTTCAATCCTATCCCAATTTGTTCTTAAGGGGGATGTTAGGATATTTCAACACATAAGAAATAGGCTCCTTTTGTGTCGCCTTTGTAAATCCTTCAATCCTATCCCAAGTTTTTCTTAAGGGGGATGTTAGGATATTTTGACACATAGGAAATAGTTAAGAATAACTTAGTCTAGTATAGAGTTAGGTAAAGTGTGTTTCTTTACTATGTACATTTGTAACTTATAATCCGATGGTCACGATTTGTAGTGATCCGACGGTTCACTCTCTCCTCGGTATTAACTACACTTGATTCGTGGCTTAACATCCGATTGGTCCATGATATCTATTTAAAAATCATGGAGGGTCATTTTTCTGGGAACCGTTTATGAGAGAAACATATGTAATCTTTCTTTTTATATTAATAAATTGCCTGAAGTGGCCGCATTGGCTCAGGTCGTGGACGGTTTTCCTCTTCGAGGGTTTTAACCACATGATATACTGGTGTACTGATTTGTGATATGTTTGTGAGTGGTGACCTTTAGTTTTTGATCTAAGGAACTTACCCTATAAATTCCTGCAAATTTAACTTTGTTTTTAGTGAATTTTAGGATAGTTATTATTGTACTTGATTGCTTTTTTTATTTGGATTGTTTGGTTGATTAAATGGCTATATTTCCATTGGGCTATGGAGTCTAAATATTTAACTGGATCTGCATCAAATTTTGAAGGAGTATCACAGGGCAAGCTAGGTTGCATTAACTATATATTTATGATTTTAAGTGGATTATGCAAATAGAAGAAGTGTAGAATTCAGTAGAAATTGAAGAGCAATGAAGTATTCTTCAATATGACCTCAGTATAAAGCATGTAAATTTCAAACAACTAGAATAAGGTGCTCTAATTAATATATCCTATTCATCATAGTTTCTGTTATACAATTAAGATTTTTAGAATTACAGAGAAAGGAAAAACAATGAATAGCACAATTACAGAAGAAAAAGCATTACCAGTGAAAACACCACATGAATCCTGTGAAATTTCCTTGTATTATTGATGCTCCCAAAAAATTGGAAATTACAATGCTCAACAGAAATTATACTCAGTAATCAACCCTTAATACTTCGAACAATGAAGTATTTATACTAATTTACAAAAAAAGGATTTACAGAATCGTTGTTTCAACCGATAATGTATTATTAGCGTAATATCGAACAATAAAATCTATCTGTTACAAAATAATAGGCTAGGTGGACAATGATATGGAATGATGGCACTGTTTTGGAGGAAACAATTGCTGAATGGACCTATTTCTGGGTTGCAATGACTGATGCTGATTGTCTCCAAATTACTAATTAATCTTGTAACTCGCAAATTTCGTCCCATTGATCTTCATCTGGGATGGTAAATTTAATCACCTTTTGGTAAATCTCATCAACTTCGGTGTATCTGGAAAAAGTGTCCTTTACAACAAAGACATGATTTACTTCATGCTAGATGAATAAATCATTACTCATTGCTTCTAAAAACACTCTGCTTGTCATACTACCTTTGATGCTTACAAATTTGGTGTTGTCCCTGGAAATTTCCTTCAATTTCTTGACATAATATTCATAAGAAATTAACTTATTATTAATAAAAAATAAAGAAGGCAGACCCTTTTGTGTTAAAGGCTCTATTCTGGTAGAGAATCTGTTAACTACTATATCTAGACCGTGGCACTTTTCTTCTAGCTGAACAACTAGATTCTTCTTAGTAAGAATTCCATTCACTTCAAGAATGGTTTCTATCCTGTCATCTACTCCAAAATCATCCAATTCATATATGTTTTTGGAGTTCAGGAACTTGGTGATGTTGGTTGTTGTTGTAGGCATTTATCCCAACTCCTGTTTGATGTCTATTATAACATCAATTTCTCTTTTTATCAACTCCTTTTGCTCAAAGATAATCTCGATGCAGGGCCAGATTCACCAATGGAGTTCATGATATCTACCCATATGATTTTCTTGGCTTGGGCCAAGGTCTGTCCTATTGATGATTCTCTTTCTGATTTTTGCACTCTTTCTAACAATTTCTAAGCTCTTTGTGATTTTTTTGAATGAGAAGTTTCACTCCTTATCCTCTGGTCTTGCAATAATTTAACCTGATCCTCCGGCTTCTTAGTCTCTTCTATTTGAATGGACATATTTTCCACTCCCTTAGTCAATTATTTTGCACCATCTTTCGTTTGTGTAGTCTGTGGAGTAGAGGTTGTACCTATAGAAATGGTTGTAAGAGGTACAACATCCAATGGAACCATGGACATCTTTGCAGTATGCTCCTTTTCTTTGATCATGTTTTCCATTTCGGTCTCCATCTACCTTATCTATGAATTTTTCTCCATGATGAGCTTCATCATATCAATATTCTGGGTCTCTGTCTCCTCAATATCCTCGGTAAGAGGATCTTCAGTACCTCACAGCTTCAACTGTTTTCTCAATGCTACTATGTCAATATTATTCTTTTTATTATCTCCTCTGTAGCCTTCATATTTGAGCGATCATATCCTATCTTGACCATCAAATATTCTAAGGATTTAATCCTTGTATCCTAAGCGAGAGAAGATATCTTCTACATTTTTAACTGTGACTAGATATTGGACAAAGAAACCTATAATTTGGAAAGATTCATGGTTGTATTAGTTAAAGTTGAAGAGATCATTTCACCTGTCTTCTTGTGCATCTCCATTTGATGAATGGGATGAATCTCATTTATGTCGAATTCAAAGGTTGTCTTCTTGTATTCAGATGCTGACTTTGGCTGTGGAATTTGGGCCTCAAGGAAGGCCATATAAATATTACCCTTCTATGAATCAAATACTAACAACAACCTGCTTTGAGAATTGGAATTCAACTTTGTTATTTTTCTGTACTTTATCTTGAATTCTTTACCTGCAGTATCAGTCACTGAAGGTGACTCTTCTTCTCTTTTCCTTTTCCCTTCTTTTTCCTGTGGGACAGGACTTTGTGTTGTCAATGTTAATACTAGCTGCTCCTCAACTTCCTGCAATGTGTTTTCAGCCCATTCTAACTGGTTCATGTACTTTTCTATCTCAAGCCTCTGGGTATGTATGTAAGGAATAGTTTTATTCTCTACTCTTAGCTTTTAAATGATTCATAGAGAGTCATAGGAGCAAGTGAAACTTAGGCTGAAATTCATCTCTTTCAATATCTTATCTGCATCCTCCCCCGATGACCTGCTATTACAAATAAAGGGCCCAATATGTGTTTTGATCCTAAATTGGGACTTCTTCTTGGATGATACAAAGTGAATTTCATCTGCATTCAGAATTTTTATGATATACTCAAGAGAAAAAATCCTCATGGGGAGAAATTTTGGGAGTTTATAGGGAGCAAGCTCACACCCATAGAATCTTATCTCTATATAATTCTGGTACAAGTACCAGTCTCTTGTCTTGGCTTGATCTGACAAATGTAGTATCCTTTTTATGTCTTCGCCTATCCTAGGTTCAACTATACTACTCAAAATTCTCATGGCTGGATGCACAAAAAATTTAATGAATTGTTTGTATGAAAAATCCCTACGTTCTTTCATCACCAAAGATTTCCAGAAGATGAATGATTGCTGGTTACCATCTTCGTCAAGCTTCTGCATTTAAAATTTGAATCTATTTTCCTGATAATACATAAACATATATACTAAAATAGAAGAGTTTTTAAAGACTTCTTCAGTCTGAAACTTGATAAATTGAGCATGGATGTTGTCTTCCAGGAATTGGTTGAAATTAAAATGGTTGATGGTTTACAGTCTATGGAAAATATAGAGAGGAAAACTAAAATGGGTTCACCTACTCACTGATCAAAATAATAGCCAAGAAGGTATGCAATGACTGTTATAATTTTTTTTTCCTGATCAGGGAAGATGGAGGAAGGGTATGGAGGGTTTTTCTTTGGCAATTGAGTATTTTCTGGTAGGAAAATGTCAAAGATTTTAGCTCTTTTAGAAAAATCGAGCTTCTGGTATAATTCATTGAGGGCTTCTAGGGAGAAATGGGTGCTATTTTCCATAGAGGGAGCTTTCATCATCTAGTCAATTGATTGGGCAGTGATGGTGAAAAGGATTTCACCAGTAGGGGAAATGATAGCTCTTTGACTAGGTTTGTAATAGGCGTGACACTTTTGGATAAATTCAAGGGCATTGTATGTGTGAGGGAAGATATAATGAGGAAAATTGGACTCCTAGATTCCAATATCATCATATTTGTCAATGTATTTATCTTACAACCAACAATAAATCTCAAACAATTGAAATTCACATTGTGTTTCATTAATTTTATAATCCCTGTTAGCTAGAGTTACATGGTCTAAATGTAGGGGATGGTGGACCAATGGATTGAAAGGTTTCCCTTGGTTTTTTTTAGGAGGCATATTCAATCAATTTTGAAGAATTCAAGTGGAATTAGGATGAATAGGTTTACCAGGAATGCACAATATCTATGTAATTGGTTGAAGGAGACAACGTAAGTGTTGTCGCTTTGGTTGGAGACAAATCAACTGATAAACACCGGTGCATTGTAAACCTATAAAGAAATTGAACTTGTAGAAAATAAAGCATAGTAAAGTTCGAAAGGATGAAATTGCATGGTTTGATAAGAAAAGCTGGGTTTTCCGTTGTACATGGTGCAGATCTATTAATTTAATGGTCATCAGGCTTAATTAAATGTGTTAAGGGATAAAATATCGTGGGAGTGGATTTGATTGGAAACGGATAGGTGACACAACAAAATGGGAGTGGCGGAGGTAACGGGTAGGGACGCTTGTTTTTAGGATGAGAGGAAGGTGGTTTTCGTGGGGGGGGGGTACTATGTGGTTAGCGGTTTAGGTGAAGGGGGGTGTGAAAAACGGAGAGGAGTGTTGTGCAGGTAAATCCCCTCTATGGACAGAGGTGATCCCTCTAGCCCTAGAGTGGGTCTAGCAACAAGGGAAAATGCTAATCCTTCAGACTCCTAGCTTATGAATGAAAATGAGTTGGGATAGATGGCCTACCTTAGTCCAACGCTCTTATCGTAGCTTGCATCAATGATCTTCTGATCTTCGTCTTTATACGTCGCGACCCTTCAGTGATGATGTTCGTGTACCTGCACAAGGATAAGAGAATGGTGACAACATATGAAAACATACTTGCATTCATAACTATTTAATTGGTCAATGAGAATCAAACATATTGCATAGAATTAGACATATCAGACACAAAATGGGAACCAAAAAACTAGTCATGCATTAATAAGTAGAGAAAGGGATTTTAAAACCTCAATGCCTTAATGTTGCAGCCACCTTTGATGGGTTCAGTCAAGGGCATCTCAAGCATTCATTGGGAATTAGACTTGGTGAGGAAATGAGCCTAAACTCTCTCTCGACAATTGATTCCTCTCTACCTTGTTCTTCACACTAGCTATAGTAAGGACTGTTCAGGTAGCTAAAACTATGTGGGAATGAAGTATTTATAGGAGAGGAGAAGGTGGTTTGGCATCCATCATAAGGTGGAAGAGAAGCCTTATCCCTTTGGGGAGTTTCACAAATGTAGGAAACAAGAAGCCAAAGGGAGGATTTCGACGTTATTTAGTTGAACAAATCATGATGACTCTCTCATGAAGTAGTTAGGAATGGAAAATTTTCTTCCGTTTTAAAAAAAATTCCAAAAACAGCTCGACACAGGTGAGACACTAAGATAGTGTGCCAATGGGCGCAGGGTCCAGAGTTAATTTCCCTATCGGCACGAGGCCATAGTTTCCTACCAGCGCCGACCCATAAACACATGTTTTTGAGAGTATGCTTGAGGAGTGATCAACAGAGGAAGTGTTCTTAAAATGTAATGGGATGCAATGGTACTTTTTGCAAGGTATGAAAAAACACAGAAGTCATTAAAATGGTCCTCCAATGTTCGAGATGGGAATTGTAGGGACGATGACAAACGAGGGAGGGGAGAAATGCTTTATGAGAACGTACTCAAACCAAACACCATCGTTGGAAGACCTACAAGAATAAACTACAACTGATATCTTTGATGCATGAATACATGGCATGGGTGCAACCATCCATAATAAAGTACATATAAAAGAAAGATCCAAGGTATGGATGCAGCCATCTAGCAAGAAGGATCAATAAATAGACTCAGGTATGGTCACAACCATCCAATCAGAAGAGTCATAAATATAGTCATGATAAACCAAACATATCTCGTACCCTGGATTTTTTCAGACAAAACCCAGGGTCTTGCGCTCTATCTCGACTCAAACAATTACAAATTCAAGCATGCGAATAAGTGAGCTGAAGTTGAACATGCGAGAAAATCGCCTGATTACCAGGAAATGATGAAAGTTGTTAAAATGTGCAAGAGAAACCACCAATAATGATAATGGCTCTCAAGGTACGACTAGCACAATCTGCAGAATGTGAATAGTGAGCTAGAGTCAAACACCCACGAAATCACTCGATCGAAGGCCAATGATGAGGACCTGATGTTGAATGCAAAGAACTTGCCATTGAGGCATGCAAGCTCCAAGGTATCAGAAGGGAGTCTCTAGATCAACTTCTTGGATAATGAGCTGAAGTCGAAAAGAAGTGATCTGGTCGAAGGAGGCCCATAATATTTTCCACATCATCGACATGAGCAAAGGAATAAGATGATAGTGAATCAGGACTAAACTGAGGATCAGAGGTTGAAAACTGCAAAAGGAAACTTCTCTTGAACATATTGGCGACACGAATTTGGAATTTGGTAGTATTTGACATCAAGGGATCTGAGGTCATGATGACGTGGCAAAGAGCAGATGAGAGGTCGAAACAGATAACCCAAACCCATCGAGGAAAAAATGACGAAATGGGATGTCCCCTACTCGACACGAATTGAAGACAAGTGTCATGTTCAATAGCGAAATACTGCCGACACGACTGAAAAAAATGGTTCCATTTTTCCCACAATTTCTGGTGAGTACCCCAATTATTTTTGGAAACAAGATTAAAGGGGATAGCATATGCTCATGATATAAGTTTTTCCTTCGGATAAATCCATCCTAGTACATTTTACGAGCCCTAGGAAGGAGGAACTCGGGTACGTCATGGTGACGATTTCCGATGTAATTTAGATTTTAACGAGTCTGACAAAGGAATAAATCAATGCCTTTCCATGTTTAGAGAGTTTGAAAAGAAGCAGAAAATAAAACTCTGGCAAGTCCCTTTTCGTAGATAGTCTCACAGATTCGAAAAGGTAGAAAACTATATATGAGAGAACCTCTTAGTCGCGATAGGCTAAGGTATTAATTTTTCGTAAATAATCCATCCTAGCCCCAAAAACGGGGTAAAAATATACTGGGCAGATGCCATTTCGTAGCCTTTAATGAGTTCCAAACAACAAGAGTCTCAAAAATCTTTCAATTTTCGAGAATCGGAAAAGAGCTGAAAGATGACTCTAGGGGGTGACTTTTTCGTGTTTTTACCGAGTCCAAAAAAGTAATAAAATACAACTCGTCACTTCATCACCATCACGTTGAGGACTGTTGTTGCACAAGAAATGCGCGTAAAACCCATTTTTCAAGATAAAATAATCGAAAAAATGTTCAAAAACCTAATTAGGGTTTTGAAAAGTTTATAAAACGACGACATTGGTAAAAATAAATTACTTTTCAATTTTTACCTCTTGTGAGAATTTTTACCCTTTTTCACTGTGATCTTGCGACTCAAGTAATAAATTACATGCTCATCACCATCATCTTCATCTAGCACCAGAACCATGGCAATAGTACTAAATGCGGCGGCCAAATAGAGGGAGTAGGCGATTATAATTGGGAGGACACAACAGAGGAGCCTTGATAAGAAATTTCTTCAGAGCATCAAAGGATTTTTGGGGGATCTCATCCCAGAGGAACAGGACACCTTTCTTAAGTAATTGCGCGAAGCCTTTAGCTACTTCAACATAGTTAGGTATAAAATAGTGCAAGAAATTAGCTTTCCCTTGCAGATTCTGCAGCTGATGTAAAGAGGAAAGGGAGGGGAAATTGACAATAGCTTCTACCTTGAGGGGATCGAGATGAATTCCATATTTAGAGACAATAAACCCTAAGAGTCTTTTGTAATGAATGCAGAAGACACACTTATGTAGATTAATATGAATGTTATAGCGTTTGCAGCGAAGAAATATTTGACAGAGATGATCTAGGTGGTCTTACGCTTAGTAGAATGAGCCGGAAGGTCATCCAGGTAAGGTTGAACAATGCGCTTGATATCATGAAAAAAGTATGAAATTGCTCTTTGAAATGTAGCCCCAACATTCTTAAGACCAAAAGGGAGATTCTTATAGGCGAGGGTACCCCAAGGAAAGATAAAGGCGGTCTTGTGTTGATCGGCCGGAAGAATATTGATCTATTTATAGCCAGAAAACTCGTCCATAAGAGAAAATATCTCACTCTCAGCACATTCATCAATGATCTGGTCAATAAAAGGAGTGGTATAATTATCCTTAGGGCAAGCGCGGTTGATATCATTCTAATTTACACAAACACGAATAGTACCTTGCTTCTTATCCACAGGAACAATATTAGAAACCCATTCTGTCAAGGGAAACGGGTAAATGAAGCCAACTTTAAGAAATTTTTCAACTTCTCCCTTAATGGCTGCCTTTCTAGGGTGCACGGGACGAAGACGCTAGCGAACAGGCTTCGTGTCAGGATAAGTAGGAATCTCACGCACAACTATACTCAGATCGATGCCGGGCATTTATTCGTAAGACCAAGCGAAAACGTCGCGAAACTCATGGAAGAGACTAGTATAGACCTCAATCTCATCAGGAGAACAGGTCACCCCAATGTGGATGTTCTTGACAATGCCCGGTTTAACAGAGATGTCGATAGGCATCGTTTGCGTAATGTTTCCCAAGTTACCTTCCGCAAAGACTTCATGTGTCAAGATGGGCGTTTGAAGCGAATGAGAAGGAACTTGGGAAGAAAACTTCTCAAGACAAGTAGACATGGCCCCAAGGCTAGGAATGAAAGAGGAACGATGATGACTATCATCCCAAGGAGGATCCTTGAGAAACATAGTTTCCATGATGGCCTCATTAGTGGGAAAGGTCTCATCCAAGGGATCCAACAAATCTGAAGCACCCATCCAAGGGAATTGAGAATGTGTGTCAAGAGACACACTCAAAGGATTATGATCAAAGGGAAGAGGATCCAAAGATGAAATAAGTTCACAATAATCAATTTCTATTGGGCTTAACGACATCGAGTCACCAAATGAATCAATTTGCTTGGGTGAAGGGATGATCCATGGATCATAAGATCTGGAGATCATGTTAACTTGAGCAGTGTTGGGTGGAGGAAGAGAAAAAAGACCCATGAGGGCAGGATCTTTGAAAAGGCTCGGTCCTATGTTCTCATAAGGTGTAGGAATATGATCGACATATGGGACATTGCTCTCGAAAGACGAGGAAGTAAAAAAGGTCAGCGGATTGACAGTGATGATATTTCCTTCGTGCGGGAATCGAAGAACACGAAAGAGAGTGGACGGGACACACAACATGGTGTGACTCCAACTACGACCGAGGAGAATATTGTAATTGAGTTTGGCATCAAATACTTCAACCTCGACGTTAACCGTTTTCCCTTCTAATGTAATAGGTAAACTCGTGAGAACACTAAGAGGGTGAGATTCTCTTCCATTAAAAAGCTTCTAAAGTGTTTGGAGATTGAGTGAGGGCTGGAGAACCAATGAATTTCTAGCAAGTGGAAGACATGATGCACGTATATGCACCCTCCTCCATGACTTCTCGGTGGATATTATTTCCATTAATTTCAACTTGAATGATCAGTGCAAGATGGTGAGGGAGAGGTGGGACGAAATTTTCCAAATCTAAAGTGATAAGGCTAGAATTGGTAGGGTCAATCCCTCTGATGGCAGATAACAAAGCCTTTCGTTGCAATAGAGAACTCTGAAGTACTTCCAATGCAGACATAACAGATGGCACCTGAGCCAAATCCTCAAAAATACTGTATGCTGAGCAGAACAGGTGTTGGGATTGTAGGAATACTTTTGGAGTACACCTTTAGAAGGTGGACAGACAATGGGCTCAGTACTAGGCCTTCCGATATGAAGAGGGCCAAAAGCAGGTGGGGGAGGAGGACCATCAACAATTTCCTTCCCTGCTATCTGATGCGGTTCGCTTTAATATTTTGATCGGGTAGTAATAGAGAAGGATGCAGGACTGTCCACCATGAAAACCCATGAGCCAAATGGGGCAGAAGACTAAGGTTGCTCCACCAACTAAGTTTTATGTGATGGGAACGGTTCTTTAAGAACAACCAGAGTGCCTTGGGTGCCCTTGAGCAGTCGACTCGCCTAAGCCCGTCATGGACAGTCCTTGGTGTAATGCTCTTTGTCATAAATCAGAAAAGAGTACTTTGGTTTTCATTTTGAACCATCATCAGCACTAGATTTCTGAGAATCTTGTTTTAGGGTATCAGCTTTGGCTTTACATTTACCCTTCTTCTTACCCTTGGAATTTTTATCTGCTAGAGTGGACTGGACAACATTCACTTCTATGGTTTTACCAGAATTCGGAGGTGGCTAAGAAGAAGTATGAATGGAAGGAGTAGATTTTTGCTTCGTAGGATTTGGAGAAGACTGTTATACAACATTTTATCACTATCCCTGCAATCCCCATCTCACCCATTGGAGGGTCATTTCCGTGATCAATAATAAGTTTCATGCCTTGCAAAGACCATCATTGTATCCCTTTACATGAGAGTAATATTACTTCTGTTGGAAATTCCCTGAGCAGAGACTCAAAAACCCTTGTTTTTGCCTTGGCACGGGTAGTCAATTATGCCCTCGTGTTGAAGAGGAAGATTAACACTGGGAACCGCGCCAACTGGCGCTCTATCCTAGTTTTCCACCCGCACCAAGCTGTTTATGGAATGTTTTTTAAAAATAGAGGTGGAGATTCCACTCAAACCACCTCGAGGATGAGTCATTGGGAGTGGTTGAACTGAAAAACCATGGACTCCCTCCTTTAGTTTATGGTTTCCACCTCTTATGGGAACTCCCTAAAGGATAGGCCTCCCTCCCACCTTTGTAGGGATCCTAACCTCCTCCTTTTCCTCTATAAAAAGAAGATATCTCTCTTTGCACAAATTAGATGAAGGGCTGAAGAGCTGAACTTGGAGAAATAATGGAGAGATAGAATAAGAAGGAATTATGTTGAGAGATCTTGAGTCCATGTCCTTCGAGAGAGCTTGAGTCCATGCCTTTATCCCGTCCGAATTCCCTAACGAGCATCTGAGATGGCTCCAACTGAACCCCGCTAGAGGAGACTGCGACGTCAAAGCATTGGTTGTAACTCTTCCTTCTATCAATACATACACGTGACTATTGTTTGGTTCCATTTTGTATTATGTTAGATTTTTAATGCAATATTCTTAGCCCTCTTTGACTGGCTAGTAGTTATAAGTGAAATTATTATGTTGTATGTTGTTCTTGTTTTTGTTCTATGTGCAGGTATCGAAGCATGACTGTGAAAGGATCGTGACTTGCCGAGACAGGAGTGAGAAGCCACCACCACTACAGGAAGGACGACAACGTTGGACTCTAGGTAGGTCGATCTACCATGTCCTCTTTTGATTCAATAATTAGGAATCAACATTATAACATGTCTCTTTGTTTCTAGACCCACTCTAGGGCTAGAGGGATCGTCTCTATTCACAGAGAGGATTTACTTTCATAAGAAAGAATTTCGATAATTCTGAGACACAGAACCAATGATACCGTCGACAGATGGCGTCGTTGGTGCTTTGGTAGCTCCATGTCACAGAGCATCATGCAAGAGTTCATACAATGTGCTGGATTGAGACTACACAAGATCAAGGTACTGGGCATGCATAGTGGCTTGTTCCTCGGTAACACATACCCCCATAGCGATGCCCTTAGCAATCAGACTGATAAAAGAGGTAGTGAACCAGTTAGTTAGAAGTTGATCAGGAATCACAAACTTGATCAAACGACGACGCCACCTCCATTCATGAATATGATTGGAGATATGAGTAGCTCGATTATGTTTCAAGGATGTGAGGAGGTGTGTCCTAGTTTCATAGTGAAATGATAACACTGGAAGTGCATGAGAAATGTCATAGAAAGAGAGTTGAAATCTTGGAAGATACCACGTGGGAGTTAAATATACCACTTTGCAATAGCACCAGTGAGATTCCGTTGGAAAAGACGTAGCCGAATTGAATCGTCAACCCAAGAGTTAGAGGAGCACCAAAGATGATACGTCATAACATGTGCTTGGGGGTATTCCCTATACTTGCCATCAAATTTGGGACAATCGCTAGGGATTTTAGTTGGAACTGGAGGCCAATATGGATTATGAAGGATAGGATCATTTGTCAACATTGACACATCGGGTAGTTCCAACGTAGCAAGAAAAGGTAATTACAGATTGAAAGGCATTGCAGGCCTTTGATAAATACCAGTATTAGGATTCCATCCAGGTTGGGAGAAATTTTGCCCCCATATGTTATGTCCCGAAGGATTTTGTCCATAGGGGTTATAAGCCTAATAACTTTGCCTATACATTGGTTGAGGACCATGATATTGATTCTAATTATACCAATAAGGTCTTGTCTGAGAAACATATGGATTTTGTTGTGGAATGTAAGCAGTGCCTTGAGGTGCATTATATACCACCTAAGATTGACCTTGAGGAATGTAGGCAGTGCCCTGAGGCTTCCCAGGTTGTACCTGGGGTGCCAGTTGACCCGGATGCTACGGTTGAACAGGCTGCCCTTGTGGTGTAGGGTGGCATGGATGCTGAGAGCCACTATGTTGTCCTTGTGGAAGAGGTTGGCCCGATGGTTGGAATGAGCCAGGTTTCCCCTGAACACCAGGTTGAACCAATTGAGTAGCTGAGGGTTGACCTTGTTGTATAAAAATGGGGCCTTGTTGAACGTAAGGCTGGTACTGTTGCACAAAATTTTGTCCCTGTGATGGATAGATTTTCCATTGAGGAATATAAGAAATTCCCTGTTGAACATAAGGTTGACCAACAGTACCACAAGATTGTCCTTGTTGGACTGAAGGTTGTCCCTGAAAGGGTTGTCCTTGTGGACCATAAGGGTATTGTAGAAATTATATGCACTAAGCATGCATATGTCCAAGATCCACCTGATCTCACACTATTTAACTTTATGCAAGATACCAAATCTATTCCACTTGTTAATCTTTTGCGGAAAAATTAATTGCACACACATGTGAAGCATAAACAAAAATATTCAATCGCACATAACACAGTTTTTAACCGAGAAAGCCTGAAGCTGAAAACCCCAAATATATATTATGTAACATGGAGATCATATGACAATCTCATACAAACATACAAATATTATCACAAGCTCTCAGTACAGTAGAATCGTCATACACTAATCATGCCTAATCTTGCAAATTCATGCACTGATTTTTGCCACCTGCTAGCGTACCTCCACTGCGCAATCTATGCTGAAGAATAGATATAAATGAATTCAAATTACTCCATCCTTGATTGCGCAATCCTCATTGGCATCTCCACTGAGTGTGTGATGCAATTAATGCATCACTATAGTCACAACAGATAGTCTATCTTGCCCTTTCACCTATCTCTCCACTGGTCTCCACTGAAATTTCCATGCATTGTAGTTAACTCTTGTATTGTTCAGTTGATTAATGAGTTATTATTTGTGAATTAATTAACTAATTAATTCACTCCACTCTCACTAGTGTATCAATCAGTTAGACTAGAAACAACTAGCTCAATTGAGTCTAACTGAGTTAAACTAAATACAACTCCATAACTACTTCTTCCAACTGTGTCATAACTCTGCCACTTGAGTTCTAACTTATTCCTCCATGAAATAGCTCTAGTAAACCCTTAGGAATAACGTAATTCCTTCTGTCATCTGCAGTGCCACATCTGTGCACTGAACTGAAGTGCTCCAAGAGAATAAGTTGTTGTTTAGAGTCTGATTATTATTAAGAGCTAATAATAATTGAAATGCATCTATTTTTAGATTGACGATCTATAAATAGACTTCACCCAATATTATAAAAATAGAATTTCATCTATTCTTCCAACTTGATCAACCATCCACAAATAGCATCCTGAACCTTCTGAAATATGATCATCATGTCTAAAAATAGACTTAGTCTAAAAATAGACTTGCACCAAAAATAGCCCGCGGGCCCACTTAGTGAAGGCGACTCTTTTCACTAAGCTCATCATCTTGTTGAATCTCAACACTCCCTCTAAACAAGATAGGGATTATCCTTCACCCCGATCCTGCCTCTATGGTATTCAAATTTGCTCCTGGTGAGCGCCTTCGTTAGAATATCTGCATCCTGATCCTCCGTGGGAATGTACTGAAGCAACATGATCTTCTGCTGCACATAATCTCTAATATGATGATACCAGATATCAATATGTTTAGATCTATCATGAAACATAGGATTAACCGAGAGTTTAATGAAAATCTAATTATCACAATGAATCACCGTGGGATCTAAATGTGAACCAAACAAACCAACCAGAATCTTTCTCATCCAGATAGCCTCACATGCAGCTAAACTTGCTGCCATGTATTCTGGTTCCACTGAACTGAGTGCCACAGATCTTTGTTTCCTGATGTACCAAGAAACTACCGTAGATACGATACTAAAAATCCCTCCTGATGTGCTCTTTCTGTTTGTTGGGCTTCTTGCCCAATCTGCATCTGTGAAGCCATGCAACTTCACCTCATCCGTCTGTCTGTACGATAAACCATACTCATATGTGCCCCTGAGATATCTCAAAACATGCTTTCCTGCCTTCCAAAAGAGCTTGGTAGGCTTAACCATTGCTTGTGAAAGCTGGTTCACTGCATAGCATATGTCCGGTCTTGTATTGACAAAATACATAAGCAAACCCACCAACTGTTGATAAATAGTGGCATTCACTACCTCTGCCGATGTAGCATCCTCTTTCTTCCAATTTCCTGGAAGAGGAGTGTCGATAGGCTTGCAGCCTTGCATGTGAAACTTATTCAGTATCTCCCGGGCATACTTGCCTTGAGACACAAACAGTTCACCTTCCCGTTGCCATATTTCCAATCCAAGGAAACAATGAAGGAGGCCAAAATCCTTCATCTCAAACTCCTTTGCAAGATCAGCGTTGCATGAGTGTATCAACTGCTCATCCCCTGTTATTATAAATCATCAACATAAAGTACAATGATTAAAAGCTTACCCTCAACCACAATCTGGTACAGGTTTGCATCCGCCTCACTCTTGGTGAAGCCAAGTCCAGTGAAATAGTTGTCGATCCGAGTGTACCAAGCACAGGGTGCTTGTTTCAGCCCATAAAACGCTATTTTGAGTCTGCACACATGCGACTCGCTGCTGAAGATCTCAAATCCTTCAAGCTACTCAATGTACACCTCTTCCTTAATGATCCCATTAAGGAACACATTCTTCACATCCATCTGATGAATGTGCCAACCCATTTGCGCTGAGAGAGCAAGGATGGTCCATATGGAAGAATACCGTGCAACAGGTGCAAAGGTTTCTTCATAGTCAATCCCCTCAATTTGTGAGAAGCCCCGGGCAACAAATCTTGCCTTATACTTCTCAACGCTCCCATCAGCAGCTTGCTTTACCTTGTAGATCCATCTTGATCCTACAACTGATTTTCCCACCGGCCTTGGAAAAATCTCCCAAGCATTGTTTCTGACAATGGAGTCATACTCCTCCACCATGGCATCTACCCATGAGGGCTCCTGCGCTGCTTCTTCAAAAGAAGATGGCTCTGTCACAATACACTTGCTCATAAGAGCCATGTATTCAGTATATCGGTCAGGTGACTGTCTCTGTCTGCGTTGTGATGTAGGGACTCCTACATTCTGTGCTGAATCCACCTTCAGTCTCTCAGCTTCTGTGGTACACTTTCTACCTTGTCTGATGTTTGGTTCTGCATGAGTGGACTCCTCCACTCCATGAATCTCCTCCTGTGGCTGATCCACATCCCGAGGCTCATCTTTGGGAACAAGAAGTTCCTCTTCCGCATGCAAGTGTAGCTCCCTCTCAAGCGACAACTTCATGGATTTCACCTCATTGAATTTTATATCCCGTTGCATAACAGTCATCCGACTGTTTGGAAAATACACACGATAGTTATGGGGTGTTTCTGTGTACCCCAAAAATATCCCAACTTCTGCAGTCGGCTCCAAATTCTTCCTGGCATCCTTCGTCACATGAATGTAAATAGGTGAGCAAAAAATATTCAAATGAGAAATATCAGGCTTCTTACCAGTAAAATCTTCCTCGGGTGTACTCATGCCAAGTACTCTATAAGGACAACGGTTATGCACATAAACCGCAGTGTTGCATGCTTCCACCCACAAGTGCATCGGTAGGCCCGAGTCATGCAACATCGCTCGTGCAGCACCCACGATTGTTCTGTTCTTTCTCTCCGCGACCCCATTCTGCTATGGGTTATGAGGCGCTATGAGTTCTCTTCGAATTCTTTCTTTGCTACATAAGTCTTTGAATTCGCCCAAGATGTATTCACCACCATTATCGCTCCGTAGAGCTTTCACCTCCTTCCCCGACTCCTTCTCCACCAATGCCTTGAACTCACAGAACTTTGAGAACGTTTCACTCTTCTTCTGCATGAAGAAGATCCAACATCTACGAGAATAATCATCAACAAATATCACATAATAATTGTGTTTTTCTATTGAAGCAACCGAGAATGGTCCACACATGTCTGTGTGAATTCTCCAGGATCACCGAAGCACGGTTCTCCTTCTCATGAAAGGTGGTATTCACAAACTTACCCATTGTGCATCCTTTGCACTGATCTGACTGTGCAAGAGTACCCTTGGGAAGTCCAATAGAAATTGCTGCAAAATATTCAAAGCGCCATGGTGTAGATGGCCCAATCTCCTGTGCCATAATTCGCCCTCATCCTGGCTCACCACTTCTTCTGCTTTGCCCACCATTGCAGTGCAACCATCTACCTCTAGCTTGTAGAGATTCTTAATTCGAACCCCTATCTTCTTGGTTTGACCCATTTTTTTTATGTCGAAGGAAGGCTTTTCCCTCACTGAAAACAACATCATAACCTCTGTCTTCCAGGATTGCGATTGAGACCAAGTTCTTCTTCAGACTAGGAACATGCATGACATTATTAAAAAAGAATGGATTATCGGACTCCCTCTCAAAGGTAATGGTCCCAATGCCAGTCGCATTGTATCGACCATCGTCGCCCATCTCTATATGCATCTGGAGGTCCTTCTCCTCCAAGTCACTAAACAACTCTTTGTCTCCCATCATATGGAAAGATGCACCACTGTCAAGATACCACACTGATCCCATGCAGCTTGAAACCAAGCATGCGATCAAGGAAAAATCCAGCTCAAATTGCGAGGCTAAGGCCTCTCCAGCTGTAGATCCAGCAACCTGCTTATTCTTCTTCTTCTGTTGATAGTTAGTGGCGAAAGGTCCATGCTCGTGATAGTGAAAACACTTCACTTTGGACAAGTCCTGCTTCTTGCCTTTCACACCAGATTTAGAAGGATTTTTCTTCCCCTTCCCTTTCCTTACTTTGGCAACCAAAGCGCAATTCTATTCACTTTCATTCTTCGATGAAGATCCATCCCTGGTACCCCGCCTTATCTCCTCCTGCACAAGATCCAACCAAAGTCGCTCCCATCTTGGCAGTTTCTCCCGTCCATTGACAGATTCTTTGTAGCTATTCCAACTCTTTAGAAGCCCAAGGAAAGCCAAGCTCACCAAGTATTCTTCATCAACAGTAACCCCCACACTTCCCAGCTCATCCTTGTAGTGGACAAACTTCGTGAGGTATTTTGGAATACTGTCGCCTTTCTCCATTTTTATTTTTTTGAGCTTGTCTTTAAGCGCCAACTTCCTCTGGTCACTTCTGCTTTGGAACAAGTCTGTCAAAGCCTTCCAAATTAAGAATGGAGTGAATTTCCTGTGAAGGCCAGACACAATATGTTCCTTCACACCTTCCAACAGAATTCTCCTCGTCTTTGCTGACTTCTTTTTCCATGCATCAAGTAAGGCAGCATCGCTAGATCCCAGCTTAGGAACATCGCTATTAATGAACTCCTTCAGCCCATTATCCTCCAGCACCGCCTCCATCCTATCCTTCTAGGCTATGTAATTCGAGCTCCCATCAAGGGCATACTCCAATCTCAACCCGTTGAAAGACATTTCAATGTATACTCAATTTCTGCACCAAGAATCTTCTGTAGCAAATTCGAATTGTCCACCAACACAAACTCACTTCACAATTGCAATATTCAATCAACAATGCTCCAATACCATGTAGAAATTATATTCACTAAGCATGCATATGTCCAAGATCCACCTGATCTCACACTATTTAACTTTATGCAAGATATTGAATCTATTCCACTTGTTAATCTTTTGCGGAAAAATTAATTGCACACACATGTGAAGCATAAACAAACATATTCAATCACACATAACACAGTTTTTAACCTGGAAAGCTTGAAGCTGAAAACCCCAACTATATATTATGTAACATGGAGATCATATGAAAATCTCATACAAACATACAAAGCTTATCACAAGCTCTTAGTACAGTACAATCACCATACACTAATCGGGCCTAATCTTGCAAATCCATGCACCGATATTTGCCACCTGCTAGCCTGCCTCCATTGTGCAATCTCTGCTGAAGAATAGCTCTGAATGAATTCAAATTACTCCATCCTTGACTGCACAATCCTCATTGGCATCTCCACTGAGTGTGTGATGCAATCAATGCATCACTATAATCACAACAGATAGTCTATCTTGCCCTTTCACCTATCTCTCCACTGGTCTCCACTGAAACTGCCATGCACTGTAGTTAACTGCTGTATTGTTCAGTTGATTAATGAGTTATTATTTTTGAGTTAATTAACTAATTAATTCACTCCACTCTCACTAGTGTATCAATTAGTTAGACTAAATACAACTATCTCAACTGAGTCTAACTGAGTTAAACTAAATACAACTCCATAACTACTTCTTCCAACTGTGTCATAACTCTGCCACTTGAGTTCTAACTGAGTCCTCCATGCAATAGCTCTAGTATACCCTTAGGAATAACGTAATTCCTTCTGTCAGCTGTTGTGCCACATCTGTGCACTGAACTGAAGTGCTCCAAGAGAATAAGTTGTTGTTTAGAGTCTGATTATTATTAAGAGCTAATAATAATCGACATGCATCTATTTTTAGATTGATGATCTATAAATAGATTTCACCGAATATTCTAAAAATAGAATTTCATCTATTTTTCCAACTTGATCAACCATCCACAAATAGCATCCTGCAACTTTTGAAATATGATCATAATTTCTAAAAATAGACAGTCTAAAAATAGACTTGCACCAAAAATAGCCTGCGGGCCCACTTAGTGAAGGCAACTCTTTTCACTAAGCTCATCATCTTGTTGAATCTCAACAGGTATCCCTGTGGACCATAGGGTTGTCCTTGTTGGACCAAAGGTTTTACCCCTAAGGGTTGTCCTTGTGGGCCATAGGGTTGTCTCGGTTGGACCGAAGGTTGTCCCTGTAATTGTTATCCTTATGGGCCATAGGGTTATCCTGATAGGTACGTGAACTGATTGGGGTCAATCAGAGGCAAATAGATGGGATTTACGTACTCATTGTAATGATGCAGAGGATTAAAAAGAGCTCTTGGCTGATGAGAACCCTGAAGGGTGTAATTCTACTGTTGAATGGCCAACATGTACTGATCGAATGTCAAACCTCCAGGAATGGAAGTAGAAGCGATGGGCGCACTACCAGTAGGTTGGATTTCAGAAACGTGAGGCTCTGATCCACTCATGGCAGGTGTAAAGGGTATCGTGGGATTGATAAAGATTGAGTTATGAACAACAAAATATGACTATAATGACTGAGTTCTACTAACAGTCAGCGTGTTGGGAAAAATACTGAGAGGGGGGGTGAATTAGTATTTAGGGCATACTCAAATATTTTTACTTTTTCATGCTCGAAAACCCATACGCTACTTTACTTGATCAGACTCGCGTATATACGCGGATACCCTTCACAAAACTCGCGTATATGCAGAGATCTTAATATGCAATTAATTCATTACTTAGATCCTTTCATTTATTCATTCATCAGATGTTTATATAGCAACAGATATGTGCAGTAATAACAGAGTAAATCATCACACATAATCATCACACATGAACACCAGGATTTTAGGTGGAAACCCAAGTCGGGAGAAAACCACCGCTGCCGTTGTCTCAGCCTTCAATATTTTATTATAAAGAAAACATCTTACAACTATGTACTGGCGCAGACTCATACCGGTGCGCGACTCACCTGCGCTCGTTTGCAAGCCTCTCTGGAAGGCTACGACTGCTCTCGTTTACCAGCCTCTCCTGGAAGGGAGCTACTACCCCCTGCTCTCGTTTACCAGCCTCACCTGGAAGGGAGCTACGACCCCATGCTCTCGTTTACCAGCCTCACTTGGAAGGGAGCTACGACCCCCTGACTGAAGGCTACGACCCTCAGCTCTACCATGGATCACGTTTCATCAATTTTCACACTGGATCCAAAATCTTCAATAGAACATAACTTGCAGGCCACTTTTCATCATATTTTCAGACTGGACCCACTCCACACATTTAAGCTCAATCATACATCAAAACGGATGCTTATCAATTTAGACAACCCAGATCAGATAGCAGTAACACAACAGAATAGATCAGACATTTCATACTTCATCTTTCAGCAAACCCTAGTTTTCATACGCGCTTTCCTTTTACTGATCTGGTGTATATACGCGCCTTAATGCATATAAACCTGCGTATACCTCTGCACATACTCCAAAACCGATTTCACTACTCATACACGCTTTCGCTTTATAAAACCCGCGTATATACGCGCTTCCGCTGTAATAAACTAGCGTATATATCTTCAATCATTACAGAGCAGCATACTTCTTCAAATCAGATATTCAGTTCAGATTTAACCCTTCACTTCAGACAGATGTTCGCCTCATCTCAGATCTAAACATTCCATAAACAGATCTAGAAGATACAAATACATTTCAGATCTAGATAACCTTCTTCATCATTTTCTTCATAGGTGCATCACAGATTCAAATCTATCATCAAACTGTTACCCTTTCCATTCAGACATACTTCAGAGTGAAGTATTCATTCCAACCCAGACTCATGCACACTCCTTTTTCACAATGATTTTCTTCTCCTTATATAGGTTTACCCTTTTTCAATACCATGAGCCAAAACCATATTACTTCCAATGGTATTCCTGGACGGGATCTCATAGACATACCAGCGCTCAATACAATGGGTCAATACCATGGTAGTAACCCCTGGTTTTACATATTTAGAGCGCATTTTAGCATACGCGACTTGGCATGTACTTTTCCGCGTGCATACGCTACTTCTTCTAGACAAACCCGCGTATGCCTTGAGACACACACTTTTCATCATTGTTCTAACACATACTGAATTCCCTTCATCATTACCTTCTGTACTGATTGTAGATACATCAGATTTACATCATTTGACAAGTTCATCAATACATATTCCATCAAGGACAACTTCATCAAGTAGGTTGCCATCATCTTCATCAAGTGGGTTGCCATCAAGGACAACACATTGCATCATATTGCCAACAATCTCCCCCTTTGGAATTGATGGCAACCACGATGGTGTTTGATCACCACAACAGATAGATACATTAAGCATAACCATTATTCTCCCCTTATTCAAACACCATGTCACTCTCCCCCTTTGACATCAAGGGAAAAGGGTGGATCAATACCAACACAAGGTTTTTCTCCTCATGTAGACTCCATGCTCCATGTAGATCTGATGTGCACTGAAGTTTCCATGCTCCCCCTGAGTTCATGCTGAATCTTCAAACATATTTTTCAATGAAGTACATGACTCTATGACCTTCCTATCACCAAGGACTCATACTTACATCGAAGATCCAACCAAGTGGATTTACACATGAGACTCAAATACCCAACCAAGTGGGTTTACACAATTTGACTCAACTACCCAACCAAGAGGGTTTACACATTTTGACTCAAGTACCCAACCAAGTGGGTTTACATATTTGATGAAGTCCTTACATGACTGAATATTACAAATTTACATCATAGGTCTCAACATGACCTTTTCATCAAATTACAAATATGACTTTTTATGACCAATACCAGAAAGATCTCAAGAGAGAGATCATATTTAAGAACCATCATAATGCCAGCAATGCATTATACTCAGCAAGGCTAAAGCTCCCCCTGAAAATGTGCATCCAATGCATCCTTTCTATATGAAAAAAGCTCCCCCTTTGCTTGTGCATCCTGAACACTTTCAACAGCAAATCATCAAGCCATCTTCACCCAAAATCAGAGAATGAAATAGAAATATAAGAGCTGAAACATCACCAGAGACTCCAAATAGCATTAGAGATACCAAACAGCACCACAGCTTGTGCTGAAGAAATGATGACCCAGAAAAATTGTCAGCAACCACACATACGCGGTTTTCTGTGTATGAACTCACGTATATACGCGACTGTGTTTCAGGAAATCCGCGTATCCAATTCCATCTTCTGCATATTAACCAGATCTGATCCTCTGTGAGGCAGAGACAATTTTCAGCTTCTTTCTGAGATATTTGAATGTTTCCCTGGAACATGTGAGAGCAGATAGATAGGAAAATGTAGTTGTGTCTTCAAGTGTCATCCAATGGTTGTAGCATAAGCACATTAGTAACCAAGCCTTCAGACTCTTTGCAGCATAAACATATTCTTCCCAAGAGGAATTATCATACCAGAACAACTTCTACAATAAACAATACGTGTCAAGCAATCATCCATGTGATCTGATATCACCAAGATCTTCAAGATTTATCATGATCATGATGTAACATGTCTAAGAATTAAAAGAGGTCTCAACCATCAACAAACTCTGCATGATTTATCCTTATCTCTGAATCACAAGACTTCCATCTTATCCATGTGTGAAAACAAAAGATACTCTTCAGAAAAAAAAAATCAGGGCTCATCCAAAATCTCATCATAATAAACCATTTATCATGTCATCATCATTTAGAACTGAGTAACAAACAGATACAGTGCCAATAATACAATCATTAGTAGTCAGACTGATGCTCCCCCTGAAGTTGTGCTCCTGATCTTCAGCTGTCATACAAATTTTCTGATCATAAGAGCATACGCGACTGTCTCCACTGTAACTCGCATGTATACACGGCTTTAGTTTACCGAACCTGCGTATGGAAAGTGACACATTGAAAATTTCACATTCCTTCATCTCCCCCTGAAGTTGTACCACCTGTACCTGTCTTCTTTACATCAAATGCTTTGTCAGAAATAAACATAACCAGAATAACCAAAACAATCATGAGAATCATCATAGATTTCTCCCCCTGTGATGATACATTACTAATCCCTATAATGTATCTCACATCACTCCTGCAGTCATTAAGAGAAGTAAGCTTCAGAAGCGGATGACTGCAGTAGGGTCAAAATTCCCTACGTTTCTGACCGGTCCTCCTTCCTTTTCCAAATTTGCTTGAACTTTCTAATTGGGTGCTAGAAGTTATCCAATTTCTCATATCTGTTCATCCTGCATTCTTTTTCAACATTTCCATACTTGTTACAAGCATAACATTTCATGTGACCAGAGAAGTAAGCATAAGGATCATATTGTGTTTCTCTGTTCTTCCTTCTATTGCAATCAGCTGCTTTATGACCATACTTGTTGCATGAAAAACAATATCCCTTGAAGCAACCAGAGTACCTTTCTGAATAGAATCTGTTTGATTGTGACTGAAATGATCTGCTTCTGCAATTTGTTGCAACATGCCCATAATTATGACATTTAAAGCATTCAACATTATTGAATGATTTCCTTTGAGAATTCATGATTGTTGGTTGACCTTTTGTTTCTTTCAACACTTTAGGTTTTGCTTTGACATCCTTTGAATCTTTAGCACTTCCTTGTAAACTAGATTCTCCTTTGACCGTTTCATGAAAACCAAGACCAAGTTTAATAGCAGGAGAACTTTGATTACTAAGAATATTGTCCAGAATCTTAGTACTATCTTGAAACCTCAAGAGTTTATCCTTTTCTTCTAATTTACCTTTGAGAATGTTTACCTCAACCTCCAATTTTTGACATTGCTGCTTCATACTTTCTTCTTTTTCAAATGATAGTAGAAGTTCTTCATTCTTCTTATTTGATGCTTCAAGATCTACTTTTAGAGAGATGATTTCTACTTCAAGTTCTTCATTCTTCTTATTTGATTTTTCCGGATCTTCATTTAGATCGATGATTTCTGCTTCAAGTCTTTTATTTCGAATGGTTGCATAATTGTACAACCTTTGATACTTGTCTACCTGTCCATTCAGTATTTCTATCTGTCCTTTCATTTGAGAGATAATCTCTTTGTAGATAGATTCTTGCTTATTAGATGATCTTTGTAGTTCTTCAACTTTAATCTTAAGAGCTTCTTCGAGATCCATAACATTACTTTCACTATTTTCACCATTTCATGCACAAGAAAGTGAATCACAAGAACCACATTCAATACCTATTTTATCTTCTTCATTTTCTGAGACACATGTTTTCTGAGATATCTCCTTTTGAGTAGCCTTCTTCTTTTGCTTCCTTCCCATTGCGACGGATTTCCTTCAAGCGATCAAGCTTCTGCAGAAGGACCTCCTCTGATACCAATTGTTGGGAAAAATACTGAGAGGGGGGGTGAATCAGTATTTAGGGCATACTAAAATCTTTTTACTTTTTCATGCTCTAAAACCCATATGCTACTTTACTTGATCAGACTCGTGTATATACGCGGATACCCTTCACAAAACTCGCGTATATGCAGAGATATTAATATGCAATTAATTCATTACTTAGATCCTTGCATTTATTCATTCATCAGATGTTTATATAGCAACAGATATGTGCAGTAATAACAGAGTAAATCATCACACATAATCATCACACATGAACACCAGGATTTTAGGTGGAAACCCAAGTCGGGAGAAAACCACCGCTGCCGTTGTCTCAGCCTTCAATATTTTATTATAAAGAAAACATCTTACAACTATGTACTGGCACAGACTCATACCAGTACGCAGGCACCCACCTGCGCTCGTTTACCAGCCTCTCCTGGAAGGGAGCTACGACCCCCTGCTCTCGTTTACCAGCCTCTCCTGGAAGGGAGCTACGACCCCCTGCTCTCATTTACCAGCCTAACCTGGAAGGGAGCTACAACCCCCTGACTGAAGGCTACAACCCTCAGCACCACCATGGACCACGTTTCATCAATTTTCACACTGGATCCAAAAGATTCCTTTAGAACATAACTTGCAGGCCACTTTTCATCATATTTTCAGACTAGACCCACTCCACACATTTAAGCTCAATCATACATCAAAACGGATACTTATCAATTCAGACAACCTAGATCAGATAGCAGTAACACAACAGAACAGATTAGACTTTTCATACTTCATCTTTCAGCAAACCCTAGTTTTCATACGCGCTTTCCTTTTACTGATCCGACGTATATATGCGCCTTAATGCATATAAACCCGCGTATACCTCTGCACATACTCCAGAACCGATTTCACTACTCATACGCGCTTTCGCTTTATAAAACCCGCGTATATACGTGCTTCCGCTGTAATAAACTAGCGTATAGATCTTCAATCATTACAGAGCAGCATACTTCTTCAAATCAGATATTCATTTCAGATTTAACCCTTCACTTCAGAAAGATGTGTTAGCGCTCAAATCTACCTTAGGCTAAAATAAGGTAAGACTCAAGGCTACATCAAACCACGCTCAGCCTCGTAGCTAGCCCTACGAGGACAGGAGAGGGCTCTCTCCAGTCAATCTCGATAAAATGAGCAATAGGGTGCGAGATGACTTAAAATGGGAACTGATTTTAGGCTAGTAAATAAATAGGAAAGAAGTAGTTTAATGAATGTATGAATTTTCTGGGCTGTATGGGACCAAGGAACAACATGAAGCAGAGAGATTAAATGAAAGACGCAGATTATCTCATGAGGCAAGATAGGCAAGAGCTTAAGCATTCAAATTGAAATTATATGGAGTGGAAAGACTGCTGAGAGGCCGAAAAGGGCATACATAATGAATCCTTTTCAGACAGAAGAAGGTACACATAAAATGAACGCTTTCCCAAGGCAGAGCAATAAAATGGATTATACCTTTCTTACTTAAAATCATTCAACTATAAATGATTATGAATGAATATTAAAACATAACAAGATACATATGAAACAGAAAGAAAGACATATGCAAAACTCACACCACATGAATCTCATGAATCAGAGCTGCATCATTTCATTAATTCTCTGTCAAACTGTTACAACAATAGCAGCCTCACTCTGCTGCAAAAATCCCACCCCTACACTATGAAACTCATAAAATATATACATTTTCTCATCCTTGTACTAAGGGAATTGAGCTCAACCATTTTCTTAAAAATAGAATCAGTTACATTAAACTTGGGCCGAATTTCTGAAAATAGGTGTTGAAGATGAACTCGTAGCTCCCAAACCATAGCACCTGTTACAAAACTGAAAAAGGTTTTTGTAGATAAGGTCATTTTGGAGAAAAACCTCTCTCAAATTTGGAAAATGCGTTTCCAATTGCTCAAAATATGTTCCACAAAATCATCTCTAAAACAGGAAATCATTAAAAATTTAAATCTGTGAAAATGAGCTGTAAAGATCTAGTAACATATCCCAATTCGTGACACCTTTGAATAAACTGAAAGATTTTTTTGTTATATGGCTCGTGTTTAACAAAAAACTCCTTGGGTTTTGCAAAATTACTTTCCATATACTGTAAAATGGCTCTGCACTAAACTGACTAAAACAGTAAAAAATATGAAAATTTTGCTTTGTTTTAATGTAGGCTCCAAATATCATTGTATATCTCCCACATAGTTGCACCTGTGCATAAACTGAAGGAGGTTTTTGTTATTTCGAATGTTATGAACAAAAACCTCTTTCAAATTTGAAAAATTCCTCACCATTATTTCACAAACTTATTTTGTACTAAACTTTTCATTGTGTGCAGCAACTGACCTCAAAACATGCATAACCAAGAATCACTCATTCATTTTGATCATATCTTCTAATCTAGAAACCGGTTATGGAGTGTGATATACCGTTGGAAAGATTTTTCCGAGCTTCTTCTGATGGACACACTTGTGACATGTTTTGTTCTGAACATCATGTGCAAAACATCTAACAAAACCAGACATAGTAAGAGCTCATGTTGATCTCTGGTAACAGGCCGCGAAGACTGGAACTAACAAGATGTTCGCCTCATCTCAGATCTAAACATTCCATAAAAAGATCTAGAAGATACAAATACATTTCAGATCTAGATAACCTTCTTCCTCATTTTCTTTATAGGTGCATCACAGATTCAAATCTATCATCAAACTGTTACCCTTTCCATTCAGACATACTTCAGAGTGAAGTATTCATTCCAACCCAGACTCATGCACACTCCTTTTTCACAATGATTTTCTTCTCCTTATATAGGTTTACCCTTTTTCAATACCATGAGCCAAAACCACATTACTTCCAATGGTATTCCTGGACGGGATCTCATAGACATACCAGCGCTCAATACAATGGGTCAATACCATGGTAGTAACCCCTGGTTTTACATATTTAGAGCGCATTTTAGCATACGCGACTTGGCATGTACTTTTCCACGTGCATACGCTACTTCTTCTAGACAAACCCGCGTATGCCTTGAAACACACACTTTTCATCATTGTTCTAACACATACTGAATTCCCTTCATCATTACCTTCTGTACTGATTGTAGATACATCGGATTTACATCATTTGACAAGTTCATCAAGACATATTCCATCAAGGACAACTTCATCAAGTAGGTTGCCATCATCTTCATCAAGTGGGTTGCCATCAAGGACAACACATTGCATCATATTTCCAACACAGCGTAGATGAGGCCACACTGATTGAGAAAAATGTAATAGTTGTCGATGTTATGGGAGTCGAGGGTTATACCCCAGATATGGTGACAAACAAGCTTCTTGAGGGAGTCAATGTACCTGACTATATCAGGTTTTGATAAATTGATGCAACACTAGAAATGATCTGACCCAACATATGATAACCGGGTGGGAGAGATACCGATAATGAGGAAGGTTGACTAGAGACATAAGGAAATTCTCTGGAAGGTTTTGATAGTCTCGTATAGAAACATAAAGCTATTTGCTACTGCTGGGGCTTGAAGAATCCATGTCAGATGAAGCTATGGTATTGTCGAAGAGGCAACAAGCAATGGAAAGTAAAGTAGTGGCAAGTAAAGAAGGTTCCGAAGTAAGTGGAGGAAACTCTTCTTCGTTTCCAAAACCAGCCCAAGAATTTGGAGGTTGCCAATTGATATCAAATGGCTCCTCAAGAGGAGATCGAGTAGCAAGAGGCAAGATACTTGGAAGAATAAACTTCCAGAAATTGATAGGCCTAGTAGGCCGAGGTGCTCCCGAAGAAACTTCAGGAGAAGGATCTCCACTAGGATTTGATGAAGGGGATGATGAAACTGGTGGTTCCGCCAACATGACTTTGTCTCAAAACAAGAGGGAACCGAGATAACCAATTTGGTGCTTCAAGGAAAAACAATAAGGAATTACTTAAGAACAAGCCAAGAAAATATATTTAATGGTAATCATAGGCAATTAATTTTATGACACTGAAACAAAACTCTGCCTTTTCATATTTTAAGATTCAAGAAATAGGCAAAAGGTGACTCTAGTCACTTTCAGGTTAAACAAGCGTGAAAGGAAAAGTGCTCGATTATATTTTCAATTTTAGGGAGTCACGAAAAGACCAAAATGACTACTTAGGAATTCTAAGCAAGAGGGTGTACCAAGTTTCCGTGAACTGCAATATACACCTTGGTGATCAAATTAAATAGAAATGACCAAGGACTTAACGTACATGTAGGTAGTCTCCCCGAATGTTGTGTTCAGTGTATCACAGTTACATGACGACAGACTCGACTTCCTATGGATAAAGGATTGAAACCTATGAGGGTCTCCCTTTATATACTCGATGGTATGGGGAGCACAATTCCGTACTAGAGCTGTCTAATGCCAGATGGCGAATGACAAATACTAGGTTTAATGATGCCAGAACACGTCACTAGCCTAGACCTCTAAATGTGGGCATTAGGTTTCAATGCTTCCTTAGGTTGATTGAATTCATTTTAAATTTGATCTTGAATTAATGTTGCAATTTTAGGGCCTTAGAGATTGTGATCTCGAATTCTTAATGCATAACTATATGCAAAAGAAAATCATTCCAATTCGATGAATGCTAGCTAAGAGAGGGATAGTAGTTCATGACGAAGCAGAAATCAATCAAATACAAGAATAAATTTCCCTAATGCATCTAAGACAACCAAAAAAGGAAATGAAAAGCTCTTTCCTTGTTCACTAAAAGCTACTAATGCAAAATAACATTTTTCATTTTCAAACTAAAAGAAAGAATGCAACTTTTGTCCTTTTAGATGAATTAAGAAGAGAAAATGCACTACTACACTAAAAGAAAAAAAGATACTAGTTTTGAGCAATTCAAATGAAACGAACTAAAACAAAGAGATCAATTCAATTACAAACATCAGACATACTCAAAATAGAGATGCACTCCTTCAAGCACAAAGATGGATTTCAAACCGGTTCAATGAGCAATGTAATCTATGCTCAAGGTGATAGACGGAGAGCTAAACAAACACGAATATGATCATTCAACAACCCAATGACGCGTAGAACCGAAAGGAAGACTAAGAAAATCAGTCAACAAACTGAAAAATTAAGACCAAACTAACTCAAACTCAACTTAGAAGGTTCATTGAAGAGGGAGCCGAACAAGTGGTTGAAGGCACCTAGAAACCCTAGGATGACAAACTCCACTAATCACATAAAGGGAAAACAACTGAGAAGAACAAGACAAGAGAGTCAAAGTAGTTCCAGTGGACTAATTGAAAGATGAAAATCCAACCCAGAGGCAAGTGAAACTAACAAAACTTAGGGACAAGGCTAAAATTTTAACTTACAGGATTCAACGCATCTATGAGGCTATAATCTGTGCCAAACAAAGGATGGTGCACCTGTGACAAAGGCAGCAAGTGCCAATCAGTGCGACTATTCAAGCAACAACAACGCCGAGACAGAAAACCATGGAAAAAAGAAAAATACTATGAGAAGAGGTCATATTGGACACTCTGAGGCTAAATGTGATGGTTGAAACCAGTCAGAAATGCAGAACAAAGTAGAAAAACAATGAAAATACCAAAGTCAAATAGGCAAGCAAAACACTATACGAACAACGAGAGATGAAAAACACATTGATCCCGAGTGGAGTCGCCAAATTTTTGTGCAAGTAAATCCCCTCTACGGACAGAGGCGACCCCTATAGCCCTAGAGCGGGTCTAGCAACAAGGGAATATGCTAATTCTTCGAACTCCTAGCTTATGAATGAAAATGAGTTGGGAAAGATGGCCTATCTTAGTCCAATGCTCTTGTCATAACTTGCATCAACGATCTTCTGATATTCATATTCACACGTCGCGACTCTTCAGTGATGATATTCATGTACCTGCACAAGGATCAGAGAATGATGACAACATACGAAAAAATACTTGCATTCATAACTATTTAATTGGTCAAGGAGAATCAAACATATTGCATAGAATTAAACATATCAAATGCAAAATGGGAACCAAAAAACCAGTCATGTATTAATAAGTAGAGAAAGGGAGTTTACAACCTTAATGCCTTGACGTTGCAACCTCCTTCGACAGGTTCAGTCGAGGGCATCTCAAGCATTCATCGAGAATCAGACTTGGTGAGGCAACGAGCCTAAACTCTCTCTTGACAATGGATTCCTCTCTACCTTGTTCTTCACACCAGCTATAGTAAGGACTATTCAACTAGTTGAAACTATGTGAGAATGAAGTATTTATAGGAGAGGAGAAGGTGGTTTGGCATACCTCATAAGGTGGAAGAGAAGCCTTATCCCTTTGGGGAGTTGCAAAAATGTAGGAAACGAGAAGCCAAAGGGAGGAATTCGAAGTTATTCAGTCAAACAAACCATGATGACTCCGCTCATGAAGTAGTTAGGAATGGAAAATTCGTTTGTATTTTAAAAAACATTCCAAAAATATCTCGGCGCAGGTGAGACACTGAGACAGAGTGCCAATGGGCGCGGGGTCCAGTGTTAATTTCCCTATTGATGCAAGGCCATAACTGCCTACCAGCGTCGACCCAGAAACTCATGTTTTTGAGAGTCTGCTTGAGGAGTAACATAGGAAGTGTTCTTAACATGCAAAGGGTTGCAATGATATTTTTTTCAAGGTATGAAAATACACAGAAGTCACTAAAATGGTCCTCCAATGTTCGGGATGGGAATTGCAGGGACGGTGACAAAATATTATGTAACAGGGAGGCCATGTGGTAATGGGTCTGGGCGGGGAAACTACTTTTTTCGGACCCCCCCCCCAGTAAAGCTAGGATGGAGAGTGGGGCTGAAGGCTGATGAGGATCGTCGAGCGAGGAGTAGGTGGATCAGACAACAAATAACTGCAGGTGGTTTAATGTCAGATGATATGATTGTTTGTCAGGTAGTGTTCATTGAGTTGGAGTTGAAAACTTAGGATATAGTGTAAATAGATCAAACATGTCACTTACGCAATCAACACTTTAAAACTTAGGGATTTCTTTTTTGTGTCATTTTCCCTTTATGTGCCAAATACATAATGAAATGAAAATTATGATATAATTTTTTTTATCCTTTTTAAAGCCCAAAACACTTCTCCCTACCCTTTAAATTTTACATTCTTTTGCTAAAATAACATTTTTTAATTCTTCTAGGGGTGCATTTAGACTAGCAAACCCATATCTCTTTTTTTATGAAAAAATTATTCTACTTTATCACTTATTTCTCCTATTGATTCAGATTAAATAGTTGAATAAATTTCATTTTCTACCTAACTATTGATTTACTAAGATTAGATTGTTCGGAAAATCTTTATTCTCTAACCTAATTTATAGAAATTCAAAATTGTTCAACCATGATTAAGATGTATGGTTTGAACAAATATCTAGTCATTGTGGAATTTTTAAATAAGTTGCACACAACCTTATTTATTTTGACATAAATAAAACTATCTATCAGTAGTGGCATTTGAATTTTCAACACTTTCAAGTGTTATTTTCTCTATTTTTATTTTCTGGGGTTCTGATTTTATTTTTATTCTTTTTCAACTTTTCTTTATTTTTGAATTTTTCTATTTATTCATTTTTTTTAGATATACCCTCTTTTCATTTTATTTTTTATGTATATGTTTTTGGAAATCATTTGCATATGGAAAATTATTTACAATATAAGATTAGTGAGACAAGATACTATATCACCTTGAGATCCTATAAATTATAGGACCCTATTAGTGGCTCTAGCTGGGGATGGAACTTCTCCATGTGAACTGTCAAGAATATATGATCAACAGCCTTGAGTATCCCATTTCAATGATGTCTGCACTTGATTTCTTTTGTTGTTGGAGTATACTTATAGTAGGATATCAATAAAAAACTTAGGGACTTCTCTGTGGGCTTCAAATTTAGTCAATAGGTTACCCAATCAAAATAATAAAGAAAATGATATTTACAATGGTTTCATGTGAGAAAAATCTTTATGCTAAGAAAGGTAATGCTTCAGCATTCTACCCTTCACAGGTCCACCAAGAATTTATGCTCCATCTATATCTTTAATAAATAATGCAATGTGTGCTATGAAAGCATAAATGATGTAAGGTCCTTTCTAAATATTGTCAAATTTCCGATGTTTGCCTTTGTACTCTCTTCTGGAATCCCACTTCAAAAATATGCCACCAAAATTTAAATCATCAGCTTTAGTTCTTCTATCAAAAATATTTTTTACATTTTATTGGATGAGCTATGTTTTATTTTAGACATCTTCCCTGAATTGCTGCAACTGAATAGTCTGATTAATCCTCCTCTGTGTGTCATTTGGCTCAAAATACAATTATTGAATTATCTTCTTAACTGGAACTCCCAAAGAAGATGGAAAAACATCATCCATCCCATAAACCAATTGGTATGGTGACATGGCAATTGAATTATTTTTAGTAAGTCTGTCATCCCAAAATGCATTAATTAAATTGTTGTGCCATGATTTGTTTTTTTTCTTATAGCAACTTTTTAATGATTTTGACCAAACTTTTATTTAAGGATTAAGCCAACCCATTGGCCTGAGGGTAATAAGCAATTAAATGTCCCAAATTAATATGGTATTTACTGCATAATTATATCATTTTATTGGATTTAAAGGCTGCATCATTATTAGTAATGAGTTTGCTTGGACAACCAAATCTAGAAAGGATATTGGTTTCCATAAATTTAATTATGACAACATCAGTGGGTAATGTGGAAGGTGTGGCTTCAATCCATTTAGTAAAGTAATCAGTGGCTGTGAGAATCCACTTATTTTGGGAAGAGGAAGGTGGATTAATTTTACCAATGAAATCCAATCCCCATTGTTGGAAAGGAATTTCAATAGATATAGGTTTGAAGGGAAGAGGCAAAAGTTTTCTTTTTCCATCAAATATTTGGCATTTATGGCAGTAGTTTACTTTTTTTTGGACATCAGGGAATGAGGTAGGCTAGTAAAAACTAGCTCTAAGGATCTTGTTAGCAGTGGTTTTCCAGTATAGATGTCCACCACAATCACCTTCATGGAATTCCTACAGGGTTCTTTCTGCATCATCGTTCAATAGGAACTTTAATAAAATACCACAAGAATATTTCCAATATAAAACATTATCTATGATGCAAAAATTGACTTCCTTTAACTTTATAAATCTTTCTTTTGTTTTTTTAAAAACTAGGTGGAGCATTTCAATTGAATAAAACAAAAATGAGGTCTGCATACCAAGGTGAGTTCAAAAAACCCTCATCAATCTATGGAGTCACCCGCTCCTCTTGATCATCTAATTCAGAAACAAATTTTATATCCAATGCATGAAATTTTGACTCAACCATCAATTTTGCTAGTCCTTGTCCTTTGATAAGCTTGGTGGGTTTTATTTATAAGTCATACTCAAGAATGATAGCAATCCATTTACCTCTTTTACCATCAGGTCCATTCTGAGTTAAAATATCCTTGACCACTGAATTCGGTACATAAGAAATTATATGGGAATGTAGGATTTACACTGAAACCTTTAATTTCTTTTATCAATGCAAAGGCTTGTTTTTCCATGATGTTATATTTCAAAGTTGCATCTCTTAAAGCCTTACTAAAAAATGCAATGGGCTGTTCAAATCCTTCATTATATTTTTGTAATAAAACAGCTACAACAGTATGTTTAGATGAAAAAGAAAATATTATAAAATCTTTAGTGAAATCTGGACTGATCAAGACTGGTGCTTTTGTTAATGCTTGTTTAACTAGATCAAAGGATTATCTAGCTTCAATGTTCCATCTAATTTCTGAATTTTTTTTTTTCAGCATATTTGTTATATTTATGAGAAGTTCTGCAAGGTTAGGAATGAATCTTCTGGGATCAACCCTAATACCATCTTTAGAAACAATATGCCCAGAAGCTTTCCTTATTCAATGCCAAAAAGTGTTTTCGTAGGATTTAATGAAGCGCCAAACCTTCTACACTTTTCAAACACTCTTCTTAGATGTAAAAAGTGTTCCTCGTCAGTTTTTGAATAGGAAGTCATATCATCTAGATAGATCACAATAAATCTTCCAATTTCATCAGAAAAGGCAATATCCATTTCTCTTTGAAATGTGGCTCCAACATTCATTAACCCAAAGGGCATCTTCACATACATGAAGGTTCCCCATGGAGTAGTGAAAGTTGTTTTGTCTTGATCATCAGGATGAACAAAGACTCAGTTATAGCCTCAGAAACCATCTAATAAAGAAATCCTACTAGATCCAACTACCTTTTGTAATATATGATCCATTTTTGGCAAAGGGTAGTTGTCTTTTAGGAAGACCTTGTTAATATTTCTAAAATCTATGCATAATCTGATTTCTCCTGTCTTCCTAGTAGGCACTATGTTAGACACCCATTTAGAGTACCTAAGCGAAACTATGATTTTAGCATCATACATCTTTTTAATTTATTTCTCAATCAGAGGCATCAAAACTGGATTTATTCTACGGAGTTTCTGTTTAAATGGTTTATGATCCTCCTTAATTGGGATTTTGTGTTGTATAATACTAGTGTCGTCATAGCTCAAGGAAAAGACATCAATGAATTCTTTGAAAAAGAAATGTATTTTTGTTTTTCAGCAGCACACAGTGATTTTGACATTTTTATCATTTTAGGATCCTTTTCACTTCCTATATTACACGCTTCCACATTTGCCCCTATGGGCTCTATTTTAGGCTTTTTAGCTACATCATTGAAATCAAATAATTCTTCTAGTGGAACCAAACCTCTAGGTAAAACATTATCCTTTAACTGAAGTATTTCAAACTCTTCTTTTTCGGGATCTATTTCAATCAATTCTAATCTTTTTACAAGTTTATCTACATGAGTATTTACATATGAATCATCTAACTTTTTTCCTACATTAGAATGTACAACTATTTGATCTTCTAATTCACACTCTAAATATATACTATTTTCTTCATATTCATCCTTAGACTGTAGAAATTTTTCAATTTGCTTGTCATTTCCAAACACTTTCCAATACCTCATATTATTTGGTACAACTGGTTGATGTTTTACTTCCACTATATATTGTCTATTGGGGTGAGGAATTTTACATGTGTTGGCTGAAAAATGCAGACCATTTGCAAGGATATTATGATTTCTAGGAATATCAACAAGATCATATTCCACAAAAATTTCTATAAAATCAAGCACAACATTTATGTATGCTCTCAATATAGGATGCTTTACAGAGTATTCTCCTTTAATCTGCGTTATGATTAACTCAGAATCCCCATGAATGGAAATTATTTTAGCACCCAAATTTTTCTACAATTGAAATCCTAATAGAAGTGCTTCATACTCGGCTATACTATTGGTACATTGAAAATTAAGCTTGTATGAATGACCTTAAGCATGGTTGTTTCCTGTGTTTGAAACCCACACTTCTACTCTAGAACCCTCTCTGCTACAAGATCGATCAAAATCCATGTTCTAAAGAGGTTCGAGCTCAGTATTTTGTTCCACTATTTGTGTTTGGTTTTTATATGTTTCACAAATATCATTTTCTGCATTGGTGACCTGAGTATTGATATCTCCATCATTATAAAGAATGAAAGAGTCTAAATCTGAGTGGACAGACTAAAGAGGATAGTTATGTGGTTTATCTTGACTACTCACCATGAATTTCATCAAAGTTTCCCTATATAGTCTTCTCTGCTGACCAAACACTGGTATGGTAGCATAAGTCATGTCCATTTTCAGGGTCCCTTGTAATTTTTCTCCCCATGAGTGTGACAACAACATGCCATACTTATGGGGTATATCTACAACCACTATATCCATTACTAGTTTCTTAGTTGGGATTTGAGCTAAAGTAACACATAGATCTTTGATGAGGCCTCGACATCTTACTGTAATGTTCCAAAATTTTATGGAACATTAAAAACTTTTGTTTTTGCTTTAGGAGGAGAATAAATGGGTAAGAAAACCCATTGATAATAAAAATTTGAATAAGGAACCCTTATAATATGAAAGGGGATCAATAAATAACTGGATTTCACACCCCATGTGTGAAAAGAGACAATTTGCAGATGGATAATTCTAGAAGAGGCCAAGTTGACTGCGCAGATTAAGAAGATAAGGTTCACTCAGTGGGCCAACGCAGTTTGCATGAGGAGGAGATCATTCTAGAGAGGAAACCCTAAGGTGTGGGGCCCATGGCAAAGCACCCTTCAATTTTTTAAAAGGAGAACAAAGCATCCTTTCTCATTCATGCTTTGATTATCATTTTGCTTGTCTTCTCAGACAAGAGCATTCTCTAGCTGTTTAGCTGAGATGTAGTGCTGCTAGCACTGGGTGTTCCTGAGCGGGAATCCCATATCTTCCATTGAGTAGCTCTTGAAAGAGCTTGTTATTCATATTCCCCATATTTTGGCTTGAGGCCAAAGCATTCCATTCATCTCCAGCGCAGTCTCCATTGGTGGTTGAGTTGTGTTGCTAGGTGTTGCAGGGTAGGGTTCCTCAACACTACTTCCGACATTGTATTTTAGAGGAGGGAGTCTCCATTCCTTTGGGAGACTAGTGAGGGAGTTTTTGATCTTCAATCCATCATCTTTGGCATCAGGCCAATCATTTCCATCATCAGAAGAGCATCCCTCTTCCTTGACTGCGCAGTTCATAGAGAGCATTTGCAGTGAGGATTGCAGCATTTTGGTGGGTGGTGAGATCTTCTATGAAAGGATCAGCCTTTCATATAGAAGATTGAAAAAAGGAGTTATTCCAACAAAGGCATCATATTCAACAAGCTCCTTTAATTTCCATTTTCTATTGAGTTGCAGCAGCTGCCCAACAACTCCGGCATTTTGGTAAAAATGCCATTTTGTCTAGTTTTCATCCAATCCTTTTAGAGGATTGCTGTATTGTATTTTCAGGGGTTGAGACCTTGGTCCCCCTTTCTTATTTGAGCTTACATTGTTGTATCATTCATGTTTATGTATTTACTGCTATAGTACCTCCATATACTGTGCGATCTTAGTTGAGAATAAACTAAGTGAGAAGTGCTTTCATCATTCTTATGTACATTGTCTCATTGAGACTCTTTGGCTTACTTTAAGTGAGAGATTTCTCAAGAGTTTGTCTACATTTTCTACTGCACATGTATTTACAGATTGATTTAATTTTCATATGGGCCCTTTTCTGAAGATAATAGGTGAAGGAGGCTTATCTTAAGCTCCTAGAGATATTTGTTCAGTCCACTCTTGGATTTAAGTCGTAGAAGGACATATTCATGCATGTACGCATCAGTGGATCAAATCCCACCTCGCCCATTTCCGGAAACCGCATTTTCTAGGCTTGGGTTACTAGCCATTCCTTACTAGCCATTCTTACTAGCCATTCTTACTAGGAAATTTCACATATCTATAGACAGAGTCTCGCAAAGGGGCCGCTAAGCCTCCGAATCTCACATTTCCTTGGAAGGTGACATATCCCAGAAATGCCCTTGCAAACATCTTGGCAGACCAGATATTTCTGGAAAAGGAACATTACAGTGGTATTGAAGCATCTTTCTTCGCTCAACCTGTGGCCTTCAAGCCCAAGAAAGAAAACAGAAGATGAAGAGGATGATATTGATCTCATCCAATTTTGAAAAGAAGAAGAACCTTCCCAAGGAGGAAAAGAAAACAGAAAATGAAGATCCCTGCACTTCCTATTCTCATCTAGAAGGAAATAAGGAGTTGAGAAAGAGAGAGACTCCATCTCTTGGAAGAAAAGAGAAGAAAATATTCACAGATATTCTTTCCAAATCTATGCAAGGCACACATGAATATTTTAAAAAGGTTAGGAGGGATATTGATGGAGAATCTCAAAGAGGGTTCTAAACTAAAGGAAGCCCTAGATTTTCACATGGTGAGGGTAAGCATGCAGCCACACACCATGATGAACAACGCAGTCAAAGGCCCAACATTCCTATGAGGAGGATGAAAGAAGGAGGAAAGGTGACTAAGGAGGAAACCCTTAGTGAGTTCTTGAAGTTATATGAGTCTCACACTCATGGATTCAGAAATCAGCCCACTTTTTCTGAGTTTTGAAAGAGCAAGGTGAAGGGGAAGGAGCAGCAAGATAAATTTCATCTACCTACTTTTGGAGGTTCACCTTCATATTCAGCCACAAATTCGGTGGAAGAGCTAAATACCTTCCAACAACAGCACCACATTTCAGAAGAAGAAATCATCAAATTTGCAGCGCTGCATTTGAGAGGTAAGGCTCATGCATGGTGGGAACTTGAGTCCATTTCTTTTGAGAATGTTAAAGCCTCATCTTATGTGAATTTCACTAAGTCATTGGTGAAAGGATTTGATCAAAACATTCTTGGAACTCATGAGATGGAGTTAAACCAAGGGACTCAAACAAAACCCTTGCATATAAACGCAGAACCACCTCAAGAAACCATTGGAGGGGATAAAAACTTTCATCAAGCCTTGTTGGAGGCCAAACTTTCATCCCACACCTTTGAGAAACAAACCAGAGAGCTCTCTTTTCCAAAGGTGGATCATATTATTGGGATGTTGCCCAAATTTATTTCAGAAACAAAGGGCAACAGTGATGCCAAATATAGAGATCATCTAGTACCTCATGCAGAGGAAGAAGGAGCTTTTTCTCCAAATAGAGGGATTCTTGTGTCTTTACAAGAAGGTCCCTAGGATCTCATGCATGGAAATCAAGGCACACTTCATGATTCACATGTGCCATGGAATATGAGGTGTAAAACCATGAATATTCAGGAAGGAGATAGAGGAGAGACCCAACACCATGTGATGAGGAGGGCCCATCTCTATCCATTTTTGGAGGTCATTACACCTAGGAAGGTGATTGAGTTGCGAAGGGGAAGCATGGACATGATTTTTCATCCATGTATATAGTCATATTCAAATGAGAATGTCTCATGGAGTGGATCCATCACACCAAGGAGGCCACTGGTTCATGTAGAATTTCCTCACTATAATTCTTACCCACTCTCCTTTTAGTACCTGCGCTATGTAAGGAAGAAAGGGGTGGACAACAACCTTCCCACTTATACACTGGCATGGGAGAAGTATATGCACACCACTCTTGAGGAATGGGCACAAGCCACTTCTTTCCTTGAAGAAAGAGGAGAGATTCATCTATGAGTTGCTCCCTTTGCATGAGCAGAAAACATGGTAAGGATATTGTTCATTTATATGATTTACATGTTGATTCCTTAACCATGTATATGCAGGATGTTGCTCCAAGGAGGAGCATTCTTTGTCAAAGGCTCTTTGGTCTACTTGGGGCCAAGAGCATAGTTGATGGCCATCCCCTTGATGGAAATGGGGGAGATTTGTATTTTGGAGGACATGCTTCTCATATTTCATACACCATTCATTTCCTCCAAATACATGAGGAGAATATAGCAGCAAACCGGTGGTTGAATAACCACATATTTTGTCATTCTCTCTTGCAGTTTGTGTCCAAACTGCGCTGGTTGCACAAGAGGGATCAATGTCCCACTCACTTGCTATATATGGCAGCCAACATGAATTTTTCTTTGGCTCTCTATGCTGCTATAGATCACACTATTGTTGGGAGCATGATTGGAAGAAGGGCATATAGGATGGATGTGTCCTTTGGGGAAGATGATCCCCATACTTTTTGCAAGGCATGCTCTAAGGGGAGCTTGAGAGATGATGTGGCCACCATATTTCATCATTTATTCCTTCTTGAGGTGATCCATGAGAGTGTTGGGGAGTCATATGATGGTTTTGATCTCCTTCCCATCACAAAAGAGAGACATTGGGCCAGATTGATTCACAATGGAGGAGGGAAGATCTTTGGAGATCCAAACTTCATCTTGCCATTTGAGGGCAACATTTCTGCAGCCCAAGATAAACCTTCACTCTACACTTTTCATGAGTGGAAAGGTGAACAACGTGGGGTAGGCTATGATGCCTACCACTTTTAGATTTTTAGCCCACCTTCTTTTTTGGAGCTCAAGGTGGAAGAAGATGTTCAGTAGTTGCCTTATCTGGAGGTGACTAGATTCTTGTGGATGATTGCTTGGGGATGGAGGATTCACATGAGGGGAATGTTCTTCCCAATTAATTTTGACACCATGCCTCAAGGAGACCTCTAGACAACACCTTATTGCCTTCTTGAGTACACTCCATGTTCATGATGATGGCCACCCTGGCTAGTTTACATTACTTGAGAGGAGCAGTATAGAGAATCTTCGTTGACACAACATCTCATTCTTCATGAGGAGTTCATCATAAGTAGATGCTACAGTTGGAGGGAGAGGATGTCCTTAAGTTCTATCATTACAAGTTTCTTGAGGGCAAGCAACATTTGGGATGGGAGGACTGTAATGTTCCAAAATTTTATGGAACATTAAAAACTTTTGTTTTTGCTTTAGGATGAGAATAAATGGATAAGAAAACCCATTGATAATAAAAATCTGAATAAGGAACCCTTATAATGTGAAAGGGGATCAATAAAGAACTGGATTTCACACCCCATGTGTGAAAAGAGACAATTTTCAGATGGATAATTCTAGAAGAGGCCAAGTTGACTGCACAGATTAAGAAGATAAGGTTCACTTGGTGGGCCAGTGCAGTTTGCATGAGAAGGAGATCATTCTGGAGAGGAAACCCTAAGATGTGGGGCCCATGGAAAATCACCCTTCACTTGTTTAAAAGGATAATGAAGCAGCCTTTCTCATTCATGCTTTGATTATCATTTTTCTTGTCTTCTCGACAAGAGCATTCTCCAACTGTTTAGCTGAGATGCAGTGCTGCTAGCACTGGGTGTTCTCGGGCGGGAATCCCATATCTTCCATTGAGTAGCTCTTGGAAGAGCTTGTTCTTCATATTCCCCATATTCTGTCTTGAGGCCAAAGCATTCCATTCAGCTCCAGCATAGTCTCCATTGGTGGTTGAGTTGTGTTGCTGGGTGTTGCAGGGGAGGGTTCCTCAACACTACTTCCGGCATTGTATTTCAGAGGAGGGAGTATCCATTCCTTTGGGAGATCAGTGAGGGTGTTTTTTATCTTCAATCCATCATATTTTTCATCAGGCAAATCATTTCTGTTAGTAGAAGAGCATCCCTCTTCCTTGACTGCGCAGTTCATAGAGAGCATTTGCAGTGAGGGTTGCAGGATTTTGGTGGGTGGTGAGATCTTCTATGAAAGGATCAGCCTTTCATCTAGAAGATTGAACAAAGGAGTTATTCCAGCAAAGGCATCATATTCAGGAAGCTCCTTTAATTTCTAGTTTCTATTGAGTTGTAGCAGCTGCCCAGCAACTCCAGAATTTTGGTAAAAATGCCATTTTGTCTAGTTTTCATCCAATCCTTTTAGAGGATTGTTGTATTGTATTTTCAGGGGTTGACACCTTGATCCCCCTTTCTTATTTGAGCTTAAATTGTTGTATCATTCATGTTTATGTATTTACTGCTGTAGTACCTCCATAGATTGTGTGGTCTTAGTTGAGAATAAACTATGTGAGCAGTGCTTTCATCATTCTTATGTACATTGTCTCATTGAGACTCTTTGGCTTACTTTAAGTGAGAGATTTCTCAAGAGTTTGTCTACATTTTCTACTGGACATATATTTATAGATTGATTTCATCTTCATATGAAATGGCTCCTCAAAGAGAACGCTGTCATTTCTTTTGTTGAGCAAAGTGTTGTTGCAGCCCTCTTCATTGGGCCCTTTTCTGAAGATAACAGGTGAAGGAGGCTTATCTTAAGCTCCTATAGATATTTGTTCTGAGTCCACTCTTGGATTTAAGCTCTAGAAGGACATGTTCAAGAGATCCAAGACTAGGGATCAAATCCTGTTGCCTCCATTTCTGGAAACTACGTTTTCTAGGCTTGGGTTGCTAACCATTCCTACTAGGAAATTTCACATATCTGTAGACAGAGTCTGCAAAGGGCCAGCAAGCCTCCGGATCTCACACTTCTTTAGAAGGTGACATATCCAGTAAATTCCCCCACAGTCCATCTCTGGCACAGACTTTTGATATTTATGAAAAAGGGATATTACACTTACTTTGCTAGAATCAAATGAATATAAGTCTTTATAAGGCCTAGTAATATCAAGACCAAGTTTTTCCATAAAATATTTGGGCATAAAATTATGTGAAGCACCTGAATCTAACATAACATTATGGAGAATCTTATCATGAATGTTCAAGCTAATGTAGAATGGACTAACTCCTTCTTCCCATTGTTTTCCATCAACTTCTGGCCCAAATAAGAGTTCATGTTGATCATCATTCAAATTGACAACGTCAATGCTTTCCCTATATTTAGATCCTTCATGACCTGTGATCTGTATAGATTTTTGTTCATTAATTATGTCATAGGAATAAGGATTTTCAGTGTTGCTAATTCATTTTCAATGTTGAATGATGTTTGAATTTTATTCAAGTTTAGAGAATTAGATTTATCAACAATTTCTTTTAATATAGTAATTTCCTTTTGCTGACTGGTGGTTGGGATATCAATTTGAGTAGTTTTGGAAGTGTTCTCAACTATATTTTTGGCAATAATTTCTATGTTCTTTTTGCCAGAACTATCAACAGTTTTCTTGGTAGAATTCTCTGGGATTTTCTTCACAACAGTATCAAAAGTTTTCTTAATATGATTTTCAGAATTATTTTTGTTTGGGGCATCTGAAATTTTCTTACTTCTAAGATTATATTTCCTATGGACTTCCATAATAGCATTTTAAAATCCATATTCGTAATCATCCGATTCTTTTGAATCAAGCTCAGTTTGGGAATGTTGAAAAGGATCTTGTTCTTCTTCAGTGATTTGTTTCATCATCATTAATACCCATCAAATTTATTTATTTATCTTCTACCTCTTATACTATTTACCCATCATCATCAACATAATTCTCTTGAAATGGAGGTCTAATTTGTTGATCAGGGCCCCTTTGTTCCCTGTGTTTGATTTGGGGAGGATTTCTTCTAAGATTTTGATTACGATTTTGAGGTGAAAGCTTATTTTATCTAGGAGAAACCCTTTCATTTAGATTAATCCTTTCCATCATTATTTTTACTGTTATGAATAATGAAACTATTTTGGCATCAATAGAAGAAGTTGATGGTTCTGCTTTCATGGTCACTCTTATTTCAGTTCTTATCCTAGCCCTCTTTTCTAACATATTGGCTTCTACACTCACTGCATCCCTTTGCATTTCTTATAATCTTGAGGAATTCCTCTCTCTAAGCTGGTAAGAAATTTCTGCCTCAAAGCCATATGGGAATTTAATTAAGGCTATACCTTATGGTGGTTTAATTTTGGAAGGAATTGCATTGTATACAGTGTTAAATCTAGTGCAATAATCGAGGACACTTTCCCCTGGTGGCCTCCTAATGCTTTCATATTCAGATAAAATATGAAGGGGTTTCTTTTTAATTTCCCATCTATTAAGGAATGTTTGATGGAATGCAGGGAGATCATTAATGCTAGAAGCATGAAAATATTTAAACCATTTCGTAACCTCTCTGATGATACTTTGTGCGAACAACCTCATTTTGATGTTTTCCTCATCTACTTCCTGAAGGTAAAAGCTATCATTCATCCTATCTACATGATGTTGGGCAGTGATAGGTCCAATTCCATGAAATTATGGAATCCTCGTATGATAGTCCTATGGCATGTTTTTCCAAAGGAGCTTGAAGGAGAAGAGGAGCATATCCAGCTGCCATTATAGGTATATGAGGATGAGCAATATGTGGATTGATGAAAGGTGGTTGTTGGATGAAAGGTGGAGGCTGAACTGAAAGTTGAGGTTTTGGTGAGGATGAAGGTTGGATTGTGGTTGACAATTGGGGAGAGGATGGGGTTTGAGTTTCTTGATGAGAAACTACCAGATTAGTAGTGGAATCTACAGAAGGGGTAGGACTATATGATCTAGGATGCACAGATTGTGATGAGGTGGATGAACCTGCAAAAGAAGTCAGGGCAGAGAGTTCAACATACTATTGGACATATGCCTCATGAATAGAAAGGTCAAGACCTGAACCTAAACCTTGAAATTTATCAAAATCTTGAATAATTTGAAGGTCAATATCAGGTTGGGCAGATTGTACTTTAAAAGAATGACGCCTTAATGTAGCTTGTTCTACCACTATTTGATCTACCCAGTTGGCTGACTTAGTTCTAAACAAACTATGTTCAAAAGGTAAGTCAAATTCAATGTATTGTAGGGTAACAAAATATTTTGGGAGAGAATCTTCTCTATGGGGAGGACTGCTACTTCCTTGGCTCTCTGCTATGCTTTTTCTTCTCAAAAGTTTTTTAGGATCATCAACAATAACTGCAGGCTTTGGATCAAGATGAGATCTAGTGTAAGCTCTTTTGGGAGCCAGAATTGAAATATAAGGCACAAATACACTTATTATTTACAAAATTGAAAAAGAAACAATCTCTTGAAATAGTCCTATCATACATTTTTTTAACCAGGGTTATGAATTCAAAGAAAATTACAATATTTTCAATTTCCCCCAGTGGAGTCACCACTATGTTATCATTCTATAATTTACGAGATTGTGAGCATAAACATATAGGAAAACATCAAGACTGTTTCGGAAGCTGGGATCTAGCCCTACTAGCTTCAAAGAGGTATCTAACTTCAAAATTTAACTTTGTTTTTACTGAATTTTAGGGTAGTTATTACTGTACTTGATTGTTTTTTTGATTTGTATTGTTTGGTTGATTAAATGGCTATATTTACATTGGGCTATGGAGTCTAAAGATTTAACTGGATCTGCACCAATATCTGAAGGAGTCTCATGGGGCAAGATAGGTTTCATTAACTGGATATTTTAGGATTTTAGGTAGACTATCAAAATAGAAGAAGTGTAGAATTCAGTAGAATTTGAATAGAGATGGAGTATGATTCAATCTGACCTCAATAAAAAACATGTAAATTTCAAACAACCAGAATAAGGTGTTCTAATTAACATATCATATTCATCACAGTTTCTATTATACAATTAATATTTTCAGAATTACAGAGAAAGGAAAAATAATGAATAACACAATTACAAAAGAAAAAGCATCACCACTGAATCCTATGAAATGTCCTTGTATTATTGATGCTCCTAGTAAATTGGAAATTACAATGCTCAACAGAAATTATACTCAGTAATCAACCCTTAATACTTCGAACAATGAAGTATTTATACTAATTTACAAAAAGGATTTACAGAATCGATGTCTCAACTGACAGTGTATTATTAGTGTAACGTCGAACAATAAAATCTAACTGTTACAAAATAATAGGCTTGGTGGACAATGATTTGGAATGTTGGCACTGTTTTGGAGGAAACAATTGTTGAATGGAATTATTTATGGGTTGCGCTGACTGATGTTGACTGTCTCCAAATTACTAATTAATCCTATAACTCGCAGAGTGTATCCCATTGATCTTCATTTGGGATGGTCAATTTAATCACCTTTTAGTAAATCTCATCAACTTCGGTGTATCTAGAAAAAGTGGGATTTACAACAAAGATATGATTTACTTCATGCTGGATGAAGAAATCATTAGTCATTGCTTCTAAAAACACTCTGTCTGCCATACTTCCTCTGATGCTTGCAAATTTGGTGTTTTCCCTGGAAATTTCCTTCAATTTCTTGACATAATCTTCATAAGCAATTAACTTATCATTAATCAAAAATAAATAAGGCAAACCCTTCTGTGTTAAAGGCTCTATTCTGGAAAAGAATCTGTTAACTGTTATCTCTAGGCTGTGGCACTTTTCTTCTAGCTGCACAAGTGGATTCTTCTTAGTAAGAATTCTCTTCACTTCCAGAATGGTTTTTGTTCTAAAATCTACTCCCAAATCATCCAGTTCGTATTTGTTTTTGGAGTTTAGGAACTTGATGATGTTAGTTGATGTTGTAGGCATTTCTCCCAGCTCCTGTTTGATGTTTGTTATAGCATCAATTTCTATTTTTATCAACTCCTTTTGCTCAAAGATAATCTGGATGTAGGGCTAGATTTCAGCAATGGAGTTCATGATATATGCCATATGATTTCCTTGGCTTGGGCCAAGGTCTATTTTATTGGTGATTCTATTTCTGGCTTCTGCAATATTTCTATCAACTTCTGAGCTCTTTGTGCTTCTGCTGAATGAGTAGATTCACTCCTTGTCCTCTGGTCTTGCAATACTTTAACCTGATCTTGGAGCTTCTTAATATTTTTGTCTGAATGGAAATATTTTCCACTGCCTTCGTCAACTGTTTTGCACCATCTGATGTCTGTGTAGTCTGTGGAGTATATAATATAACTCTAGGAATGGCTCTAAGAGGTACAAAATCCATTTGAACCATGGATATATTTGAAGTATTCTCCTTTTCTTTGATCATATTTTCCATTTCAGTCTCTATCTGTCTGATCTGTGCATTTTTCTCCATGATGAGCTTCATCATATTAGTCTTCTGGGTCTTTGTCTCCTCAATATCCTTGGTAAGAGGATCTTTAGTAGCTTACAACTTCAACTATTTTCTCAGTGCTGCTATGTCAAAATTCTCCTTTTTCATTATCTCCTTTGTAGCCTTCATATTTGAGGAGTCATATCCTATCTTTACCACCAAATCTTCTAAGAATTTAATGCTTGTATCCTTAGCAAGAGAAGAGATCTTCTGCATTTTTAACTGTGACTGGATATTGGACAAAGAAACCTGAAATTTGGAAAGATTCATGGTTGTATTAGTCAAAGTTGAAGAGATCATTTCACATGTCTACTTGTGCATCTCCATTTTATCAATGGGATGAATGTCCTTTATGTCGAATTCAAAGGCTGTTTCCTTGTAGTCAGATGCTAACTTTGGCTGTGGAATTTGAGCCTCAAGGAATTCCATCTTCATCTTACCCTTATCTGAAGCAAATAATGACAAAAAAATACTTTGAGAACTGGAATTTTTCTTCCAAAATTGGGCATAGGTGTTCGTTAGGATTTCATTTTTGAGATTTATCTCCCTGAACCTGTAAAAAATTGTATTCTCCTTCTCAGCTTGGAAAACCTTAGTTGTCTGGATAGCTTGCTGTTGGTCATGAGATATTGAAGAATTTGTGGGAGAAACAATAGATTGGCCACCTACTTGAGAAGAAGAAGGTGTTTCTTTAGTGACCATATAAACTTCTTTTTTTTAGTTTTTATCTGTGTCAGCTTTAGAATTCATCTTTGTTCTTTTTATGTATGTTATTTTGAATTATTTACCTGCAGTATCAGTCATTGAAGGTGACCCTTATTCTCTTTGCCTTTTCCTTTCTTTTTCTTGTGGGACAAGAGTTTGTGATGTTGATGTTGATACTAGCTACTCCTTAGCTTCCAACAATGTGTTTTCAGCCCATTCTAACTAGTTCATGTACTTTTCTGTCACAGGCATCTGGGTATGTATGTATGGAATAGTTTTATTCTCTACTCTTAGCTTTGAAATGCTTCCCAGAGGGTCATAGGACCAAGTGAAACTCAGGCTAAAATTCATCTCTTTCAATATATTATCTGCTTCCTCCCCTGCTGACATGCTATTACAAATAAAGGGCCCAATCTGTGTTTCGATCCTAAATTGGGACTTCTTCTTGGTTAATACACAGTGAATTTCATATGCATTCAACATTTTTTTGATATACTCAAGAGAAAAAATCCTCACGGGGAGGAATTTTGGGAGTTTATAGGGAGCAAGCTCACACTCATAGAGTCTTATCTCTGTATAATTCTGGTACAAGTACCAGTCTCTTGTCTTGGCATGATCTGAAAAATGTAGTATCCTTTTTATGTTTTCACCTATCATAGCTTCAACTATACTACTCAATATACTCATGGTTGGATGCACAGACAATTCAATGAACTATTTCTATGAAAATTCCTTTTGTTCTTTCATCACCAAAGATGTCCAGAAGATGACTGATTGCTGGTTACCATCTTCATCAAGCTTCTGCAACGAAAATTTCAATCTATCTGCTTGATAATACACAAACATATATACTAAAATAGAAGAGTATTTAAACACTTCTTCAGTCTAAAACTTGATAAATTGATCATGGATCTTGTCTGCCAGGGATTGGATGAAATTGAAAATGATTGATGGTTTACAGTCTGTGGAAACAATAGAGAGGAAGCCTAAAATGGGTTCATCTACTCACTGATCAAAATAATAGCCAAGAAGGTATGCAATTATTGTTATAATCTATTTTTCTTAATCAAGGAATATGGAGGAAGGGCATGGAGGGTTTTTCTTTGGCAATTGATTATTTTCAGGTAGGAATATGTCAATGATTTTAGCTCTTTTGGAAAAACTGAGCTTCTGGTATAATTCATTGAGGGCTCTTTGACTAGGGATGTAATAATATTGACACTTTTAGATAAATTCAGGGGCATTGTATCCACGAGGGAAGATATAATGAGGAAAATTGGACTCCCATAGTCCAATATCATCATTTTTTTCAATGTATTTATCTTCCAACCAACAATACATCTCAAACAACTCAAATTCACACCGTGTTTCATTAATTTTATAATCCCTATCAACTAGAGGAACATGATCTAAATCTAGGGGAGGGTGGACCAATAGATTGAAAGGTTCCTCCTGGTTTATTTTTAGGAGGCATATTCAATTGATTTTTAAGAATTCAAGTGGAATTAGGATGAACATGTTTACCGGGAATGCGTAGTAGCTCTGTAATTGGTTGAAGGAGACAAGGTAAGCAATGTTGCCTTGGTTGGAGACAAATCAACTGATAAATACCAGTACACTGTAAACCTGTAAAGAAATTGAATTTGTAGAAAATAAAGCACAGTAAAGGTCGAAAGGATGAAATTGCATGGTTTTATAAAAAAATCTGGTTTTTTCGTTGTACATGGCGTGGATCCGTTAATTTAATGGTCATCAGGCTTAATTAAATGTGTTAATGGATAAAATATCACGGGAGTGGATTTGATTGGCAATGGGTAGGTGAAGCAGCGCAATGGGAGTGGTGGATGTAGCAGGTAGGGATGACCATATTTAGGATGAGGGGAAGTTGGTTTTCCAGGGGGGGAGGGTACTACATGGTTAGCGGTTTAGGCAAAGGGGGGTGCGAACATTGGAGAGGAGGCCACATGGCAGTGGGTATGGGCAGGGAAAATACTTTTTTTGGACCCCCCTGGGAAAAGTTAGGATGGAGATGGGGGCTGAAGGCTGATGAGGGCCATCGATCAGGGAGAAGGTGGATCGGATGACAGATAACTGTGGGTGGTTTAATGTTAGATGATATGACTATTTTTAGGGTAGCGGTCATTGAGTTGGAGTCGAAAACTTAGGATATAGTGTAAATAGATCAAACATGTCACTTATGCACTCAACACTTTAAAACTTAGAAAAAAATCATTTTCCCCTTTATGTGCCAAATACATAATGAAATGAAACTTATGATATAAAATTTTTGATCCTTTTTTCAAAGCCCAAAACACTTCTATATACCCTTTAAATTTTACATTCTTTTTCTAAACTAACATTTTTTTATTTCTTCTAGGGGTGCATTTAGACTAGCAAACCCATATCTCTTTTTTATGAAAAATATATTCTACTTTATCACTTATTTCTCCTATTGATTGAAATTAAATAGTTGAATCAATTTCATTTTCTACCTAACTATTGATTTACCAAGATTAGATTGTTTGGAAAATATTTATTCTCTAACCTAGTTTACATAAATTCAAAATTGTTCAACCATGATTAAGATGTATGGTTTGAATAAATAGCTAGTCATTGTGGTCTTTTTAAATAATATGCACACAACCTTATTTATTTTGACATAAAGAAAACTATATATCAGTAGTGGCATTTGAATTTGCAACACTTTCAGTGTTATTTTCTCTATTTTTTCTTTTATGGGGTTCTGATTTTATTTTTATTGTTTTTCAACTTTTCTTCCTTTTATCTTTTTCTCTTTATTCATTTTTTTTTATATACTGGCCTGTTCCATGCAGTCTGGGTTTAACTCTATTGGTGTGAGTTGTTCTGCAATGTTTGAGGTGTCCAGTAGAGGTGGGAAGTAAGGACGAAGGCGATCCACATTGAAGACTGGGTGCAGACCAAGGAATGGTGGAATATTGAGCTCGAATGCATTGTTCCCTACAGCCTTGGTGATGGTGTACGGCCCGTATCGGAGCGGGCGAAGCTTGCGGTGGGGTCCAATGAGGCGCTCCTTCTGCAAATGTAGCCATACTTTGTCACCCACCTGGAAGTTGTGTGGCACCCGATGTTGATCATGGCATTGCTTGTACTTGGCATTGGCTCTGTCCAATATATCATGAACCTGTTGGCGGATGTGTTGAATGCGCTCGATGAAGCTACTTGCTTTGTCAAATTCAGACTGGACATGAGCTGAATCGGCCTGAGCAGCTGCAAATGGTATGGCTACGTCAATAGGACATAGTGGCTGGAATCCCAAGCCCACCTAAAAGGGGCTATGGCCGATTGAACTGTGTAGAGCCCGATTATAACTATGTTGTACATATGGGAGGCTCTCGTCCCATGTGCGTGGATGCTTTGAATTGTACATGCGCAGAATGTGTACAATCATTCTGTTGACGACCTCTGTCTGGCCATCTGTTTGGGGATGGAAAGCCGTGGACTTGGTGAGCTTGGTATCCAACATCGACCAGAGGCTGGACCAAAATGTGCTGAGGAACCTGCTATCCCGATCTGATATGATAGACTGTGGGATCCCAAAGTGCACCCACACTCGTTTAAAGAAGAGTTTAGCAGTGGCTTCTGCTGTGATATTCTTCTTGCAGGCCGCCATAATGGCCATCTTCGAGAATCTATCGACGACCACGAAAACACAGTCATTTCCCCCGCTTAGGCCTGGCTTCGATGGTCGTGTTTGGAAATGGCACAAGTAGTGCAGACCCGATATGCTTCAGGACATCCTTCTCGGGTTGTCTCGACCAATAGAAATACTTTTTACAGGATTGCTACTATGCCACTATTTTCGACCCCGAAATGCCCAACGACTCGACTGTAGTGTGCTTCCCATATCATCTTGGCACGCTCACTTGAAGGAACACAAAGGTGTCCCATGTGACATAAAAGTGCATCTTGGAGGTGAAAATTTGGAACTTGCGTACCCCCCAAGAGTGCCTTGTAAGTGTGGCCGAATTCTGGGTCACTCTCATAGAGAAGCGGCCAATCAGAAGTCTCCTGCCCACAAGAGTTGAGCACGGTGGTGAGCGCCACGATCGGTGGTCGGCTGAGGCAGTCTGCAACATTATTGGTGCTACCCTTCTTGTACTTGATGTTCAAATGGAACTGTTGCAGATATGTGGACCACTTCTGATGGCGATCATTCTGCAACTTCCCTTGTGTCTGTATGAACTGCAGGGGCCGGTGGTCTGTGTGGATGATTGTTTCCTTCCCCAAAATGTAATGCTTCCATTGTCGAAAAGCTTGCACAATGGAGTACATTTCTTTGTCATATGTGGGGTACTTGCGAACTGTGTCAGACAATGTCTCACTGTGAAATGCCACTGGATGTCCCTGTTGAGTAAGAACCGCCCCAATAGCATAGTCAGAGGCATCTGTCTCGATCTCAAATGGCTGTTGCAAGTCTGGTAAAGTGAGCACTGGGGCAGAACAGAGGCGGTTTTTTAGTTCTGTGAACGCCTTCTGTTGAGGTTCCGACCAAAAAAATTTTGCTCTCACTCCTCCCTTGGTGACTTGACTCAAGGGCCAAGTGATATGAGAGAATCCCAACACGAACCTCCGATAGAAATTAGCAAGACCCAGAAAGCTGCGAAGCTCTGTTATAGTGGTTGGGGCTGGCCAATCCCGAATGACTTGGATCTTGGCCGGATACACATGCACCCCCCTTTCATCAATAATGTATCCCAGATATTGAACCTGGGTCATGCCAAAAGTGCACTTCTCCAAATTGGCACACAACTTGTGTTGCCGCAGTGTTTGGAGGACTTGTCGGATGTGGTGAAGGTGCTCTTCCCAAGTCTGGCTGAAGATAAGAATGTCATCCAAGTACACCACTACAAATGAGTTGGTGAATGGCCGCAAGATGTCGTCCATCATCCTCATGAAGGTTGCGGGAGCATTCGTCAACCCGAAAGGCATGACTAGCCATTCGAAAAGGCCTTCCTTGGCTTTGAAGGCAGTCTTCCACACATCGGAGGGTTCAATCGGTACCTGGTGATACCCCGACTTCAATTCAATCTTGCTGAAATATTTTGCACCTTTGAGTTGGTCTAGAAGGTCATCAATCCGTGGGATCGGGTACCTATTCCGGAAAGTGATCTTGTTCAGCGCCTGATAGTCAATATAGAGTCTCCACGTCCCATCCTTCTTCTATACCAACACGATCGGGCTCCCACAGGGCGATGAACTTGGTCGGATGTGACCTTTCTGTAGCAGTTCCTGAATCTGCCTCTTGATTTCATCGTTCTCCAGAACAGAGCACCGATAGATCGGTCCATTGGGTAGCGGCGCACTTGGGGTCAGATCAATCGGGTGCTTGACCTGACAGTGCAGAGGAACCCCTGTGGGTGAGGTGAAGATGTCCCCGTACTCCTCCACAACCTTACCCATTTGTTGTTGTCGTGCAGAGGAGCCTTGTCTGGAGGTCGTGGCCACAGTCTTCTTCTTGCCCTGGGGGCGGATCATCAGGAAAACGAATTTCCTAGTTTGGGAAATGAGCTTATTGCATTGTTTTGCAGTAACCAAAGAGATAGCGGCAAGAGGTGGTACCTCTGGTATCCTGTACAACTTATTTCCCAAAGTAATAATAACAGCGCGAGGCCGAGACTCATACATAGCATGACGCTTCCACAAGTATGGTTGTCCTAATAATACATCAGAAACATCAATAGGAGCAACGTCACATAATACCTCATCCGTGAAGGGCTTGATGCTATAGGGAAGGCGGCATTGCTAGTTGACGCGGAGATCTCGTCCTTGGTGAAGCCACCTGATGGTGTATGGATGTGGGTGAGCTGTGGTTGGCAAGCCCAACCGCTTCACGGCGTCTGCTGAAATGAGGTTCTTTTGGTTCCCATTGTTGACAATGAACTGTATAGGGGAGCCCTTTACCCACATCTGGGAGTGGAAGAGACGTTCCTCCTCCTCTGGATCTTCCGGTTCCTTCTTCTGGATCTTTGTAGTGGCAACAGTGGTGTTGGGCTCTGCATCAATAATCTGTTTCCCTTTTTCATTCCCCTTTTTAGGTTCTTGTTCAGAGTCAGAGCATGCATCTGACTCAGAAGCCCTCATCTCGGCCACTAGCGACTGCTTGGCTCGACACTCACTTGTGTTGTGAGTGGAGCTCTTATGGAACTCACACCACTTTCCCGTGTCCTTCTTTGGCTTTGCGGTGCTGTTCTTTTCTTGTGGCTTCGACATGTTGTCTTTAGCCGCCATGCCTTGGCTCTGTCCTTTATTTTGCAGTTTAGAAGCACCTTTCCCTTGCTTTTGATTCATAGATCCAAAGTCTCACTTCTTCTGTTTTAATTTCTGCTCAATCTTGGCAGCATACCGGTATGCTGTACCAAGCGAGGAGATGTCAAGGAACTCCATTTCCTCCTGAATGTATCTGTGCAGAAAACTGCGATACTTTAGCACCAGATGTTTCTCTGAATCTTTGATACCCAACTTTGTGCGCAGGGTATGGAATAGATTCGTCAGCTCATGCACATCTTGATCCCTTTGTTGTCGTAGCATGGTCCATTGTATGTACTTGTCCTCATAGCTCCCCACGGGATAGTATTGTTCCTTGACAGCGTCTCGGAAATAATTCCAAGTTTGTATGGCTAAGAACAGAGAGGGTTCTGTCTGGTCCTTGTTCTCACAGTAGGTTTCCCACCAGTCCTTAACATTGGGGGTAGCTTTGAGGAGTGCAAAAATAATCTTCTCCCGGTCTGAAAAGTCATGAACAGAGAAATATCCTTCTAATAGATTCAACCATCTATCTACGGCATCTGCGTCTATTTGAACCTCAAATATGGGAATGTCAAAATTTACTTGTACCTTAAAGGGAGTCGCAACTCCAGAGTGGCTACTGGATGCAGATGCGCCGCCGGTGGGCAGCCGTTGAAGGATCTGAACAAAGTTATCCATCATCGCGTTCCTTTGTTTTTCGAGGGCCTCCTCAAGAAATATTTTGATAGGATCTCCTGCTCCCTCATCTTTCTTTTCGTCCCCCATGGGTGTCCGTCGAGGTTTGCGAGGCTGATCTTGCAAAGGTTCCACCAGATCAAGCCCTAGCTCCTTATACCCCGACCTCGTTGGGGACATGCAAAGAAGGATCGAGAAAAAGCAGACCGCTCTGATACCATTGATCTAGATTTATGCAGGAACGCAACAGAATAAACATATAACCATAAATACAGAGATGCAGCGGAAATAACACTTCATTTCATTAATATCAAGAACTGAAATTTGCTTACAGACAGAATGGAAATAAAACTAGCTAGGGCGCTGGTAGCTATCTCTGAGAAGAGATGTGGCGGCTACAGGCCTCTGAACTCAGTTACAATGAGGCTCAAGGGCCTATTTATTATTGAGAAACAATGGAGAACCCTAAACATCCAAAAACCTAACCCTAGGAGATGAAGCGCCAAAACTATGGGCCCCGTTTGGGTAAATTGGTGTTTCAACTTCCCAGGGACGTAACTTTGGCATACTATCTCCGTTTGATGCACATGGTACATCATTAGAAATATCTATCGAAGGAATACAACTTTCGCCACGAATATCCATTTCGGAACGGAATGATAGTCGCTAGAGGCGCGATGCCCAAAAAAACGTCGTTTAGGGCCTCAAAACGGCTCCAGAAGTTCAGGACCCGAAAAAATGCTAAAAATAGTAAGTTGTGCCGAAACTGAAAAATTGAAAGAGACAAATGGTGGGGCCCCAAGTGGAATAGGTGGGTGGCCACCAATATCCATCTGGATCATATACCCTCTTTTCATTTTTCTTTTATGTATATTTTTTTGGAAATCATTTGCATATTGAAAATTATTTACAATATAAGATTACTGAGACAAAATACTCAATCACCTTGAGATCCTATAAATTATAAGAACCTAACAGACCCCAAGCAGATCATTACTTCTACAACATAATATTTTGTTGGGAAATCCTCAGTTGCTGCCAATTTGAACCTCCTCTTGCAAGGAAGTCAACATCTCTGCTCAATGGTCAGCTTGAAGAGGAGTTCCTCATTAACCCTATTCAAGAACCATAGTTTCAGACCATTGACTCTGAAAATCTATGTTTTACAAAGTTCCTACTCTCTCTTGGTCTGATATGGCCCATTTAGAGGGTATTGGTAACACAAATTGGGACTATAAGGAAGACGAACTAGTCACATTTGAATTTCCTATTAGGGAGACTAGTGGAGCTATTCATATGAAAAATATTCCTCCTTTTGACTTGCCTAATTTTCATGGTGTCTCTAGTGAAGATCCTGATGCCTTCCTATTCGAATTTGATGTGTTATGCAGGATCTATGGCTATTCTTCCAATGATCAGAAGCTGAAGTTGTTTCCTGCCACATTGAAGGATCCAGCTCTCAGGTGGTTTATGGGTCTGGGTTTGAACTCCATTTCCACTTGGGATGAAATGAAGAAGGTATTCTTGAAGAAGTATCAAGACTATTGTAAGACTAGAGACCTCAGGGAAGAAAGTTTTGGCATGACTCAGAAGGAAGGGGAGAGTCTCGAGGACTTGGTGGATAGATTTCAATACAATCTGCAGAGATCCAAGATGAATCAACTGAGCAAAGAAACCAAGAGGACAATTTTTCTCAAGGAAATCAGACCAGAATTTCTGGAGGTTTTAAACTTAATGGGAGCAGGTGATGTATCAAATCTGAGTTATGATGATGTGTGTGAACTGTGTCAAATATATTCAAGGGGAAATTACAAATTTGAAGGAGGATCAAGAGACAATTCTTCCAGGATTTTCAAATCAGTTGCCGGAGCTGGAGTAACCAGAGTTGAAATGGGTAATTTATTTCAAAATTTTAAAACTGATATTCTTAGTACTTTGTCATCACAATTGGATGTTTTATAGGCTAATAAGAAACATGAGGAATTGGAGAAATCCATGACCGTGTCCTGCTCGAAATGCAGGAAGAAACATGCTCTAAGGGAATGCCCTATAGAATTCATTAAGGTATGCCAAATTTGTGAAGCTAAGGATTCTATTGATCAATGTCCTTATCTTCCTGAGATTAAAGCAACATATATAGCAGATTAGGGAGCTGCCAATGCACTCTATGCAATGACACCTCAAAGACCATGGAAACCACGTTGTATGGGTATGTCACAACCACATTTTCAAATTCTTTATGCTTAGAATTAGATGTGGTATATTCCAATGCCCTGGAAGCCCTGGCCTCCACAACAACCTTGGCAGGGGAAAATTTCTTACCCTACTGCTCAGAATTTTCCATCTCAGAATTTTTATCCACCACAACCCATGCCACAGCAATGGTACAACCACAACAACAACAACTTCAATTTCCTACCCCACCAAATCAACCTCGTCCCACACAACTTTCTACTCAGCCTTTATCTAACCCCAAAAATAAAACCATCCAACATGCTCACAATATTGGATTGGTCACTTATCCCAATTTTCCTACTTACTGTATTACACTGCAGCCTCTACAGGAAATTTTTGTTCCTGCACTGCAGGAATTTCCTGTGTTGCTACAGGAAATAAAGCTTAGATTTTGAAAAGTGGTGACTTAGCCTGAAAGGATTGAAGATATCGTAGAGGAAGACACTTTGGAAATACCTGAAGTTGAAAACACACTTGAACCAGTAGAACAAATCACTTCAATATCACAAGAACCTTCCTCATCCCATACTGTCCAACCTCCTTTTCCAGAGAGGTTGGAAATGAAAATAAAACAACCTGATTTTGATCTTGTGTCTGAACTGAGAAATGTGTGCATCAAGATCCCGTTGTTGTAAGCACTTAGGGATATCCCTATCTATGCCAAAAAAGTGAGGGATCTATGTACCAAGAAAAAAGGCATACAAAAGAAATAACTCTATACAATTCAAGTAGGCGGAAAGCTTGCAAGTATAATTTCCATCAGATTTGTTATTGAAAAATATGCAAACCCTGGAATTCCTATGGTTACCACCTTTATTAATGTTTATCCAATAAATGACACTTTAATTTATTTAGGTGTAACCATCAATGTGATGAACATGGATACTTTATCTCATATAGGATCCTTTGACTTACTTCCTACTCCTACCATGTTAGAATTAACAGATAGGTCTAAGGTAAAGCTAGAGGGGGTGTTAGAAGACATTGTCATATCATTGGATTCTTGGGAGTACCCTGCAAACTTTTATGTTCTTCAACCTAAAGCTAACTTGGGAGGGAATCCTTTGATTTTGGGGAGGCCTTAGTGTTGAGAATTTGGAGGGCTAGAGATTAATACAAATTCTCTTCTTGATAATTACTTGTGGCCTTACTAGTGATACTTATGTCTTATTCTTATTTTATTTTAGTTAATATTTCATCAAGTCAATTATCAAAATGCACAAGACACAAAAGTTAGGCTTCTAGAGCCAGGGAAAAACCTCTCCCTCTTGGAGAGGAAAACCCGCAAAGAATTCTTCTTATAGATCTTCAAATGACAAGTACCATGACCTAGACTTAGACGCTTGACCTAGATTTTCTTCCAAGACCTTGCTCCTTCAACTTTAATTCTTCTTTTCAACAATTTTCTTGCTGCCTCTTCTCCTTAAGATGATTGTCTTATCTTTAATAAACTCTTTCTTCAGATCACCAACCCTGAATTAGCACTTTCCTGCACTTGTCCATAGCTTAGCTTGTACCTCTATACTTTCCTTAATTTCCTTTTTTGCTGCATAATATGTTGTCTCTTTGTTAACTTATGATAGCATTACACTTCAGTCCTACACTGCACTTTGTATTAACCTTCAGTGCTTTATATTTATCACTAAGCCTTTACCTTCAGTACTTCGCCTTATCTTTCAACACTTACCATTTACCTTCAGCACTTCGGATTTACCTTCAACACTTCGGATTTATCTTCAACACTTCGGATTTAGCTTCAAACCTTTGTATTTACCTTCAGACCTTCGTATTTAACCTTCAGAACTTAGACCTTCGCATTTACCTTCAGACCTGCACTTTTATAAACTCACTTTTCTGAATTCTTCTATCTTTAAATGAACTGTATTGAAATTATATATAGGTGTATGTTTCCTGGTCTTCAAGCCGACTCACCAAGTTGACTTTAAACCGACTTGTCCACAGTTTGTATGCCGACTTCATGAGTTGTTTATTCCAACATGTTGGAGGGCTATCTACACTGTATAGGAGCTTAACTTTCAATGATTTTTAGAGCTTGTCTCCCATCTTCTTTGAGGGTTGTTTGTGAGCTTCTTTACAAGGTCTTTGGAGCATACTAAACTAAATCCTTCATGTCTATATGACCCCTAATTATATTTATTCCTAGATGACATAAACCTAATATACATCAAGAAGAATTCTATCTACATAATAAAAATATTTCTCATGAAACCCAAAGCAAGTAGACCAAAAATACATTTTATTATCTTTGACATATTCTTTGAATAAATACATAATTACATAGTCAACATGAAGACTGACCTAGTTACACTTTTCAACACTCCCTCTTAACTAGGGAGGTATTCATACAGGTACATGGTTACTTTTAAACTAAAGAATCTCATAATAAGAATCAGATTGGTAATCGCATCTGTATAGCATCATATCAACCAACATTTTCCTAGTGAAAGGCCTTGACTAACAACCCCATATCTCAACGAGACAATGGGATACAATGCTAGCGAGACACATGAATTATAAACACCTTCATCATTGTCTCTCCAAGGTACATACTCCACCTAGGTGTTCCCAAAGTATGACCTTATTGGACTATTCTTCTCTTGGGTAGCTATCCCTCAAAGAATATCGGTCCCCGACTTCTCTTATCTTGAATTCCCTGACACATTCTCAAAGAGTATCAAATGCCAGATGATTACCCAATCCTCCATTCTATCTTCCCAAGTGAAGACCAAAATGATGTGTCTCTCTCTCCCTCTAAACCAAGTAGGACCTATTCCACAAGGGAATGTACTCATTCCTATACAAGGAATGTACCTAAGCTCATTCTTTGGAATTACCAAGTTTCTTCCAAGTAAGAAACTTATCACCAGGCTCCCTCTTAACCAGGGACCTCCAACAATAATGTCAAGACACCCAACTTCTCATGAATAATTCTTGTTCTCGATGTCATGGATTTCGATATTGATGAATCTTCAACTTTTAGCTTCATAGGGCACATATCATCCATCAATTCCGTCCTGAGTCATGTCTACTATCAGAAAATGATTCATTAGACTTCCCTTTACTTGATCCATTTTTATGCCATGCTGCTTTCCTTCGAATCATCTCTAAGGATCATACATCCTTTCTCATGATTAGTAGCCCTGCATGAATTCATCTAGATAACCATATTCATATGAAAAATTTAAAGGTTACCTTCGTGATGATTTTTCACCATGATATCTTCCTGTGGGAAATAACATCCTTCATATAGATTGACACATCTCCTAATGATATGTTTTTTCCAAGGGTCTTCTTCTTTACCAGACTTTCGTCAGAGTCTACATATCTTCCCAGGAGATCTCCTAGTCACATCTTCATGGACTTAGGATGATAACTACTTCTTGAAATGGTTGTATTTCATGATCTCTTCCTCTCTGCACATTCTTCATTCCTAGGATATTACAAATTTTCCAGTTTCTTGTTTATGTACAACCACCTCATATTCTATGAGGTCATATTATGTTGATTCCATCTATTAGTGCACTGAGAGATCCTTCTTCATAGATCATACTTCTAAATACAGAGGTCTATTACCTGCAACCATATGACATGAATTCACAACATCCAATATCAGCATATATGTCTGCATACCTCATTTATATTTTCCTTGAGTCATCATGTAGCATTTTCTATAATATTCCCAAATAGGGAATGCAGCAATACAATGTAGAATGATATGAAAATAACATAGATAATCATTTAAAAAATAAGAGGCCAATATTGAGACCTTTCATATGTCATTACAACAACAAAATATATGTAAAAAGTGGCCCATAAGATGCATGACAAGAAAAACAAGGCTCCAATGAAGAAAATCCCTCAAAATGAGGTGCTGCAACCATATATTAAGACTGAAAAAGCCTTACAATGTTATTTGATTGCCTCTGCACAGTTGTAGATTACACATAAGCTCCAGAGAAAATAAGTGAATAAAAATTTAGATCTATAACAGATCCATGCACTATACAAGCTCCTCTAATGAACCCCCTTGGGGTTTTTAGCAAAACACCGAGTACAAAGTGTAGATCTGAGATCTAAGACTGCAGATCTATTGAAAATTAAAAATATAGAATGTGTGGCTGAACTGATATAGGAAATCGAATAGACTCCTCCAATATATCTCCAAAATGAAGGGTAGATCCCCAACACTAGGAAAATCACTCTCCAAATGGTGTGCTGAACCACCCTGCAACTACACCTATAGGAATAACGTAGATCTGGATCTATACTATGCTGTAGGGATCAAAATGAGGTTGGCCTCATGCCAAGATCTGAAAATTATTCTCAAGCACTCCAATAATGTCCTCCCAATGAAGTGGAAACCTCCTCCACTGAAAAGGAGCACTGAAATGACCTAGATTTGAAAGATCTAGTCTCCACTTGTTGTAGCTTGCAAAAAAAATGAAACCCTCAACATGATCTGCGCTGTAGTTGAAAAAAGAAGCTTGGCCCTAAGCCAGATAGTGGACAATGCAATACAAACTCTCCCAAGAGCTACTCAATGGGAAAAGGTGGGATTCCTGATCAGGAACACCCAATGCTAAACAAGATTCAATCTCATATAAACTGCAAGAGAAAGATATATGTCTAAACAGACAATATATTTAGAAATATGATAAACATCAACAACCTTCTAATGCCGCCATCCCATTCCTTTTATAAGACAAGAGCTTGCAAACCCTAAACCACTTCCGATGAGATCACTTATTTCACACAAGGCATCTCCATCTAAAACTGTGTTGTGCCTCATTGATGGCTACTCCTCCATGACGACGCTGTAGATTTGGTCAAGGTTGACCCAGTCAAAATGTTCCAGCCCCTTTCACACCTAAGGGTGCTTGATTTAACAGCCAAGATTTAGCCTTTTCAAATTTGGCATTGATTTATTCATTATTAAGGAGTATTATGGACCTCCTTTGCTCTTTTATTCTTTAAACAAAGTAATAAAACAAAAATGAATATTCCAATTAGCTCATGACTAATTGGGAATATTATAGTCCTCCCCTCCCAAATGTTGCTTATCCTCAAGCAACTGACAAGGTGAGTGCTACAACTCTTCTCCTCCTCCATTGGTGACACCAACATGTGATAAGCTTCCTCCATAAGCTAAGTGTTCACCAATCCATCCCTCCATGCATTGCTCCTCCAAAGTTCTCATGAGATGTAAATAATCCATCCCATAAGGAGACAATAGATCAAATGAAACAAACATGGTTTGGCCAATGTTATCCCTGAAACATGTAGCATAAGATACATGGAGAATCTCCATCCCATAGGGCACATACATACCTCCCATCCTCCCTCCAGACATTCCCATAAATAGTACAAGTACATCATCCATGTATGGGATCAAAACTACATACATACAAATAGAAATTTGTGCATATGGAGGTGGGTCATAGTCCCACATGTGGAACCAACACATTGCCTCTCTTGATTGCATTAGATCATGATGTGGTAAGTGGTTTCCCCACCACTTACTTTCTATCCAAGTCATCTCACTATGGCTGAAAGTGTGAGATATATTTTGTGCTTTAGGAATGCACCCATCATGAAACAAAATATCCCTTTGTCCTCCAAGGGAGTGGCCATGTTCAGAAATTTTTGTGGCCCAAAGTTGGCCATGAAGTTTATAAGGTACAATACTCCTCCTTAGAGTTATGGCCTATATATACATGGTGAAATAATGCAAACAATAATAAAATGAAACATTATTTACATGAGCATAATTTTCACCAAAATTCCTCCTCAAACAAATGGAGTGGTGCATAGATTTGTCCCCTTCCTCAAAAAGAGAAACAGACAGATGAATTAAATCCTTTATAGAGTTATGTTGCTGCCCCATCTCCACATGGTACATTCATATTTAAAAATTCTAATATAGTTCTCCTTCAAAGCCCTTCTAAGTGTAGTTTCTCATGATGATGTTGTAGAATCTCATGGAATATGTGTGGCTGAAAAATAAATCTTCATAAGCCCTTTGTAGCAACTTCTCCTTGAGATTGGAAGCCCTAGATAAGAATATCCTACCATGATAATAGATGAATTCATCCTGGACTAAATAGCCCTCCTCATGTAGCTGGTCATTAAGTATCATGCATGTGAAAATATTCTTTGAATAATCCACCAATAGCTGGGATTTCCAATATGGATCTAAGCTTCCCAACAATGACAGTGCAGTAGAAATCTGAATTGAAGCTCCTGTCATATCATGGCTCTCCTCTTTGACATGCTTGATACCAAAGCCACATTTTGGAGTAATGTCTCCCATCTTTTGCTACCTCCCTTGCAGCTGATCTTGCTCAAGACAAGTGTGAAGTACATGGAAGTTAACCTCCTCTTGGATGGCATCTTTCTTCCAAAAATTCCATAGTTTGTCCCATGCTTGCAAGAGTGTTAATATCCTCTTGTCATATTCAGAAATATTCATTATGTGTAGGAGTATCATTTTCTTCTCCAAGGCTATGGAGTGGCCATTTGACACCATGCTCATGTCATCATATATTTTTGAATCATTTTTCACCGCAAATAATTGAGTTGGAGATAGTAATTTCCATATCAGAAAATTGTTTACTCCTTCTTTGAACCCATCAAAGGTTCTTTGCGTTATGCTAGCTTCTCCCAAGGCTCCCTCCTTAGCCAAATATATAAATGTTGCATCATGTTGAGAGAAATATTTATTCATATTCCAATCAGGGGGTCTCCCTGGTGGAATTCCACCATGTAAAGAGACATCAAAATCTAAAGTAGTCTGTATAAATGAGTGGACTGATGTGTCCCTCCCTTTACTGCATAAATTAGTCTCCTTATTCTGAATATAAACCCCTTGAAATAAACAAGGGTTCATGCTCTCCATCCTTTGATGCTAATCCGCCTTTTCTTCTCCTCCTTTGATCAAGGTGTTATTGCCCATCACTACTGTCACATGATGCACATTGGGAGTCCTTTGCAAAGATGCAAAAGCTCCTCCACTTGAAGAAATAGCCTCATGCCCATCTCCATGTGGTGATGTTTCTCCTCCCAAAGTGACAATACTGTTACTTTTCTTCTTCTCTTCCTCCTCATCAATATTTGAGAATACCTCATCAACAATGAGAGACCCTAGATCTTGGTCTTCCTTTGAAGGAGGAATCTCCATGTCTTCCTTTTAAGAAGAAAGATCTTCCTGCAATGGGGATCTTGCTCTTGGAAAGGTATCACACAAGTTTTTATCCCCTTCAATAGAAATATGAAGTGAAGTTGGTGTAATAGATCTTTCCAACTCATGCAAAGGTTTTGAATTTTTATGTTTTCTAGCTCAATCAAAGATGTTTTAGATTTTTTTACATCAAATCTCTTCACTAGTCTCTTAGTGAATCTTGCATAAGTAGATATATTTTCATTTCTTAATGAAAATGATTCAAATAACCACCAAGCATAAGCTTTACCTTTAATATGCAACACTGCTATCCCAAGGGCTTCCTTTTCTGAAACTTGATGTAGATGCAAATATGAGTCCAACTAATCTATCCAATCCTTGGCTGTGCATGTGGAGGACCCATCAAAATTTGGCAGAAAGAATCTACCTCTTCTGCTTCTGTTGCGATTGTTGGGTCTTCTTTCCTCCTTGAGTTGGAAAAAATATTGGAAGTTCAAGTGCTCCTTGAATCTCCAAGATTGAGATTCATACTCCTGAAGATAATCACTCAAAGTCTCCTCCTTTGGTGCATCTTCTTCCTCCATCTCTCTTGCAGTAAATCTAGGCATAGTATAACGCGGTAGATCGGATTGTGTGGCTGAATGCTCAAACACATAATATGAAGAACTGGGGCTTTCTTCATGTGAAAATATTCTTGAGGGACCTTCCTGTCTTTCCCTCCTCATTCCATTTATTTCTTTTTTTAGCTCATGCATAGTTTGGAGAAGAAGTCTTGAGAACTCCTTCCCTTTCATTCCTCCAGATAAAGGGGTTTTACCCTTTTCTTCTTTCTCATCAGTATAATCAAATATTCCATGGATTCTTCTTTGATACCTATTTTCTATGTCAGTAAGAGGCTTTCCTTCTTCAGAAGACATATTGGTTCTTAGAATGCACAGGCTGTGCCAAGATGATGCTATGATACCACTGTAATATTCCCAAATGGGGAGTGCAACAATACAATGCAGAAAGATAGGAAAATAATGCAGATCATCATTTAAACAATAAGAGGAAAATATGGAGACCTTTCATATGTAATTACAATAGAAAACTATATGTAAAAAGTGGCCCATAAGATGCATGACAAGAAAAGAAAGGCTCCAATGAAGAAAATCCCTCAAAATGAGGTGTCGCAACCATATATTAAGACTGAAAAGCCTTACAATGTTATTTTATTTCCTCTTCACAGTTGTAGATTACACATTAGATCTAGAGAAAATAATTGCATAAAATTTTAGATCTATAACAGATCCATGCACTATACAAGCTCCTCTAATGAACCCCCTTGGGGTTTTTAGCAAAACACCAAGTACAAAGTGTAGATCTGAGATCTAAGATTGCATATCTACTAAAATTTACAGATCTGGAAAGTGTGGCTGAACTGAGATAGGAAATATAATAGCCTCCTCCAATAGATCTCTAAAGTGAAAGGAAGATCCCCAACACTAGGAAAATCACTCTCCAAATGGTGTGCTGAACCACCCTGCAACTGCACCTACATGAATAATGCATATATGGATCTATACTGAGCTGTAGGGATCAAAATGAGGTTTTCCTCGTGCCAAGATCTAAAAATGATGCTCAAGCACTCCAATGTTGTCCTCCCAATGAAGTGGAAACCTCCTCCACTGAAAAGGAGCACTGAAATATCCTAGATTTGAAAGATCTAGTCTCCACTTGTTGCAGCTTGAAAAAGCAACCAAACCCTCAACAAGATCTACGTTGTAGTTGAAAGAAGAAGCTTGGCCCTAATCCAGATAGTGGAAAATGCAATACAAACTCTCCCCAGAGCTACTCAATGGGAAGAGGTGGGATTCCCGATCAGGAACACCCAATGCTAAACAACATTCAATCTCGACTAAACAATAAGAGAAAGATATATGTCTAAACAGAAAATATATTTAGAAATATGATAAACATCAACAACCTTCTAATGCCTCCATCCCCTTCCTTTTATAATACAAGAGCTTGCAAACCCTAAACCACTTTTAATGAGATCACTTATTTCACACAAGGCATCTCCATCTAAAACTACGATGTGCCTCATTGATGGTCACTCCTCCATGACAACGTTGTATATTTGGTCAAGGTTGACCTAGTCAAAATGTTCCAGCCCCTTTCACACCTAAGGGTGCTTGATTTAACAACCAAGATTTAGCCTTTTCACATTTGGCATTGGTTTATTTATTATTAAGGAGTATTATGGACCTCATTTTCTCTTTTATTCTTTAAACAAAGTAATAAAACAAAAATGAATATTCCAATTAGCTCATGACTAATTTGGAATACTACAGTTTCTATTGAATGAAGAACTTCATTCCTTTGACCTTATTCAACAATATGTCATCACATCCCAAAATTTTGTGTCCATGATGACCCTTGATTTGATGACTGCTTTACTTTTAGTAGAGAGGTTTTCCAGAAGCTGTTTCACCGAGATCTCCTTCCATACTTCTATCGAGATGCTTCTTAATGTACATTTCTATCATAAAATTTTACAACTAATCAGAGATCACTTAAAGATAAATATGATCTCAATCATAATAGAGATCTCTTGCTTCCTCCTTCTTAGATATTTTAGCATCAGGTTCTTCTCTTTCATAAGTGACATGGGCTTGTTCCTTTTTCCTCTTTTCCTTTCCAAATTTAGGACAATATCTTTTATAATGCCCAAGCTCATCACATCCAAAGCATCGCACGTTGTCCATATTTCTTCTTTTATTCTGAGGGCCAAATATTTCGAATCTTCCTTTCTTCCTATATGAGGCTGCAAAGGCATGATTCTCTTCACTTGGTCATTTATCATCTTTGGAATTTAGTCTTATTTCCTCTATGTACATAGAGACCGTAAATCATTGAACAAAGTGGCTTATTTCTTCCCAAATAGACTAGAAGTGAAGTTCCCCATTCCTCTGGTAGAGCATTCAACACCACTGTTGTCATCTCAGTGTCAAACATCACTTCTCCTAGTTCCTGCAGTTGATCTCTTATTTCATAAATTCTCATAAAGTATGGAGCGATTCCTTCTTCCCTTGATAATTTCATTTTGTATAGTTCTTGTCTCAGAGAGATTGCTTCTCAAACAGTGCTCACAAAGAATAGCTCCATCGATTTCTCATATATTTGTTTTGCAGTCTTTAGTTTTGATACATAGGGAATGAAAGAGTCTTTGATTGATTCTTTGAGAATCCTTTGGGCTCTAATTTCTCCCTTCATGTACTTGGCATGGGCTGGAGTATCTTATTTTGTAGGTTGAACAATAGATCCTTCGATATAGTCCATTACTTCATCTTCAATTCAATTCAAGTCTGTTCTCTTCTTCCATGCACTGAAGTTTGATGACCCAACTAGCCTGTTGCTTTCTTTACAATAAGGCATCTTGATATATAGGGTCATGAATACTTACTTGAGTGGATTTGTTTGTAGTTTCCTTGATGATTATTGAGAATGAAGTCAAGGGTTTCCTTTCTTCAATGTTGTTGTACTTTAACCCTTGATTATAATGACTATCTTCAGAAGTTGAGATTTCCTTTAAACAATGTCTTAAGTGCAAATAATTGATGGCAAAGATTAATTTCCTGAATGATTTGATCTTTTGAATGAGGTAGGAGATCTCACATGAAGTAGTTGGATAGTCTTCCTTGCAAAATGATTTTTCTTTCCAACCTAAACTTTGATCTTTTCTTCTTTGAGTGTCTTTGTAGACAAGCAACCCTTATGTTCAGCACCTTAGCTCTGATACCATGTTGAGAATTTGGAGGGCTAGAGATTAATACAATTTCTCTTCTTGATAACTATTTGTGACCTTAATAGTGATACTTATGTCTTCTTCTTCTTTTAGTTTAGTTAATATTTCATCAAGTCAATTATCAAAATGCACAAGACACAAAAGTTAGGCTTCTAGAGCCAGGGCAAAACCTCTCCCTCTTGGAGAGGAAAAACTGCAAAGAATTCTTCTTATATATCTTCAAATGACAAGTACCATGATCCAGAATTAGACCCTTGACCTAGATATGCTTCCAAGACCTTGCTCCTTCAACTGTAATTCTTCTTTTCAACAATTTTCTTTCTGCATCTTCTCCTTAAGATGACTATCTTATCTTTAATAAACTCTTTCTTCATATCAACAACCCTGAATTAACATTTTCCTGCACTTGTCCATACCTTAGCTTTTACCTCTATACTTTCTTTAATTTCCTTTTCTGCTGCATAAGATGCTATCTCTTTGTTAACTTATGACAACATTACACGTTAGTCCTACACTGCACTTCGTATTAAGCTTCAATATTTTTTATTTATCACTTCGCCTTAACCTTCAGTACTTCGCCTTATCCTTCAACACCTAGCATTTACCTTCAGCATTTCAGATTTACCTTCAACACTTCAGATTTACCTTCAGCACTTCAGATTTAACTTCAACACTTCGAATTTACCTTCAGACCTTCGTATTTAACTTCAGAGCTTCGTATTTAACCTTTAGACCTTAGACATTCACATTTACCTTCAGACCTGCACTTTTATAATCTCACTTGTCAAATTCTTCTATCTTCAAATGAAAAGTAGAGAAATTATATATAGGTGTATGTTTCCTAGTCTTCAAGCCGACTCATCAAGTTGACTTTAGGCCAACTTTTCCATAGTTTGTATGCCGACTTCATGAGGTGTTTATTCCAGCATGTTGGAGGGTTGTCTACGCTGTATAGGAGCTTAACTTTCAATGCTTTTTAGATCTTGTCTCCCATATTCTTTGAGGGTTGTTTGTGAGCTTATTTACAAGGTACTTGGAGCATAATAAACTAAATACTTCATGTCTATATGACCCGTAATTATATCTATTCCTAGATGACATAAACCTAATAGACATCAAGAAGAATTCTATCTACATAATAAAAAGCTTGCTCATGAAACCCATGAAGCAAGTACATCAAAGATACATTTTATTATCTTTGACATATTCTTTGAATAAATACATAATTACATAGTCAACATGAAGACTGACATAGTTACACTTTTCAACACCTATGTAGCCACGACAAATGCTTACATAGCGTGCAGGTCTAGAAACATGACCATCACTCATGGAGCTGAGACAAAGCATATAAATTTGTATCCCCTGCTAAACCCCTCCTAAGATCATAAAATACTCATTCGGTTGAAGAAGAGGAGCATGATTCAGAATGTACCCAACCAGTCTTAACAATTGACCAAGCCATGAGCCTTAAGGAAAACTCAGAAGAAAATTTGATAAATTGTTGTATTTCTAATCCTGATTTTCTGCAGCATTTAGAAGGGCAGTCTAGTCATAACTTAGATATCATTACTAATATGCAGGATTTTTATGAACATAGTATAGTAGCTGAAATACATTCATCCCTCTTATCCACATTACCTGCATATTCAATCATTGAATGGGGGTCTAAGGTAGTTTAAATTTTTCTTAGAAAAACTTTAAACATCAATTCTGCCTTAACTCGTAAACAAGAAAAACAATTAATTCAAGCAATGAAAAAATTTTCAGACACATTTGCTTGGGCATATACAGACATGAGGTGCATCCACCGAGATACATTCATTCATCATATCTACATAGAATAAAATTATAGGCCCAGGAGACAACCACAAAGGAGGATGAATCCTGCTTTAAGAGAAATTGTCAAAGATGAACTGCAAAAATTATTAAATGTAGGGTTCATTTATCCTATCTCAGATAGACATTGGGTATATCCATTTTTTATTGTCCCTAAAAATAATGGTAAATGGAGAGTGTGTGTAGACTACATGGAATTAAACAAAGCCACATTAAAATATCACTTTCCCTTCCCTTTTATAGACCAGGTACTGGAAACTCTAGCGGGGAAGAAGTATTTTTCCTTCCTATATGGGTTCAGCTGGTACAATCAAATTAGGATAGCTCCATAGGACCAGGAGAAGACAACATTCACATGTCCTTGGGTTACCTATGCATACAAGGTACTACCATTTTGTCTATGCAATGCACCAACCGCATTTCAATGGATGGTCCTTGGTATTTTATCTGACCTTTTGCATGATTGTGTAGAGGCCTATATGGATGACTTTACAGTAATGGGTGATAATTTTGAAGAAGATTTACATAATCTTAAGAAATTTTTGTAGAGATGTAGAGAAACTAATCTTTCATTAAGTAATGAAAAATGTTTTATGATTATGAATGAGGGTATTGTTTTGGGTCATGATGTTTCTGCTAGAGGAATTAAAGTTGATCCAACAAATATTGAAGTTATTGTAAATCTTTCCCCACCAACCATTCAAAAAGGAGTTCGAAGTTTTCCTGGACATGCACGCTACTACTGAAGGTTTGTTGAAAATTTTACAAAGATAGCATCTCCATTTTTTAAATTATTGACTAAAAAATCTGAATTTCATTGGAATGATGAGTGTCAAGCTGCATTTGATACAATCAAGGAAAAGCTTTCTTCAACACCTATCTTGAGAGGCCCAGATTGGAAATTTCTCTTTCACATTTCCATTGATGCCTCTGATTCATCCATAGGAGCAGTATTGGGTCAAAAGGAAGATCTCGTAACCCATGCTATTTATTTTGTTAGTAAAAATTTAACTCCTTCAGAACTGAATTACACGGTAACTGAAAAAGAATTCCTTGCTGTGATTTATGATATTAACAATTTTAGACAGTACATAACAGGCTATGAAGTTTTTGTACACACTGGTCATTCTGCTATTCGTTATCTCATGAAAAAACCAGTCACTAATGGTAGGATCACTAGGTAGCTTTTGCCATTGTAGGAATTTGACATCACAGTATTGGATAGGCTGGGAAAAGAAAACCAGGTAGCTAATTTCCTCTCTAGGCTCAAACACACAGGTGAGGGTGTTCTTGTTAATGATAGATTTCTTGATGAGAATCTGTTTTCCATTTCTGTCAAAAAACCTTGGTTTGCAAACATGGCCAAATATCTTGCTACAGAAAGTTTCCACCCTACTTTTCTTCAAATAAAAAAAAGAGAATTGTTAGGAAAAATGTTGATTACTCTTGGATTGGGGGAGACCTCTTTTTCACTGGACCTGATTTAATTTTTCGTAGGTGTGTCAGAGAGGATGAGATCTATGATATCTTGAGAGCTTGTCACAATGAACCTTCTGGAGGACACTTTGAATATAAGTGAAAAACCTACAAGATCCTCTACTCAGGTTACTATTGGCCAAGTCTTTTCAAATATGCAAAGGAGTATGTACGGAAATGTGATAGTTTCCAGAGAATAGGGCGGCTTGTTCAATCAGATGAAATGCCTTTGCAACCACCAGTTCTCATAGAACCATTTGAGAGGTGGGATCTTGATTTTGTATGTCCCATCAATCCTATGTACAAAGGTAAGAAGTATATTTTAGTTTTCACTGATTATGTTACAAAGTGGGTGGAAGCAAGAGCACTACCTAGAGAAACGGAGAAATCGACAGTATATATATATATATATATATATATATATATATATATATATATATATATATTTGTAAATTTTTAATTTTTAATTTAATTTAATTTTTATTTAATTTTATTTATTTAATTTTATTTATTTTTTGATATTTTGTAAGATTTGGGATACCAAGGGAGATAGTTACTAATTAGGGTACCCAGTTTGTCTCAAATATTGTGCAGGTAATTGTACATAAATATTAGATTACTCATCTGAAGTCCAACCCTTACCATCCATAGGCCAATGGGCAGGTGGAATAACAAAATAAGGTGTTGGAGACAATCCTTACAAAGACAATACAATTACATAAGAAGGATTGGTATGATCGACTTCCTGAGGCATTGTGGGATTACATGATCACACGGAGAAATACAAATAGCTTCTCACCTTATGAATTAGTGTATGGGAAAAAAATGATTGCCTATTTAATTTCAGATCATAACTTTCAAGATGGCAGTGAATTTGGGTATAAACCTTGATGAGGCACATCAACAGAGAATCTTGCAGCTCAATGAGTTGGATGAGATTAGGTAGGATGCCTTTTAGCATACTGATCTGATCCAACAACAACGAGATAAATGGCACGATAGATACATTAAAAAGAAATAGTTCAAAGAGGGAGACTGGGCATTGTTGTATGATTCAAAATTTAATAACCTTAAAGGGAAATTCAACACACATTGTCTGGGTCCCTATGAAATTGACAAAGTTTTTGATAATAGACCTATCTAGGTTAAAAATATTGATGATGGGAATGTTACCTTCTTGGTGAATGGGAAAAGACTCAAGATATATCAGAAACCCCAATCTAAGGAGGAATTTGTGGAGGAAATTATGAAGAAAAAGGGGCTACAAATGGTGGGAGAGGGAGTCATTCCTCTCAATACCTCTTCTTAATTTTATGCTGACATAATGAGCTCACTTTGTTCCTTCTCGTGCTCAGAAAACCATGAGAGGAATGTCTATTGGGTAAAGGTTTATTCCTTTTTCTGGTTCCAATCGACTAGTTACAGAAAATGAGCCCCCTTCGATTCTTCTTTTTAAGTATTTCAAACTCTCTAAAATTGAAATTTGGCGAGCATGGACTGCCTTGGGCTCATTAAAAACACAAGTCAATAGATCCTTTGGGATCGTATCAATAAATTGTGTTTTTAAGTTAATTTTTGGATTTCTCATGTTGGAATTTTTATCACTCCACCGAATCTCTAAGGATGAGAAAGAGTCCAAATAGAGGTAACCACAGACCAATATTTTAGCTTGGCAGCTAGCCCTACCAAATAGGAGAGGGCTCTCTCCACAATGTCACAGCCAAGAGGGCTGGATGATTTAGGTTTTTTAGGCTAGATATGAGTACAAGGGTTTGTTTGTTTGAATTTAGGTTGCTGGATGAGGATTAGGTCAAAGAGACTAGGTTAGGGAAAATAAGATTTAGGGTTGCAGAGATTCAATGGGGAAAGGTAGGTAGGAAGGCTAACGTTTTAGGGTTTTAGGGTGAGATGGATTAGAATGATGAGGTGCTAGAAAGAGCAATGAAAATCATGAATTATTTCTTAACTAAAGAAGATGAACAAGCTATGAAGATTTCCCCAAAACAGAGCATGATAGATGTATTATGTTTATCAACTTGAAAACCAACATATAATAGAGATGAAATAGATAATGAAATAAAACATTCATACATAATGAGACATAAGAAAAACAATGCTAAATTTCCCTACCACAGGTATCCCAAAGAAATAGTTGCAACTCTTTCATTAAATTCCTGCCAACTACTGATTACACTAGAGTCTCATATCAATGAAATAACATCCAACCTAGGAAATGAGTAAAAAATTACACGATATAGACCACATAAAAATTCTCTCGTCCTCAGGGGTCAAATCCATGAGCTAAGGAGCTTTTCCACCAAAAACTGAACTGAAACCTAGAGTGTGGGTAGGTCAAACTAACTCATCCCTCACTTTTTGGAAACTGATTCATTACATCTCATCAAGAGTTTTCACCTAATTTATTTACCCTAGGTAAGTGTAAAAACACCATATTTACATTTACATTATTTAATTACATAGGTAAAACATCATTTTCTCAAGTGAAACTGGAAAAAAGTGAGAAAATTTGGAAATATCAGCAAATTGAGAAAACTTGTCAAAAGCGCAACGCCGACTTCAACTCCACTTTTGAGGGGGTTCCATGTGTCCAAATTGAGCTTAGGATAGAACATTGGAAAGCATGTTTTCAAAAATGACTTTATTTGACCCTCAAAAAGTTCAATCTCCCAAGACTAGTAAAAAACATAGTGCCAACCTCCAAAAATGGCAGAAATGTCATTTTGAGTGTTTTTTGACCTTTTGACTACTCCTTTGACCCAATAAAGCTTAGAAAAGTTGTTTCTTGACTGTAAATTTCCTTCTGAATCCGATGGTACCTTAAGTTTTTCCATTGGAGGTCCCTAGAAAAAGCGTAGCGCCCTAAAAGCACAATGCGTAGGGCAATGTGCTTTTGATAGTGGGACTGTGCTAAATTGTCAAAAACACAAAAATTTCCAAAATTCTTCAAATTTTCTTTTGTGGGAGGCTAATGAGGTGTCTTAGGGAATGAGTGATGCCTCAGTAAGAATATCAAGCTTTTCCCCTTCATTTTTCTTGGTTAGGGTTTCAAGTCTTGATTTGGTCTTTTGGATCTTTGAGCTTGCAATTTGATTTTTCTTGTGCTAATGTTTTGCCCTCTTCCTCAATATGTCATTGTACTTCTTTTCCTTCTCTAGGAGCTTCTCAAGATGTTGGCTGTCGTTGTCAAGCCAATGCTCCCGGTTCTCATTGACCATGATGGCAAACTGTTCATTCAAATTTAGCTCATTAGCAAGCTTAGCCTCCTTTTTCCTCTCTAGTTCTAGAGCTCTTTTCAGCCCTCTATTCCTAGGTCTTCTTCTTAGAACTTGACAGCGAGGCCCTCCCTTAGCCCCGGTTTACCTTGGTCCCAACTTCAATCTGTGTGTAAGTGCATCCAATTTTTCATGCCCAATCAACTTCACATCCGGCAATCTCACACTTCTCTTATTCTACGCTGGCAATTCAAACAAATAAGTCTGGGCTATTTTAATATCTCAATTCAGAGAATTGAGATATTAATTCAACATTCCTCTATAGCTATAGCCTGACAGTCCATTACGTATACATATGCACCAACTTCGCATATACAACCATTATACGCGACATAATACTTTGGGCTATTAGAACCATATTAATTGACCCTCGGCATGTACATATATTAACCCACGTTCACATATTCCATTATACGTAATATATCCATATATATATTACGACGTTCTTCAATTATTAACGAAGTCCCACAATAATCGGCATACCTTTATTAACTCGTAAACCTTAGTTGAACAGTCTCGATCAATTAGAACTTTGACTTGGGGCCCACACGTACAACGCATTTGCCAACGTGGAGTCAACACGCAACCCAATTCATACCTTCGTTAAATCCACGTGGCATCCAATGGTTGTTATTGCATCGCCCCACTCCTTACGATCCGACGGATATCGCTCGGGCAACTTGCACAAACAATAACGTGCGATGGCGCGCAGTGGAAGGCGGTTTTCCAAATTCATTCAGGAACACGCGTTGATCTTTCTATGGAATCGCTCGCGAATGGAGAAAACTGCTTGCCCGACAGAAGGTGGTGCGATGAAATCCACTGGTTCACTCCAACCCGCCGTTACTTTTCATCCGGTCACGGTTCCCTACTCCAGGCTCCACTTATATCGCTCAAGGTTCTGCCAAGCACAGTTCCACAATGACCCGACAATCCTCAACACAGATCACATACAATCTAACGATTTCAAAGGGATTAAAGCTCTTACCAATATGGCGAACACAGGAATTCGACTATCTCCGAATTGATCCTTACAGTGATCGATTCGCCTCACCTCACAAGTCAATTCCTCCAACTATATACAGAGCACGATTTACCCAGATTGAAAAGTACATATCTACACATTATCATACTCTCTCCTTTCTGAATACACGGTACACTTTCCTTTCTGAATACACAGGCAGACTCTTAGCACAATTTATAGAGCCGACTCTTACAAGAAATTAAGGCAATTTCACGCAGGAATTTCACCAATAAATGCACAACTACGAAAGGTACTTTCCACACAGAGTTAAACAACAGATGCACAATTACACTGAGACAATTTCCTCAGATGATTCGACCAAGAAGACATAAATTCATGTAACTCATAAACAATTCTTTTATACGTATCCAAAGGTAACCATTGAAATTCGAAGACATTCAAACAGGGTTTAATCCCATCTAGACACACTTCATTCAAAGACAGTTCTTCCCTAAACAGATATATATATACAGGCAATAAATCTCAGAAGAAAATTCTTACAATTTCATGACAGGCCAGATATTCAGTTTAGTGGCCGTTATCCTCCTACTCTGTTGCTGAAGAGGGTCTCTACCTCTAACTCTCTCCATCTCTCTCCCCTCTCTATTTAGACTCTTCAGGGTTACATTTATACCACAAGGATGACCTGAATCGACTCAAGTCTCCAAACATCTCAACAACTCTTAACATTCCAAATTCCTGAATTTAGACTCTATAACTGAACTAGTCCTAAAATGACTCTTCGTATTCCTATCTTAACCAATTCTCATGTTCTCAAAATAGCTTGAGAACAATTACAATTCTCTACCAAAATATTCAAAATATTAATATTTATAAGAAATTCAAAGAACATGGGACCCCCTATGTTTACTTTATGTACAAGTAACTTTTGAGCCTAATGCCCCTGCATCAGAACTTGTTTCTTCAGCCTCATTTGTTTCACCATACCTTTCATAAGCCTCATCAAGTAAGGATTTTTCTTTTTTTTTCTTATCTTTTTGCCTTGAGAAGCTGAATCTCCATGGTTTCCTGCTTGGTTGTGAGTTGTTGTACTTCATGATTATTTTCATCATGGGTGCATACCTATCAAGAAGGTAGCTAAAAGGGAAGACCATCTTCCTCTCATTCCTATATCTTGTTCTGATGAATGGTTCATCATACTTATCCTCCAAATATTTGGATTAAAACCATTTCTCTCCCATGTTTGGAATCCCTATGGTAGTAGCAATGACAGATGTAGATACACTGAATATTACACCAGCAAGGGTCACCTAATTATATTTGAGGTTTGAAATGAAGAATATAATCAACATAGGATGATGTTGGATCCTCTCAATCGTGTTGCAAAAATCAAGCCAACCTACATACTCAAAACAAATGACAGTCATGGGAGAGGCCCTTAATTCATTTGTGTTGGTGGGCTCCAGCCTTAGGATTATTCCTCCCTTGTGTGGCCTTCTTTCTTCTCTATCCTCCTCTTCCAGTCTATATTTCTCTTCCTGTATATCCTCCTCTTCCTCCATATAATCTATGTCTTCTTCCATGGTGTTTTTTTCTCTAGAAACCCTATGGATGAGGTGGATGGGAATGGGGAGTGGATATAGGTCTAGGGAATAGGGATAAGTATAGGAAACCTTAGGGAGATGGGGGAAGGGGTTATGGAGCTTTGGGAGGTGATATGAGGTTGAAATGTAAAGGGAATTCGAAATTACAATTAAATACAGGTTTCGGGAAGTGGTTGCCTAGGAATTTAGAATCCTAGGACTTAGGGTTTTAAGGGAAAGGGATTTAGGGACTAGGAAATGGTAGTGTAGTGGTAGGGATAGGGTTTTTAGATACGTGGGAAGGAAATGCAGGGTATTAGGGCATAAAATTTTGGAATTAGGAATAAAACTAGGGTTTCTTCACTAGACAAAATGCTAATTTCACTTAGGAACAAAAACACTATGAAATCAATGTTTAGGAGTGCAAGGAGGGATGAAATTTGATGTACCTACTTTCTAGAGAGTGTTAGAGGCATTTTTTGAAGGTTTTGAGAGATTTGGTTGAGTTTTGGAGCTTACAGAGCTCAATGGGAAAAAGCGTAGCGCCTTGCCCAGAAGCGCAGTGCTAGTGAGAGAAAAGTGCAGCGCTAGTTGAGAAAGCGCAACGCCACCCTCCAGAAACACAATGCCACCTTGCAGGCAACATTTGGAGACGTACCCAGTGTCCAAATTGAGCTCATGATATCTCATTGGAAATATATCTCTATTGGCTACACAATGGACCTATCAAGCATTCAAAATAAGCAATTATAGCCCCTCAAAAATCAATTATCCCAAGATTGGTCAAAAAGTGCAGAATGAGGGTGCAAAAATGCAGTGTTCTTTTTCAGGAAACATTTATAGGCGTTCCGTGACTCAAAATTGAGTGCATGATAGCTCATTGGAAATTTCTCTTTGTCTAGTTAGCATTGGACTTATCAAGCAAGTCATTTGGACACTCCATTAGGGAGAAAATGTGATTTTCTAAAGACTACTCCATAAGTGCAACAACTCTCCTGTAGCAACTATAGTTTTAGCATTCCTCCCGAACCATAATACCTGTGTAAAATCTGAAGGAGGTTTTTCTTCCTTCATCTATTATTAACACAAAACTCTTTCATTTTTGTGAAATTCATTTCCATTTGTTCATAAACATACATTGAAGAAAAACTGGCCCTGTGTGTAGCAAATGATTTGTCCCTTGGAATGAATTCTTGAAAAATGATGGAGACATGATGTTTATGAGCTGGAATGGCCTCATACTCGCTGATATGACCTCCCTTATGCCTCCTGTGCTCATATTTCTCCGATTCCATGTAAAACCCTAACTCATTGGGAGAGGAAATTAGGGTTTAATGTAGGCAAAACAGGGGATTTGGGAAATTTATAAGAATGAAGGGAAATAAATGGGATATGGGGCTTCTAAATTATTAGGAAATTTTTTGGAGGTAGGGAGGATGTTAGGAATTAGGAGAAAGTGGAATTTCAAGGATTGAGTTAGGGGAAGGGGTCCAAAAGGGAAAAACATAGGCCTAGTCTATAAAAGTGTCAAATTGTAGCAGTAGGCTAGGGTTTGTGGACAACTTATTATTTTGAGGTAAATGAGTGATGGGAAGTGTTTAGGAAGGTATATTAAGGATAGGGGAAGGTGTAAGAGAACTAGGATACAAGTTTTGTTGATGATTTAACCATGGAAGTCATGAAACCAAGAAAAATACCCTCGAAACCCTAGGAGAGGGAAATGAGCTTTCCAAGCACAACTGAGAGACAAATATGGTAAACACAAAGACAATCACTTGGAAATGATAGTTTGGAACCTAAAATTGTTGAAGAAATTTGAATATTACTACTCCTTCAAAAGATTAATTTGATGGTGAAATGACCAATTTTCAAGATTTTGACCCTATGACCTAATGGTGGCACAACATGGAAGAATGAGCTGAATGATGACCATGATGACTATGGGACTCTTTCAAAAATGAATGACATGAATATGATGATGTTCATTTACCATGGAGTGGAATGGATCAATAATGATCTCAATACCCTAATCAGTTACCAAATTTTTGCATGATGACCTAATGGAATGATAAAAATTTCAGAATGGAACCCTAATAACATGTGAAAAGATATATTTTGATCACTAGTGGCAGGATGAAAAAAATGACACTAACATTGGCTCCAGTTGGGGATGGTAGCTCCTTAGAGGTTCCAAGAACACCGTAGACCAAGTGCCTATCCATTGGGCATGGAGTCAAAAGCTAAAGACTAACTTAAAACTAAAAAATTGACTCAATAAACTGACTCAACACTGACTAAAAACTGTCTGAAAAATAATTGAAAACTAACTGAAAAAAGATGCTCAAAATTGAGCTTATTTAGCAAAGCCTACTCTAACTGATCCATTCATCACCTGATGAAGTCAAATAGAACATCCAATGCAACCATGTAAGCATTTTGGCTACTAGTTGAATTATATGCAAGTGCTCGATTATGAGCAAGAAGAGAGAACTATTGAAAGGAAACTCCCATGAAAACTTGTTAACATATTGAATCTTATTGAAATTGCAAAGAATGAGCCCACCAACTAATCTCAAGAATGTTGCAAAAGGATCTTCATAGGAATAAATATTGGTTCCAACCCATCTAATACATTACTGCTATATTCTAGGAAATCTTCATGACATGATATGAACTTTCATCTTTACCGTTACTTTCCTTATATGGGTGCAAATGTTCAGATGGGATTTGTAATGAGACTCCTGCTGAAAATGAAAAAGAAACCGGATGTCAGATCAAGTTTATATCAACACTCTTTTCAGGCTCACAATTATCTAATGGAGAAGGAATTTTACCGCAGATATCATCCAACACATCAGCTTTAGGGTCATGAAAAACTTCAAAAGACTGTTGCAACCTATTTTCCATTGGTTCTAATGAGACCGCATGACATTCTACAGGCTTCTCATCCTTTTCTTTAGAGACATTATGAAAAATTTCCTTTAAAAAATGAAATTCTTTAAAACATAATGGTACAGAATCATCTTGCATCATTTGATCATATGTTTCAACTTCCAAGCCTTCATATGCAATTTGAGTTTCGATGGAATTTGGTGGTTGCAAATCTAGAGCTAAGGAGTTTTGATCAAGGATTTCATTTCCCTATTGATTGTCAAGACCAAAATTTAATTACTGTTGATTTATGATTACATGAAAGTTGTCTATGATGAACTGAAATGAAGTAAAACAAAGAGGCAAAGATCCTTCACTTACTTCCAATTTTTTTTCACTTTCCTCCTCACTTTCATAGCTGATATGCATCAGCTGATCACTATATTTCAGTTGCTGAAACTGAGCTTCCTCCTCCCACAAATCAGTTGTTGATTGGTCTACAAGATTAGCTTATGTTTGGAGAACATAATTTTCGTCATACTGATAAAACTTAGGAAAATCATCAAAATAAGGAATGCCATCAAACATACCCATTAGATCAGCAAATTGTTTCTCCTCAGATTGATCTACAAATCCATTTTTTGATTTGTGGTATCTAGGATTAGCAGGAAAGTGTTTAGGGCTAGCAACCTCTTCTTTTTCTGCAATAAGTGGGTCATGGTGAAGATTCTTTCTCAGAATTTATGGTGGTTTAGTGTGCGAAAGCTCATCATCAGCTCAAAAAATCAAAAGGAAACAAGAAAAACAGAGTTCTCTTGTGAAAGTGCCAAAGTCTGCAAAAGTAGAAAGAGGATTTGCCAAATCAAAATCAAAGTCTATGGTATGGAAGACATTTTTGTGTTTCAATAAGCCATTTGCATAGTAAAAGTCTGCAAGAAACCAAAGAAATCATGAAGAATATTGTGGAAAAGTGAAACAGAGTTTGGAAAGCCGAATTATGGATGAGTTCACATGCGCGGCGCATTGGGAAAGTGCGCGGTGCACATAGGCCGCGCGGCGCACTGGGCCTCCTGCCACAGTGCATTTTCTCAACGTGCGCGACGCATCTAGGAGGCGCGGCGCACTGGGTGTGTGCACGGCGCATAGAGCCGACAGGCCAAATCTCATCATTTCTTCACCAAATTTTCAAACAACTTCAAATCTTTTGCTCCTATTTGTTCAAATAAGTCGATACAATCGCTCTTGCTAGTGTTTGGCGTGATTTCGAAGGTTGGTTGGAAAATTTGAATGGTGTAAACATAAAATCCATCTTCTTGACAAAGGCTGCTCCAAGGGTTTGAAATTGGTGTGTTGAAATTGCATTTTTGGTGCCAAGTTTCCATTTCCCAATTGTGATCCCTTTCCCCTTCATAATCCTATCATTATTGTCAATCCTTGATTCCCTTACATTCTCATATCACTTGTCCCATTTTCCCTATTCCTAAACCCTACTATTCCCCATACTCTCCCATATTATTTGAAAATATTCCTAGATTCCTAAATCCCCATACAATCAAGTGACTGTATTACACTTTAAATTCACTAGACAAAACTCCATCATTCTCACTGCCCATTCTTCCCACAGTCCCTCATTTGACTTTGACACATTTGGCGAACTATGACAAAGACACCAAGCTCTTCATTTTCACCTCAGGTAGCATAGATGAAGAAGGCATCGAGGAGGCGTGAAAAGACATAATCTTGGCCGAAGCTTCGTTGGCTGAGCATGGCACTTGATGGGGGACCTTTAGTCCAAATCTCAAGGAATTTGGAGAAAATTTTGTCATTTTTGAAATTTTGGTCGCAAAACAGATTTTTCCTCCCGACGCATCGCGCCACTTGGCGCGCGCTTATGAGATTTTTTCAATTTGGAGTTCATTTACCCTGTCAAAAATCAAATCTCCCAAGACTGGTCAAAATGTGAAAAATGAGGCTGCCTCAAGGCAGAGTGCTGTTGCAGTCAACTTTTGAAGGTCTTACTCAACTCCAAATTGAGCTCATGATAGCTCATTGGAAAGCTCTTTTTGTCTAGTTATCATTTGACTCATCAAAAAAGTCATTTGGACAACCAAGCTAGGAGAAATATTGATTTTCCCAAGGTCACTTCAGAGGTGCATCAATTCTCCTGAGGCAACGATATTTTTGACATTTCTCTAAAACCATGATACCTGTGTAAAAAGTGAATGAGGTTTTTCTTCTTTGGCATGATTTGGACAAAAATCTCTCTCAGTTTTCCCAAATTCATCTTTTATTTCTCAGAAACATCATTTGAGTGAAACCTATCCCGATGTGTGGAACAAGGGATTTGTCGAAATGAAGCGAAATGAAGGGGATAAGGGGCTTCTAAATTCTTAAGAAAATTTTGGGAAGTAGGGAGGGATGTTAGGAAGCAAGGGAAAGTGTAATTTCAGAGATTGAGTGAGGGGAAGGGGTCCAAAAGAGCAAAACACAGGCCTAGCCTAGAAAATTTCCAAGTTGTAGCAAGAAACTAGGGTTTGTGTGAAAATGAGGAATTTGGGGGATATCAGTGATGGGAAATGTTTAATAAGGTACATTAAGGATAGGGGAAGGTGTATGACCATCAGGATACAAGTTTTTCTAATGATTTGACCATCCATGAGAAATTACCTCCAAAACCCTAGGAGAGGGAAATGAACCTTACCTAGGCACAACTGAAGCATGAACAAGGTGTAAAATGACCCAATGGAACTTGACATGATGATGAAAAACCTCTGAATGATGGTACACTCTGCTGAATGGTGACATGGACCGACATTTGGACAACTTCGACAGGAGTAAAAGCAAACCCTAGACCTAATGCCTAGTGACCAAATTTTGCTTGGAGACTCACTGAAATGACAAAATTTGACCTTGACACCTTAAAATCACTTTGTAAGAGCATGTTTGATCACTGGAGGAAGGCTGCAAAGACTGACACTAACATGTTACACCAACAAGGGTCACCTGATTATCTCTGAGGTTTGATATGAAGAATCTACTCAACATAGGATGATGTTGGACCCTCTGAATCATGTTGAAAAAATAAAGGCAACCTACATACTCAAAAAAACTGGCAATCATGGGAGAGGCCCTCAATTCATTTGTGTTGGTGGGCTCTAGCCTTAGGATTCTTCCTCCCTTGTGTGGCCTTATTTATTATCTATCCTCCTCTTCCAGTATATCTTTCTCTTCCTATATATCCTCCTCTTCCTCCATATAATCTATGTCTTCTTCCATGGTGTTTTTTCTCTAGAAACCATAGGATGAGGTGGATGGGAATGAGGAGTAGAGATAGGTCTAGGGAATAGGGGTAAGTCTAGGAAAGTTTAGGGAGATGGGGGAAGGGGTTATGGAGCTTTGGGAGGTGATATGAGGTTTAAATTGTTAGCCCCCCTATGATATTCTTGACAAGCAAGCTGGGGGCTAGATTATTGTGGAGCCTTCAAGGAATGCCTCTCCCCCTGAAAAACCATCCTCCTTGAAGTCTCTTTGTGCTGTGCCTTATATAAGTCCCCTCTGCTGGTTCTTTTCCCTAAGACCTGTAGTTGCCCCTTGTACCCCTGCAAAATGTCCCTTTTTACCTTTTCTCCTCCTTCTAACAGAGTGCCTTCGTTCCCCTCTATTTCCCATATTAGCCCTCTAAAACCCTCCAAAATCCCCTCTAAAATCCCTACACCCTTTGTTGTCCCCAAATCCCCCTTCATCTCCCTACCGTTACCCCTTCTAGCCTTTAATTTCATTTGAAATGGCTTTAAAACCCACTTTCCGACTATATGATAGGCCTAGCCCTTTCTCCGCTAGCCCTGTGCCCTTTTCTCCCCATGTAACCCAACGCCGTGACCTAAGCGCTGTCCCCAAAGGCACTTCCCATAAACCATTGAAACTTTATAATAAGACTTTATATTATAAAGTCCCCCCGCTTTCATCTCCACCTTCTGTTTAAAATATGATCTGACGGCGCGGAGTTCGCCTGATCAGTGGTCCCCACTCTCGTCCCCGCGCACTGTTCAAAACCGCCGGTTTATTCTGCACCGCCTTTGGGCCATCAACGGTTTTTCTCCATCGCCCAGCGATTCCACCCATTGCTCGCCACCTGTCCTCCTGTACGTTTTCAAAACCACCAGCTCGCCCGTTAAAGTCATCCCCCGCGCGTTATCCTTCGACCACGGATGCCGAGCGAAATCCATGACAGCCGTCAGATCTGGAGCGGCCCATCCGACGACTATCGCTCGTCGAAGGTGCCTGATGTTTAATGAATTTGCACGGGAGATAATCCATGTCCTGACCCGCCCTCCGCCATTGATCCCCGCCACGATCAACGGTCCTGATTTGTCCCTCTGCCATTGACCATTCCACCGTCGCCCGGGTCTCCACGTCATCCGTCCACTTGGCTTCCCGTACACCATGTCACCCCACGTGCATTCCATTGCATATAATCGTTCATTTTCGAGTTTTTTAATGTTTTCGTCGTCCAAACTCCGCTCTGCAAGACCGCCACCCCGCCAGAGCGATTTGTCACCATTTTTTGCAATTTCTTCCCTCCATATCCTCATCTGCACAATCACGCTCATTATCCACCTCACCCGCCACCCCATCCATTGTTTTCCTCACAGTTTATTGTGTTTTGCAGGGTTGCTAGAGGTGAAAAAAACGCCATGATTTAGTTGTACCATCTCAATGGCGTGTTGCGCAGACGAAATTAAATCTGGGAGCGGGTACTATCGCGAAGATTGTCAAAGAAAGTGGCTGACAGGACTTACACTGAAGAAGAGCAGAGCTCAAACTCTGTGGATCCTCCGGCGCCATTAAAGCCCATTTTTTGCTGATCGAAGCATTTATGAGCAGCAAGGTGTGCCAGCGCAGGGCAAAGAGGTTAAGGCACGCTAATGAAGATCTTGAGCCTCAAATCTGCAGTTTAAAGAGGCAAAGCACCAGTTAGAGGACCCCAAGGACCGATCAGAAGGTCCTGAGCATGAGTAAAAGGTAACATCAGGGTTTATTCATCAGCAGAATTTTTTTCTTCGTCAAGTACAGGGCACCCATACTTCTTTTATTATGCACCGTTTCCCTGAAGGAATTCCCACCCTAACAGCAGTTCGAGACCATCATAACATTTATGTAGCGAACTTCTCAGCAGTCCATTCGCTCTTTGTTTATTCACCGCCAATACAGCAGAACGCCACAACCGAAATATGTCAAAGTCATACCCAGAGAAGATCACTCCTGCATAAAGTGGTGACAGAGATTAAATACATAGCAGTCAAACAGAATGGGCTTCGGCCTTGCATTCATTTCTGTGTTTAATATCAAATTTAGTGTTCACCTACCACCTCAGTCGACCTTCTGTTCATCATCTGCTATAAAGCACATAAGGAAATTATTGTAAAGGTTGTTGATTGGATATCAATAGATTGCAAGCATTATCCTCTTGAGACAAGTTCTCTGTGTAATATTGTAAGATAGGCCGAGATTGGATGTATTCATTCTGAATGTTCAAGCTGTGGGCAACGTTGTACCTGATTGGTGTTGTTTTTAATATGACTAGCACATTTCTCTGGATACTGATCTAAAGCAGCTGGTGATGTTTTCCTTTCTCTGTATTTTTCATTGACTTGCTTACATTTCATTACGTTTCTTCAGGCTCACATCAGAAGTTTGGCATAAGATTTACCCTTGATAGGTACCTTATGTTGCTGCTCTCCCAGCCTTTTATGTTTTCTGCTTATATGTGTATCTAAATATTGACTTCAATTGATTTAACCAGTGTAGTGGATGTTTTTGCCTGCTCTCTGATGTATGAATTAATGAAATCTATGTTTAGATGTTCTTGTTAGGATTTATGGATGAGTTGAGAACACTGGGAGGTCTAGAACCCTGTCTCTGCCTCACTAGGATCTTTCCATCTCATTAAACCTTTATAAGATCCCTTCTGTCAAAATTGTCTTTGTTTTTCACTGGAGTTGCTAAAGCAGACCTGGAGTTAAATGACCTCTGGTCCGATCTATAAGCAGCCCCTTTGTCCCTCTTTGAAAGTTGCCTTTGAGTATGCCCAAGCAGGTCTGGAGTTAAATGACCTCTGACTTGATCTATAGGCAGAAATTTGGTTGTCTTTCCTTCTTTCACTTTCAGTCCTTAATGTTCCATTCCATCAACCATCTTTTAAGATCCAAATGCTCTAGATGACTAGCCCAACTGAAATCTTGCACATTGAACACAAGTAAACCCTTTCTTGACTCCATTGCCCAATGGCCTTGATGTTCCCTGAGTTATCTATCTTTGCCTAGTTTCCTCTTTACTCATCCTTGTCTTATATTGGACCTTCCTTCCCTGATTCCCAACAACCAAACCTAAGCAAACAAACCCTGTGCCTATAACTAGCCTAAAACCTTAACATTTGAGCTTCAAAGACATAAAACCTTGACTATCATAGAGAGATCCCTCTCTGGACCTAGGAGGGCTAGATCCTAAGGTCTGAAAGTGGTTCTATGTTGTCTCATCTTTTGGTCTTGTCAACCTGGCCAAAACATGGGAACCCCAACATAAATGTCAAGGGAATTGGAAATGAAAATTAAATTACAGGTTTTGGGAAGTGGCTGCCTAGGAATTTAGAAGCCTAGGACTTAGGGTTTTAAGGGAAAGGGATTTAGGGACTAGGAAATGGTAGTGTAGGGGTAGGGATAGGGTTTTTAGATATGTGGAAAGGAAATGTAGGGTATTAGGGCATAGAATCTAGGAATTAGGAATAAAACTAGGGTTTCTTCACTAGACCAAATGCCAATTTCACTTAGGAACAAAAACACTATGAAATCAATGTTTAGGAGTGCAAGGAGGGAAGAAATTTGATGTACTTACTTGCTAGAGAGTGTTAGAGGTATTTTTTGAATGTTTTGAGAGATTTGGTTGATTTTTGGAGCTTGGAGAGATCATTTGGCTAACATGCAGCACCTAGCCCAGAAGCGCAGTGACTTTCCCAAAAGCGCAGTGCCAATGAGAGAAAATCGCAACGCTCCTAGCTCTAAGCGCAACGCCAGTTGAGAAAGCGCAACACCACCCTCTAGAAATGAAATGCCACATGTCATGCCACTTTTGGATGCCTTCCTAGTGTTCAAATTGTGCTCATGATAGCTTGTTGGAAATATCACTCTGTTGGCTAGACAATGGACCTATTAGGCACTGAAAATGATCAAGTATAGCCCCTCAAAAATCAATTCTCCTAAGACTGGTCAAAAAGTGCAGAATGGGGGTGAAAAAATGAAGTGTGCTTTTGCAGGAAAATTTTGGAGGCCTTCCTCAACTCCAAATTGAGCTCATGATAGCTCATTAGAAATCTATCTCTATCTAGCTATCATTTGACTTATCAAGAAATTCATTTGGACACTGCATCTGGTAGAAATATTGATTTTCCCTAGACTACTCCAGAAGTGCAACAACTCTTGTGTAGCAACAATATTTTTAGCATTCCTCCCAAAAAATAACACCTGTGTAAAAAATGAAGGATGCTTTTATTCCTTGGTATATGATTAACAAAAACCACTTTTATTTTTGTGAATTTAATCTTAATCTGGTCAGAAACATACTTTGAAGCAAAACTGATCCTATGTGTAGCAAATGATTTGTACCTTGGAATGACTTCTTGAAAAATGATGTTTATGAGCTGGAATGGCCTCATACTTGCTGATATGAAATCCCTTATGCCTCCTCTTCTCAGATGTCTCTGATTCCATAGAAAACAATAGCTCAATGGGAGATGAAATTAGGGTTTACTGTAGGCAAAATAGGGGATTTGGGTAATTTATAAGAATGAAGGGAAATGAATGGGATAGGGGGCTTCTAAATTCTTAGGAAAATTTTTGGAGGTAGGGAGGGATGTGAGGAAGTAGGGGAAAGTGGAATTTCAAGGATTGAGTGAGGGGAAGGGGTCCAAAAGGGAAAAAAACAGGCCTAGTCTAGAAAAGTGTCAAATTGTAGCAATAGGCTAGGGTTTGTGGAAAAATGATGATTTTGAGGGATATGAGTGATGAGAAGTGTTTAGGAAGGTATATTAAGGACAGGGGAAGGTGTAAGAGCATCAAGATACAAGTTTTGTTGATGATTTAACCATGGAAGTCATGAAACCAAGAAAAATACCCTCAAAACCCTAGGAGAGGGAAATGAGCTTTCCAAGCACAAATGAGAGACAAATATGGTAAAAAAAAAGCCACTTACTTGGAAATGATAGTTTGGAACCTGAAATTTTTGAAGACCTTTGACTACTACTGCTCCTTCAAAAGATGAATTTGATGGTGAAATGGCCAATTTTCATTATTTTGACCCTATGACCTAATGATGGAACAACATGGAAGAATGAGCTAAATGATGACCATGATGACTATGGGACTCTTTCAATAATTAATGACCTGACTATGATGATGTTCATTTACCATGGAGGTGAAAAGAGTAGTAATGATCTCAATACACTAATCATTGACCAAATTTTTGCATGATGACATAATGGAATGACAAAAATTTCAGAATGGAACCCTAATGTGATGTGAAAAGAGATATTTTGATCACTGGTGGCAAGATGCAAAAATTGACACTAAAAGGAATGATGTGGGATTCCTTAAGGCCCTCCTTCAAACAATCTTGGCCCATTGGCATCAGCAAATTATCTAGGTGCAAGATCAGAGCCTTGTGATGCCTTGAAGCTTGTATGCCCTAATGATAGGCTATCTTTCCACAACAATGGGGAACCATTATGGATCCTTGACTGCTGGATCCTACAGGGGATTCAACAATAGCTCAAAAATTCACACCTGATAGGATGCATCAGGGTACCTTGGTCTTCACTCTCATTAATGGTGATGGGCCTCACATTGATTAACAATTGACCTCAATGGCTAGTAATCCAATGAGATCATTGCACATTCGACATCAGCACCTTCATTCATGTGCAATGAACTATACAAAAAGAGGAAGAAACATTTTTTCTTGCAGAAGGACTTCCTCCAAAATTTTCAGCAGTTCTGGTTCCATTTCTTGCAGCAACACCACTAGTTTCCTGAAGAACAAAAATTGCAGACAAAACATTAGCTTAAATTAATCTGATAAAGTACCAAAAATTTTATTACTGGTCGATATCATGAACTATATAACTATGCATCTGATGTAATTTCAAAGTAGATTATCATTTCAATATAAAGGCAATCGTCATCCAAGGACTGGATCATTGGAAGGTAATATTGGTAAGATACGGTTGGTGATAGGAAACTTAAGGTGAAAGGTAATGATGATTTAATTTTTAAATTTTGCATGAATGTAAGTCATGGTAATCCTTGCAGAAAAACACAGCTATGAGCTTTTACATCATAAAATTAGTTCCATTCCTGACCATCATAAATCTAACACATCATTTGGTTGTATTTTCGATATCCATTCCACAGGTTGGATCATGATGATAATCATGATCACGACCTGCATTTTCAAAATTTCTATATTCTCCAATATTTCCAATTAAAACTCCCGTTGTCGAGTTTTTCATTGCAAAGTCTTGGAAGTGTCTCTATGAGCTGAATTAACTCCGTCTCTCTTGTCTCTAGCCACGTCGAGGTTGCGTTCCCCTGTTAGATTTGAACCACAAGGCTCCATGTTGTTAGAAAACGACCCTCACAATAAGGTGAGACTAGAAAAAGCAGGGTGGCTACCATTGTTTCAGAAATTCAGTGGCACAATTTGGAGGTTACGAAGTCCTTCGCTCTAAATTTAAATGGTGACAAAGCACAAGTTGGGAATTTCCAATTTAGATTGATAGAGGATCTGGTGGCTCAAGCATGCGACATCCCACAGGAAGGGGAGTGTTGGTTCAAGAATCAAAGGTTCAATAAGAGAATCCGTGCATCCTTTCTTCGGAAAGAACATGCAAACCTTGATTGGAGTAAAGGGATCCCACATGAATTCCTGCGAAGTAAGTATCAACACCTGTTGTTTTTCCTGCCAAAATATATAACATGTGAAGGCTTCTTTGGGCTTGCATTTTTATTCCATATTCGCCTTCACGACCACTTTCGAGATAGGCCTTTGAATTTTCCCTACTATTTGAGAATGTCCCTAATGAAAATGTCCACGACCGCCAAGGAAAGGGCAACCCATTTAGAGGAGAAACTCTATCACCATGGGTTGATAAAATTCATCTTAATAGAGGTCTTCTAGAAGAAGAAGGAAACATGGGAATATTTCCTGTCTGAAAACTATTTCGTGGAGGATGAGGAGGAATCTGGTCCTTCAAAAGCCAAGGGGGAAAAATAAATAGGGAAACCGAGGAAGAATCCACGAACCCATGGTCCACATATAAAGGAAGATAAAAAATATGAGGAGGTGGTGGTGACTGGGGAAACCACAGGTAAAAAGGCCAAATTGAAGGGAACTTCCACACCTACTAAGATATTTACAAGGAGCCAGGTTGAAAAGATAGCAACAAAAGAAATTTCAAATGGGGGGGGTACCACCAAGAAAACTTGATAAGAATAAAGAAAATCCCCATGACCTGTCCAAAGAAAAAGGGAAGGTGGAGACAAAAGAATTCATTGACAGAGAAACAGTGTCCCTCCAAGATCCACCATTGTAGGAGAGCGTAAATAAGACCGTAGAAGACCAACAAGGGTAGGAGGAGCCTAGTTTTCCCCAGTCCTCCCAGGGATAACATGATGGGGAGGGAAATCCCCAGGAAAATAGATATCGACAGGAAATGTAGGATATCATCACTAAACTTACCATTTCAGAGTGGGCTTTGCGAAAGGAGAATGAAACCCTGAGAGAAAACAACTTACACATGCAAAAAGAGCATGATGAATGGCATCAGAAGGCGACCCAAATTATGAAGAAGACACAAGCCCAGATTGATCATCTGAAGAAGAAGAATGAAACATATAGGAGCCAAGTTCAGGCAGAATCCAACAGGGCTCAATCAGACTATTTCGCTGCAGTAGCAGCTCCTCAGGGCAAGGACTAATTTTTGTTTTAAGGGTGAAATGTCTTGCTTACATAAGGGACATGCAATAAGCTAGGTGTGGGGGAGATGTTGAGTCCCAATTTTTCCCAATTTGTACAGCCTTCTAAGACCTTGATTCTCCCATTGTGAACTCTCCTTGACCCCTAATTACACTTATTTCAGTTATGTTATCTAAGTTTTCGCTAAAATGGTGCTATGTGCTTAAGGTATGCAAATTAACTTAAAAAGTGTCATTTTACCTTGTTCTTAAGTATTCCTTAAGCTAACTATTTCCTTATTGAATTATCAAGTCAACTGATCTAGAAGTCTTATGCATATTTGTCTTGATCCGAAGCAACTCTAGAATTTCCTGAAGATAGCTTACAGTCGTGATTCCTACAGATGCTCCACAAATTCCTGTAGGTGCAGATTTCCCGCGACCGCCGAGATTTCCTGCAGCAGAATCAGAGGTTAGCTATGTTCCACTTAATTCCAAAACAAATGAGAACATGGGTTTTGTATGGAAATCCACCTACATGGATGCAATCCTATTGGTTGTTTCAAATTAACCATCGAAACCACCTAGATCTACAAACTTCTTCTCATTGTTCATATGAGTGAAAGCTCCAACCATGTAACAAAATTAGTCCAATCCATGATTTCAGTCACATATTAGATTCAACAGAGCTATTTTTGACATTTTGTTACAGTATTGATAGCTAATAGCTCACTATAGTAGTTTTTCCTTACTGAGGCCAAGTATGGGCCTTCAAACTATGTTTCATATTGTAAGGGGTTGGGTTTGTTTTTTGTTTAGACATATCAAATTTGTACTAGACTGTAATATTTTCTAGATTAATACAAAATTAAATGTTTTGTCCATTCTACTGAGAAAACCCTTTTAATATTGAAGGGGATGTGAGTGAGGGAGGGCCTCCTTTGCTCACAACTCCATTAGTTGTTGTATGTGTGTTTTTAATTATTTTTATGTAGTAATAATTCATTTGCACAACTAGTGTTCTCTTTCTGAAGTTTTAGCAACAAATTTTTAGTGATTAAATGATTAAATTTTGTGTTTATTTGTTAAATTCATTTAATCAAATTTCAATTTCGAAATGTCAGATTGATTCTTTTATGGCTGTAAGTTTGATCTTGTATATTTTCTTATCAACATCAACAATACTAAGAGTTGCAGACGAATGTTTGAATCCACTCTGTAGCCTTTGCTGGCAAGTATTGATGCAGAAAAGAGACATTAGTTTTGTGCATGCATGTCTGATTTGATTAGGACACACTTGAAGTATTAAGCCTGCATATACTTTGCACAACATCTCACAAGCTTACCTGCCCTGGGTTGATAGTTTATGTTGGCAAATTATAAGTCTATAATTTAACTCAAAACCCCTTCCCTGTCCAATCATTATCTATAAAAGGAGGTTTATTGTACCTTCATAATGCAAGTACTTGAAATGAACTAACGTTAAGAATAAGCTCTGAAATCTTTCAGCCATTTGAGGCAAGAACAATGAAGAAAAAACAGAGGCACTAAGATTCAATTTTTTTGGGTTTTTGGATTTTTTGTTTGTGTATGGGTAAAAAAAAAGAAGGAATTATATTACAACAACTAGATTTGAGCTCATTCAAGTCCTTACCAACAAGTATTCAGACCTTTTTAATAGTGCAAGCCCAAAATTTCTACATGAGAAAGAAAGAGGACTATTGTTGTGATTTCATATTTCTCGAAGGATCCTCCTAATTCTAGTGAGGAAAGATCAAAGTCATAGATTCATTGCAACCGAGGACCTCACAAATGAAAGAGAAAATTTCAAGTCAAGATTCTTGGGTTTTGGGTGATTTGTTTGGGCATTTTTCAAATTGAAGCAACAAGACTTGTATTTATGTTTACTACATTAATTCTCCAACAGAGTAAAATATGCACACTAGGCCAACGAAGGATTTCCTTTGGATATTTCAGATTTCATAGCAGCAACATTAAGCGGCATACTTTAAGGTCTGCTAACTTCATCGAATTAAGTATATAAAGTGGCATTGGTTATAGAATATATATATTTGTTCCAAAAGTGAAGCCGACTGGTTACAACCCAGTAAAGAGTCAACTTGGACACACAAGGTAATCTTGGCTAATTATTCAAGTTTATACCAAAAGGAAGTCAAACCAATACTTATTGCTACATCAAATTAGATATTTACAAGTGAAGATTCTCGATCTGTTGTATAGGTCTTGTTGTAATTAGGATTTTGGTATAAAATCTTGTGTCATATTCTTGTTGCATGTGTATTAAATATTGTGGGGATATGCATTAGGACTATTGTATACGTAAGCATATGTTGCTATTCTCTTAGGGAATTCCATTATAGTGATTAGTTTACGTTGTCTAGAAATATGTGTGTCTCATACATTTATGATAAATGTGTCACACACCTTGCATTAAAATCTGTCATACACCTTGTATTAAAGTTTGTCACAGACACATTGCATTAAATAATGTCACATAATTATATTAATATCTATCACATTGATTAGGGTTTGCATAAAATTTGTAATTAAAGGTTATTAGAACTCTTTTATAGTTTTCACGATTTGTGGTAAGGTCTAGGTAGAATTGAAATCATTCATTAGGTATGTCCCAATCAATAGTTTTGTCCAATATTAGATTGTTGATAGTAATTGAACAAGCCAAGAACAAAATGACAATAAGCAAGTCTTAAGCACAATTCATGTTCGTTTTGAATTATTCAATTTTTACATTCATTATTTTATACTCACACTTATTCTGCAGGAAAAGGTAAGTGAGGGGTACGTTTTTTTGCTATGGGATTGGGTTTCGTTTGGGAAATTTGCATGCAGGTAGAAGAATCTTCAAAGAAAACACCAAGAAAACATTCAAAAGTCTAAAGCGTCAAATCAATATCTATTAAAGGAAGCATTGCAATGAGACATTATTTGAATACATAACAACCATCATCGGTTGTTGTCCATATATTGTGAAGCATTGTCAAAGTAAAAAGTCAAATCATTGTAACTAGGGGAATTATCTCTGGTACGAGAGCCCATTTTTGTAAAAAGAGTCATGTTTCCCAAGAGTTGTAAAAGGCATTGTTGGGGAGACTCAGTATTATTGTTAGTGTCTATTGAGATAAGGGTATGGTCCTAATATTGTGTCATTTATTGAAAATCATTATTACGTGGATCATTGTCCCTGGTACAAGAGTCCACATCTTTTATTCTATTTTGTCTTTATAGGGTGGTAGGGTGGTGCTAGTCTAGTGAATGAAGCCACCTTCAAGTTGAGGCATTTAAAACACTTCAGGGTGGTAGGGTGGTGGTAGGGTGAGTTGTGGATTACTTGGGTGTTGGGGCATCCTTTCAGCTGACTGCTGATAAAACCATGATGCTGGGGCATGCTTTTAGTGGGAGCTACAGAAGAATGATTTTATAGAGCTATAGGAATTTGTAGCTTTATTTTCAGTTGGGGTTGATGATTAATTAACTTATTAGAAAAGTGTTCAGTGGTTTTTAACCCGGAGGGGGTTTTCCACCTAAAAATATTGCGCTTACTGTTTCTATTTTTGCATTGTTGTTTACTTCTCTTATTGAAAAATAATAATAATAAATGAAGATTAGATAATGCTTTGAAAATATTATTAAAGTGATAATTGCCAAGAAATACCGATTCACCCCTCCTCTTAGTATTTTCAACAGGTAGCTCCTAAGAATGTAGATGAGGTGAGATCATTAATGAGATTGGTAGGATATTACAGGAGGTTCATCAAGAAATTTTCATAGATTTGTTATCATATTACATCATTGTAGAGGAAAGGTAAGAAGTTTTATTGGACAGAGGAGTGTGAGGCTAGTTTTGAGAAACTTAAGCAATTGTTGACACATGCTCTAGTGTCAAAGATTGCATATCTGGAAAAGGAGTTTGTAGTGTGTACATATGCTTGCAAGAGAGGACTTGGTGGAGTCCTTATGCAGGATGGAAAGGTGGTATGGTATGATTCACGAAAGAAAAATGAGAACGAGCATGACTACCCGACACATGATCTTGAACTAGCAGCAATCATCCATGCACTGAAGATGTGGAGGCACTATCTTCTTGGCAGGAAATTTGTACTGATGAGTGATCACATGGGGTTGAGGTACTTGTTTGACCAACCGAATCTGAACGTCAGGCAGGCTAGATGGTTGGCCACGATCAATGCGTTTGAATTTGAGATAAGGTACATCAAGGGAAAGGAGAACAGGGTTGCAGATTCTCTTAGTAGGCGGGTATAGATAAACCACATAACAACCATGTGCTCCAATGGGACAGACTTACAGGATAGGATCTTGCAGACATGTCAACAGGATCACAGGTATATGGATATTGTGAACAGGTTGTAGTAGAGTATAGGTACATGTAGTGGCACAAGTACAAGTACATGTGTTGGTACATGTATAGGTACATGTGTTGGTACAGGTGAAGGTATAGGTACATGTACATGTGGTGGTACATGTACAGGTACACATGTATAGGATTTGGACTATCATCTCATGAAATATGGATTGGTTACATTTAGAGACAGGATATATGTACCGGATATCAGTGAGTTGAAGAAGGTGATCTTGAAGGAGTTTCATGTGAAACCATATTTGGGTCACCCAGGCTATCAGAAGACACTGACTGTACTGAAGAGATTCTACTATTGCTCGAATATAAAGAAGGATGTGGCAGAGTTTGTAGCCAGTTGTTTGGATCATTATATGGTTAAGGTAGAGTGTAAGAATCCAGGTGGACTGCTACAACCGATTGCGATCCCAGAGTGGAAATGGGAGGTCATTTCCACGGACTTCATCGAAATTTTTCCTAAGACAGCTAGACAACATGATTCCAACATGTTTTTGTGGACATATTAACAAAGGTTGCACATTTCATACCGGTGAAGACTACATACTCAACTAGCAATGTAGCACAGGTGTTTATAGAGGCATAATCATATTGCATGGTGTTCCAAAGAAGATTGTATCTGATAGGGATGTAAAGTTCACTTCCAAGTTTTGGAAGGATTTTTTTGTAGGTTTGGGCACCAAGTTGGCATTCAACACAACTTATCATTCGCAGACATATGGACAGATAGATAGGTTCAATAGGATAATGGAGGATATGTTGAGGATGTATGTGATGCGTGGGAAGAGTATCTTACACAAGTAGAGTTCGCCTACAACAACGGGTATCAGGAGTCATTGAAGATGATTCTGTTTGAGGCTATGTATGGGTGGAGTTATAACACTCCTACCAATTGGAGTGATCCGGTTAACAAGGTTCTGATTGGACTAGAGATGTTGGAAGATATGGAACAGGAAATGCAGGTGATCAAGAAGAACATGAAACCAACGCAGGATAGGTAGAAGAGTTAAGCAGACAAGAATAGGTTTTTCAAGGAGTTTCAGGTTGGGGATCAGGTGTACTTGCACATCAAGCCCAAGAAGAGATCCTTGTGGATTGGATCATGTGCCAAGCTAGCACCACGGTTTTGTGAACCCTTCAGGATCATTGAAAGGATCAGACCAGTGGCCTATCGACTTGCACTACCTTCCATAGTGAAAGTCCATGATGTTTTTCATATATATTTTCTTCAGAAGTATGTTAAATATGTTGATCATGTGATTGACTGGTCTGTATTGCAGGTGGAATCCGACGGATAATTCCAGCCGAAGCATCACTGTATATTGCAAAAAATGTCCTCATGCTCCGGAATCGAGCAATATATCAAGTTAAAGTGTGATGGAAGAACTTTGGGTCTGATGTAGCTACATGGGAGATGGCAGATCATATGCAGGCCATGTATCCTTTCTTATTTTCCAGTTGAGGCAAATCGGTTTGGTGTGGTGTTGTTTTTGTTTGGCATATGTTTTGATGATGTTTTAATATATGTTTTAATGTGATGTTTGGGTATGTGTACATATGTATATGGATGTAAATACTGCCATGATATATGTTATAAATCTCCAATAAGCGTATGGGTGTCATACCAGTATAATTATCATGTTGTTATGTTTTCATGATGGTTTTTTTTTTAGCAGGGTTATTCATTGTAAATACTGCATCGAGCTATGTTATAAAGCTCCATGGGAAATATGTTTTGTTTTTTAGTGGTTTTGTTGGTTATAAGTGTTATTGAACACTCAGGATGGTGTCCCCCAAGTGGAGGGTTCTGTAACATCCCTGGTGAAAATTCCATGTAATAAAGTTAAAATAATAACCACAGTTGATGGGACACGTATTCCAAGCTAAATGTTGGGAAAAAAAACCTAGTGCGGGTGTTCACATGGTTTATTATGGCTAAGGAAATTGGGAAAGGTTATGGCTAAGGCGTTGGAAAGGAAAAATCACATTTTTGGCAATTTATTTATGAAAATAATGGAAATTAGGAGAAAAGGAAGGTAAAAGGTAACAAGTTGCATGTGAGGAGGAAAATGAAGGAAAAATAATGGAAAATGAAGAAAATAGAGGCCTCATCTATAAAAATGCTTCTGAGGATCAATTGGTACCTTTTGTCAGTTCAGTTTTGGAGCTCTCCCATTATTATCTCTCTCTCTCTCTCTCTCACTCTTGAACACTTAGAGTTTTCTTGAAACACTTTGGAATTGGAACAAGAAAGAAAAAGAAAGAAAGAACAAGGAAGGAGCAAGCAAGGAAGAGTAGGATCAAGTAACTACAACAAGATTATTTGCAGGTATTGATTTGCATGTGTGATTTCCTTGCTAGATATGAAATGCATGGTATTGCGTGTGGTTCTTTTCTATCTTGGCGTGGGTTTTTTCCAGGTGTGACCATGTTTTTATCCTAGCCTTGCCATTTTTGGATAGCCTTGATGAGTTGGGTTCTCATACTTCGGTTGAGATGAATTACCAGATTGGATTTGAAATTGAGTGAGGTGGATCTCCAAATTGATATAACACATGGCCTAGTAACCCCTGAACCAGACTCTGGGTTGCAGTAAATCTGGATAGTGTGCTGCCTCGATGGGCCTAGGAATCCTTGCCTGTGAATGGCGGGATATACGGTAAATCCTAGAGGTGGTTTTCCTTGGTTTAGGGCCTAGCTATCCAGGATGGATTGCGATAAATCCTGAGAGGTGGGTGCTCTCCGTTTTGGACTAGTATTCCCGAGATGGGATGTATGGTAAATACTGGAGAGTATGTCTTGTTTTAGGGCCCTGTGATCCCTGATTTGGACTGTGGATTACAGTAAATCATAAGAAACTAGGAGACATGAAAATTCCTCACAGTGTAGGCGGAGAAATCTGGTAGCATTCATGCTTGTTTGGTTATTTTTGGTTGGTTATGAGTCCCACATTCATGCTAGGAATATGGCACAGGGGTGATTGGTTGAAGTGAGATTTGACTCATACAATCTATGGTTGGGTAGAATGTGGAAGTCCCATCTCTGGTTCGTTTTTATATTCATAAAAGAGAAGCTCATTCATTTGGTATTCGATGTATAAATGTACTGGTTATTATGTGGATTCTATTGCTATTGTATCCACTGTATTTCTGTTGTTATTATGCTGGTTTATAAACATGTATGTTGACAGTGATGATATATGGCTCTCTCCATGTTTTTACTTGTAAATGAATGCACAATGTATATATGATCAAATATATTGTATGGTAGCTAATGATGTAGGGGAGCAATGATTCTTAGCGATTCTCAGATAAGTATGAGACCCCTTTGCTCTGCTTTGTTGTTTATACTTGTAGCTTTCATGTTTGACAAAATGCATATCATGGCTAGGAGGGGTCAAGATGAATTATTGATGATGTGATTGCTTTCATATCATTGTCTTGTGGTTATTTGTCATTTTTGAAATTTTCATGAAGTTCTGGGCAAAGCACTAGGTTTTGGGCCTGAAAAGGTGGTTCAAATCCCGAGGATGATGGCACAAAACCGAGTATTTTGGGCTCTGGATGCTGGCATGCAGTGTATGCCTATGCCTATGTATATGGCTGAAAGAGGTCAAAATGTCAGTGTGACCCAGGGGTAAGAGGCCTGAAAGGTTGGGTTAACTTCTGGGAGTTTCATTCATGATGTACAAGGTATGTATGTTGTGTTTCCATCGGTTCCACTTCCTTAAGGTCACCTAGGAGGTTGAATCTCAATATAGTAGCCTCTCGTCACATGTTTACCCCGCTTGGCTGTTTAAGTCAGTAGATGTGGGAAAATGGTGTTACATGTAAGATACTTGTTCAACATCAAGTGCACCATTTCACCAAAACAACCATGGATCCAAATTACTTTCATATTCATGGACCATTTCATGAGGAGACATTCTCAACATACCTTAGGGCTAACCTTGCCATTCAATATTACAACTAAAAAATAACACTGAAACAATATGCCATGCATACCTTATAGTATTCAAATACCTGTGCACATTCTCATAAGCAACTTGTAGTGCTTGTCACATTCTCATCAAGTGCCTCTTTACCTTTTCTATCTCTAGTCATATTTCATGCATCTCAAATGATACTCAAGAAGGATCCACTTATCACATATTATATATATATATGCAAGAAGCATGAGTAATATTCAAGAAAATAATTAGATCTATAAGTCTAAACAAAGATAAAGACACGAAGAAGCATCATAAGTCTAGAAATACTTATCTTCAATGAGAGTTGTTCCTCTCCCTCTTGAACCAACCTTTAAGAGCCATAATTTTCCATTGTCTACATAACAATGTTTCATTAAATAAAATTTATCAACAACCAAGCCTACTAGAGACTATCCCATTTAGGGCTTCATCAAATCTATCATAAGTGCTTGAACATCTTGACTTTTACCATGCTAGGGTTTCTCTCAAACCCTAACCATCAAACCATAATGCACAAATTTCATGGGGTTTCCTTCATACCCTAGAATTCTTTTAGGTATCCACCATCCTCTTCTTGCTTCCATCAAAACTGTATCCATGGGGGTGATATCCATGAATTTTCTTAAGCCCAACTCTGATTCCATGTTAAATTTTTGTAGGGCTATATTGTTCTTTGCTTTGATAATTGATTTTTTTCAATAATACATTAAGTTCACCCCATAACATCATTACATTTATAATATTTACATCATTACTCATAAACATATGCAACTATGTAGAAATAACAAAATCATCATCATCAATGAAGCGAAACATAAAGGAACAATAGAAGAAAAACATGCACACATAGAGACACTAGAATTGTTTGGAGACCAGGGAAAAACCCACTATGGGGAAAACCCTTGCAAATTCTTGTTCTTATATTGTCATCAAATGATTCAAAAAAAGAGAGTACAATAATCCATATCTTTATATATGTAACTAACCAAAAAAACAACTATAACATCCATGAAGTGAATCAAACAATGTATACACTATGAAATATGATTCTGGAGTCTGTACTGAACTGTCACTGTCTGAAGTAAACTTTTGAACCCTATGGTCACTGAGCAGAATCTTCGAAATACTAAAAATTCATCTTTTAGTCCCTGGTCATAGGGAGGAGGATCCATCCGCGTGACTATAGGTTCCTAGTCGCTCTCTTAAGCCTAACAAGCGTGCGACTAGGGGTCAAAACAAGACTGCAAAAATCCTAATCTCCTCGTCTCATGGATGAAGGGTTTTCTGTGCGACTAGAAGGCTCCAGTTGCATATATAAGATTCCGTGCATGTGATAGTGGTCGAGAACCTCCTATTTTGTGTCTGTGACTGTGGCCAAAACCCTAAATCGGAAATGCAAGCCTTAGACTCTGCAATTTCACCCTAGAGTGAACCTATTCCTTCGCGGACAGCCTCAGACTTGTGCAAGCCAAAAGCCAAGAGAGAATAGTGTCCCATCATTGTTTCTAAATGAGGTAGAGGTCACTTGTATTTATAGCTTTCCAATGGGTCCACTTTGCTTTAGGGTCGAACTAATCCAATATGCACATGTGTGTAGGGCCGACCTAATCCAATGTACATGAGTGGGTTCATAAATTCAAAAAAAAAGCTTCTGCTTATCCAAATGAGGTGATCTTTAGGTTGATTTTGGTCCTCTCGAAAAGAGGAATTCAATGAAATCGTTATCTTTGTCACCTGAGCTGTCCAAGGTGGAATTTGACCGCATATTCATATTTTTAACATGAAGCTTATCTAGAACATGTAACAACCTTTTATCAATGAAAGATATGTTATTTTTGTTGCTTGAAAAAAAGTGGCAAAATCATTAGCTAGTAATGCAAAGGACGAGCAAAGGGCCAAATAAATTATTCCTCGTGTGATCAGAGTAGGAGTAGTTGGTTATACCAATGTTGTAAAGTCATCACTAATCAATCGACTACTTAAGCAGATGATTTGTTTAGAAATGCTTGGACCAGGGGTCACCTAAGAATTGAAGTGGGTGCAAATTGGGAAATAACTAGATTTATTAGATTCCCCTCGTATATTTCAAATGCAGTTTGAACAAGATGTTGCAACAAAGCTTGCATAACATTGATTCTTTCATGACTTGTTAGTGGTAATCTTGTGCATCAAATTGCAAAATTATCCATGATCCTATGTGAACATTTTGGGCGACTTATTATGGAAGCTGCTGGAAAGAGCAACTGGAAGCCCATGACATTAGAATTAGGTGGAAAATATCCTCTAATTATTAGGGAGGACACTTTCCTCACTAGTACATTTGGCGGAAATTCCGACACTTGGTTCCGATGCTTTTGACCAAATGTCGGAAATTTTCCCAAATTTTTTCCATCCCGCCCGGAACCGTCGCTATAGCGACGTCTATAGAAAGCTGTCGCAATACCGACACCTAAACCCTGTCGCAATTGCGACGTTTGGAGGAAGACGTCGCAATTTCGACACCATGGCCCAAAGCGTCGCTAAACTACTACATTTGGCGGAAATTCCGACACTTGCTTCCGACGCTTTTGACCAAATGTCGGAAATTTTCCCAAATTTTTTCCATCCCGCCCGCAACCGGGATTACATTGTGGCCCACTGGGATTACATTATGGCCCCATGGACTCCTATATATAGAAAGGAGGTTTTGTAAATTGAATCATCCAAGAATTGTTCATTCATGTAATGTATTGGAGGTTGCCCCCTCGAAGTGGCTCATTTCTAAGGCGTGAATATCTCTTTTCTTCTCTCTTTGAAGCTGGTTACACAACATTTGGTATCAGAGGTTTGGGATTCTAGGGTTTCGCTGCTCCAAACAGGTCATCGTGGAATTTTCGCTATAACTTTTTTTCTACGAAGATTCAGAAGCTGAAATTTCTAGGGTGCGAAGCTGAAATCTTGAGGAAGGTTGTCTAAAAATTTCAGATCTTGGTTCGCAATATTTGAGGAGATATCATCTGTGGAAGTTAGGTATTTTTCAGGCTCATAAACAGGTCATCGTGGAAATTGCGCTATAAATTTTTTTGTACGAAGTTTCAGAGTCTGAAATTCATATGGTGCGAAGCTGAAATCCTGAGGAAATTCGTCAAAATATTTCAGAGCTTGGTTCGCAATATTTTTGGAGATATGATCTGTGGAAGGTAGTGCTTTTTCAGGCTCCTGAATTTCATCTCAAAGAGGTGATCGTGGGAAAACTTCAATAACTCTCTCTCTGGGCATTGGATTGAAGTGCCGTAAAAAGTGGTCGCAAGTACACAGACTGAAGTTTCTTCGCTATCAATTTCAGAGACAAAGGACAAAACAGTGACACGTGGAAATTCGTACAAGTTCGCTCTACTGAACCAGTCCATAATTAGGTCATTGTGGGAGATTGGACACAACTTTGTCTTGGAGAATCCAAATCAGGTCATACATGTGGCATTTGAAAGAAGCTTCAGAGATATACTACAGAGCTGAATTTCAAATATCGAAGATTTTCAAATACAGAGATAATTCAATTTCAATATCGAGCTCCTAAAAGCTAGTAAAAGGTGTGTATTTTTTTTTTCCCAAATTGCATAAGTCTTGTTTGAAGAATCAAGTTGAATTGATTCCAAGGGCATATTGTAGAATAGATATCAATATTGAATTCTAAAATGGACCCTAAAAATAATTCAACACCCATCAAGCCTTCAGAAGGCTCTACCATGACTCATGAAGATGAAGAATTGCAACATGATCTATCAAAATTACAAGAACAAGTGCAACAAATTTCACTCTCGCAAAGAGCAGCAGAAAATGAAATGGAAGTTTTGAAGAAAGGTGTGGAAGTGAAGATGGATGGTTTGAAGAAAGGCATGGAAGCTAAGATGGATGGTGTGCAAGCTAAGATGGAAGCTAAGATGGATGGCATGGAAGTGGGCATGGAAGCTAAGATGGATGACATGAAAGACAACATAGAAAACATGAAGAATGATCTAAAAGCATACATGGAAGGCTTGATGACAAGCTTAAACCCAGAAATGATTCCTAATGGCGGAAATATAGGAGAAGAACCTCATGATGAGAACAAAATAAATGTTAATCGTGATTTCATAAACTCGAATGTTGGTGGGAAGAACCACCATATTCCAAAAAATGGATATGAGGAAGTTTGATGGAAAGGATCCTGTAACATGGATACTACAGATGGAGCAATATTTTGATCTCCATAATGTGCAAAACACACAAAAGGTACGCATTGCAACTTTACATTTAGAACAAAATACATTTGTATGGTATCGATGGCTTTGCTCCCGTAGAAAAATTGTCACTTGGTCAATTTTTACTGAGGAAATGATAGCACATTATGAGGATACAAAGAGCAACACCTTCTTTAGCCAATTGATAAATCTCAAACAAAAGGGTTTAGTGGGGCAGCACATTGAGGACTTCCAAAAATTGAATATAAGGGTAACTAATATTCCATAGGAACACAAGATTGATCTCTTCTTAGGTACTCTAAAGGATAACATCCAACATGAAGTTCGTGTTTTGGAACCTGATTCATTGGAGAAGGCATTCAGGTTGGCAAGAAAAGTTGAATGTGAAATTATGGCGACAAGGAAGCCTACCACTCAATTCTATAAAGAAGGAAGTGTTGCTACGCCTAGATTTCCACAACCTACAAGGTTGACACCACAACAATTGGAAGAAAAAAGAGCAAAAATTCTTTGCTACAGTTGTGATAGCAAATACACTAAAGGTCATAAGTGTGTCGAGAAGAAATTATTTTACATAGATTGTGAAGAGGAAGAAGAAAATGAACAAGAAGAGGATATACACCAGGAACCAGCCCTAGAAGAGGAAGAAATGAATCCGACCATATCGTGTAATGCACTGACAGGAATTACCACTCCTCAAACTCTCAAGATAGAAGGACATATCAAGAAGAAAAGGGTAATAGTGTTGATTGATTCAGGTAGCACCCATAATTTTATTCATTATAAGGTAGCCAAGGAATTAAATTGTTTCTTATACCCAACACCAGAATGTCAAGTGATGGTTGCAAATGGAGGAACTATAAATTGCTCTGGAAAATGCCATAATATCAAGCTAACCATGGGGGAATATGTATTGACTAGTCCAATGCTTTCCATTCCTATGGGAGGTGCCGATGTTGTACTAGGAGTACAATGGTTACAATCTTTGGGGACGGTAGCTTTTAATTTTCAAGAACTTTTCTTGAAATTTTTTTCAGAAGGAAAGGAAGTCGAATTACGGGGTATTGAAGGGAAGCCGTGAAGGATAATAAGCTCTAATGTCATGACAAAGCTTCTAAAGAAAGAACAACGAGGCGTAATTGCACAATTATGCTCACTAGAAGTTCCGACATCAAAATCATCTATTTCTGCAGATCTCCAACAAGTCTTTGACAATCATTCCAAGGTGTTTGAAACTCCTAAAGGACTCCCACCTATTCGTGATCATGATCATGCTATTCATTTGATTCCAGGAAGTGTTCCTCCAAACATCAGGCCTTATATATATCCTTACTTCCAAAAGAGCGAAATTGAACGTATGATTGCAGAAATGTTAGAGGCGTGTATAATTCAACCTAGTCAAAGTTCTTTCTCTGCTCCTGTAGTATTGGTACACAAGAAGGATGGATCATGGCGAATGTGTCCGGATTATAGGGAGCTCAATAAGCTTACCATTAAAGATAAATTTCCCATTCCTGTGATTGATGAATTATTGGATGAATTACATGGAGCAATTTATTTTACCAAGTTGGATCTTCGTTCAGGATATCATCAAATAAGAATGAAGACTGAAGATATTCCAAAAACAGCATTTCGAACTCATGAGGGTCATTATGAATTTTTGGTCATGCCTTTGGCCTTACCAATGCACCTTCTACATTTCAAGGGTTGATGAATTCCATTTTCAAACCCTTCCTTAGAAAATTTGTGCTAGTATTTTTTGATGATATACTAATCTATAGCAAGTCTTGGAAGGATCATGTTGAGCATGTTGACAGGGTGCCCAAACTATTGCAAGAGAAACAATTATATGCAAAAGCATCCAAATGTTTCTTTGGAGTACAAGAGGTGGAATATCTGGGTCATATTATATCCCACGAGGGTGTTAAAGTAGACCCTAACAAAATTAAAGCCATTATGGAATGGAAAGTCCCTAAGACAATAAAGCAGTTGCGAGGATTTCTCGGGTTAACAGGCTATTATCGTAAGTTTGTTAAGAATTATGGAAGAATAGCAGCACCTCTAACAACATTATTGAAGAAAGATGCATTTTCATGGACTCCCGAAGAAACTAAGGCCTTTGAACATCTTAAAGAGGCAATGTGCCTAGCACCGGTCTTAGCTACGCCAGACTTCACAAAAACCTTTATTGTGGAATGTGATGCCTCAGAAAATGGAATTGGTGCAGTTTTAATGCAGGAAGGAAGACCCATTGCTTTTGAAAGTCGTCCAATCAAAGGAAAGTATTTACAGAAACCTATTTATGAGAAGGAAATGTTAGCAATACTTCATGCACTAAAGAAATGGCGAACTTACCTAATGGCGAACTTACCTAATGGGAAGACACTTCAAGGTAAAAATTGATCATGATAGTCTTAAACACTTTTTGGAACAAAGACTATCTTCAGAAGAGAAGCAAAAATGGGTCACAAAGATTTTGGTTTATGACTTTGAAATAATCTACAAAAAAGGAAATCTTAATGTTGTTGCAGATGCACTCTCAAGAAAGAATGAAGAGGTGGAAGCATTGCTTTGTGCCATTTCTATTATCCATCCAGATTGGATAACCGAAGCAAGAGATGAATGGAAGAAGGACAAAGATGTATGGACACTCATTCAAAATTTGCAGCAAGATCCTAGTACATATCATACATTTAGTTGGAAAAATGATTCCTTATGGTACAAAGATCACTTATATCTTTGTAAGAATTCCCAACTGAAACAAAAGATTCTTCTGGAATTGCACACTTCTCCTTTAGGAGGACACTCAGGATTTTTAAAAACTTACCACAGGGTGAAGAAAGATTTTTTTTGGGATGGCCTTAAATCTGATATTCAAAATTTTGTGGCGGAATGTTTGGTTTTCCAGCAGAATAAAGTGGAGACAATTAAGACCCCGGGACTTCTACAACCTTTATCCATTCCAAGTCAACGTTGGGAGGAGATTTCAATGGATTTTATCACAGGTTTACCGAAGTCCGAAGGCAAGAATGTCATCATGGTGGTAGTTGATAGACTTACCAAGTTTGCACACTTTTGTGCATTATCTCATCCATTTAAAGCAAGTACAGTTGCTACTACATTTGTGGATAGAATTCAAAAGCTACATGGAAGCCCAAGGGTTATTGTGAGCGACAGAGATCCCATTTTTACTGGAAATTTTTGGACGGAGTTATTTTCTTGTTTGGGTACTCAATTAGCTCATAACTCATCTTATCATCCTCAATCTGATGGTCAAACTGAGATAGTAAATAAATGTTTGGAAGGATATCTTCGTTGTTTTGTATCTGATAAACAAACACAATGGGTCAAGTGGTTACCTCTTGCTGAATGGTGGTATAACACTTCCTTCCATGCTGCAGCAAAAATGACCCCATTTATGGCACTTTATGGATATCATCCACCATCCATCACATCATCTTTAAGGGAAAATTCGAAGGTTCAAGCAGTGGAAGATCACATCGAGCATCAGCAAGAAGTTCTCCAACTCTTAAAGGATAACCTGAATTTGGCACAAATCGAATGAAACAACAGGCAGATCAACATCGTAGCGAGAGAAGTTTTGATGTAGGAGATTGGGTATTTTTACGGCTACAACCATACAAACAAATGTCCCTCAAGCAAGCAAAGAAGGATAATAAATTATCGCCAAAGTACTATGGTCCTTACAAGGCGTTGCAAAAGATTGGTACTATGGCATACAAATTGGAGCTTCCTGCTTCTTCGCGAGTACATCCAGTTTTCCATGTTTCATGCTTAAAGAAGGTTATAAGTGAAAATCTTCCAGTTCAAACAATATTTCCAGAACTTGATGAGGAAGGAAAAATCATATTGGAACCTGAAGCGGTCACGGAAACAAGAACTCGACAGCTACGAAATCGATCAATTTCAGAGTATCTCATCAAGTGGAAGAACTTACCCCCTGAAGATTCTACATGGGAG